>JANAVB010032219.1:8513945-8657925 GCA_029216955.1 Iris pallida | reverse complement strand
ATATATATATTATAATTATATATATTATGGTGCTCCACCTCCCCCTTTCTTCTCCCCCAGTTCCTCCTACGTTCCCCGTGGGGAAACGCCGACCGCCTCTAGCTGGGCTCCCCCACGTCGGCCTCGATCCCCCCCCCCCGCTCCCACTCTCCTCCTCACCCTCCTTTGCCTTTTTCGTCGTCCCGCCGGTCATATTATTTATTACCTTCCTCTTCCCTCTCTTGCGACGGTGCCTCCCGGCCTTGGTCGTTCTCTCATGGTCGGGACTCCTGCGCCGGCGACCTACTTGACGGCTCCCGTCATCCTACCTCGGACTTGGCGTGGTCCCTGACCAGCTGGCTATGGTCCGGTTAGGGGGCTCCCTCCACCTCCGGCGGTTCGCTCCCGTCTAGGGCGGCCACCGACGTCATGCTATTATCCGACGCGGCTTTCTCCTCGGCTAGCCGCGTTCCAGTCTCTGTACGACTTCCTAACCACCACCCTCCACCCCTGACCCTCGCCTTTCCATCCATCTACTCTCCCATATTCAATTTTGAATTCGAATTCAGATCTCCTTTTTCCGCCCACCCCATTTTCCCCTTCTGATTTCGAATTCAAATCCCCCAACCACCCACTCTTTAGTTGGCGCATCTAATTGCCTCACGCATCCTAGGATCCCAAGTGGGTTGCCCTTGTTGGCGGCAATTTGGGCTCCCACTTGGGCAGTGCCTCCCCCTTCTGGGCGCAACGCAGCCTCGGCTGAGTGACGCTCACTTTGGCGTATGCGTTCGCGCTACATGCTTGGTGCAACCTGGGTTCCATATTGGACTGCCCTCGAGGATGCAACCTGAGCCCCTTACTGATTAGTCTCCTCCACTGCTTTGCGCGGGCCACGGGTCGGCACAACCTGTGTTGCCTCCGTTTCCGCAACATGGGCTATCGGGCAGGCCGTATGATCGACGCTACCTGGCCACCTCTCCAACCCGAGTGCTGTGTTTGGCGCAACCCAACCAGACAGTTATGGTATAACCTGGGTTCGTGAGTGGACTAGGCACAACCCGGATGGCGCAACCTGGGTTCCAGGTTGGGCTGCCCTCGGGGGTGCAACCTTAGCCCCTTACTGATCAGCCTCCTCTACTGCTGGGCACAGGCCACGGGTCGGCGCAACCTGTGTTGCCTCCATTGTCGCAACCTAGGGCTGTCGGGCAGGTCGTATGCTCGGTATAACCTGGCCACCTCTCCAACCCGACTGCTGTGTTTAGCGCAACCCACGGGTTGGCGTAAGCCAACCAGCTAGTTATGGCACAACCTGGGTTCGTGAATGGACTAAGCGCAACCCGGATGTGCTCGATGCAACCTGGCCTATCTCAACTGTCGGCCATGGTTAGCGCCACCCATGGGCCGGTACAACCTTTTCAGCCAGCTATGGTGCAACCTGGGTCCTTGAACGGCCTAGGCGCAACACATATGGGCTCGACACAACCTGGCCACCTCTTAATATCGACTGCTGTGGTTGGCACAACCCATGGGTTGGTGCAACCTAAGCTGCCAGCTATGGCGCATACCGGATTATTGAATGGTGTGAGCACCCTGAATTTCGAGTTGATTTTTTTTATTATTTTATTTTAATTTTCTGATTGATTTGGTTTCGATAAATAATTTATTTTGTTATTTTTTCCTTAAGTATACTTTTCCGTGCCTTTGATATTTGGAGTGTCAGGGATGTTCAACCCTGGAAATCTTTTTCATGAGTTTTGAAGGGGACATGATTGCCTTCATGACAGTATATAGTGTCCCATCTAAACTTGTTCCCTTGTACTCTTTTTGCTTCGCTGAACTTCGGGTCGAATTAGACCATTTGATCATTATTTAATTTTTCTACTCTTTTCCTTGATCATTATTAGCACGTTGCCGTGACTTTTAATTTGGGAGCGCAAGACCAGTCAGTTTCTTGAAACCAACTCCTCATTGATGATCTACTCGAGACGCTCGTCACCCATGACCTTCGTATCCCACTCAGACACGCCATTTTGTGCTCCATTTGCTTTGCATAATTTCCTGACACGTGACCCAATTTTATTTCACCCCACGGTGTCACATTCATTTTTCAACTTGATTTGTGGGTACCCTGTCGACCAAAACCTGTCAACCCTAATTATGGACATGGCCTACATTGAGCCTAGTACTCGTCCGACACTTGTGTCCCATTTATTGGAATCCCCATGGGCTACTTATTTACCCATGATCATCGATTCCTAATTTTAATTCGATTTTTGCACAATGTCTGATTTGATCCAATCCGGCTCCACCAAGTCCAGCCCAGCTCCATGTTATTCTCCATCATGACACCCTCATATTTTCTTGCCCAAAATATCAAGTACTATTCTACCTATTTTTCTATATTTAAATAGAAATTCTTTTGATATTAAATCCCTATTGGAATTACCTATTTTTCCTATATTCCATCATAGCCATTGATTTCCCCTAACTAAATCTCCTCCATTCAATCTCCTCATAGCAGCCAACTTTCCCCCACACCCTTGGCCATAGGTCGGACCTAAATTCTAGGAGAGCAACTTTATCTCTCTCCTCGTATCCTCTCTCTCTCCTTCCTTAAATTATTCTAAACAAAAACTCATACAACAACACACACCAACAACAACTTCAAACAACAACAGCAGCTCAACAACAACGACCACCCTCTCCCACCATTAACCCCGACCACCACCACCTTACCTCCGACGGCCGTCCACCATCCTCTCCAGGCCGTCGACCACCGCAGCAACCCTCCTCCATCTTCACAACCAACCATTCCACCACCGACCACCACCATTCCATTCATTTATCCAACCCGAGCCACCACGCCGCCGTCGCAGTCACCTGCCTCTGTCGCGTGGCCGCCCCCACAGTCGCCGTGGCCTCGCTGGCCGACGTCGCCGGCCAGGCTAGGCGCGCAAGCCCCGGCCAGCGCACAGCACAGCCGTACGTGTGTAGGCGCGCCCCTTGCACGCGCGCACGGGCGGTGGCAGCACCGCCGTGGCCGGCCACGCACCGCCGTAGGCACCCCCCATCCTTCGGCGAACTCTGACGCACAGCACCCTGACGGCCACCGTCCTCCGGGATGCGCCGTCGAGGCGATTCGTGCGTTTTGCACGACGTCCCGTCGTGACGAGCTCGGGAACGAGGCTGGAAACGCGTTCCGTTGTAGCAACTTCGTACGCATTTTCCCGGAAATCTGACCATTGGATCGGCAATTTCTTCACTCCGTCACAATCTCGGTATATCCACCTTCAGCCCTGTCAATTTTCGTCCGTTAATTTTATCGTTTGATACATCAAAACCGGCCACCAAGTTGACCGTTTAAATTGTATTAAATTTGGACAGTTTTGCGGGACCAACTTCGTCAGCTTGTATCTCCTCCACCGCAGCTCTTTTTGGCGTGCTACCAGTTCCTGTGCGAAGCTGGTATAACCCTCTTACTACCCCTCCAGTTTCGTTTCATTGTGAGCTTGTTTGATTGGTTGAATTCGACGCCAAAGTTGGCCGTCCAAATTCGTAATTTCCAACTTGTAAAATTCTATTTTTGAACACGGGACTCCAGATTTCATTTCTGACACCACCATTAGACTCGTGGCATCGTTCTAGCTTGTTTTCATATAAAATTTGTTAGATTTGGAGAACGTGGGCCCTGGCATATTTTTCGGTGCAAAGTGGATCCCACATTCTGGGTCAACGGGACTTTTTGACGCCGGCTCATCGAAATCCAATTCTGGAGATACCGTTGAGTTCGTATCATCATTCTGGACTCGTTGACATATAATTTGCTAGGTTTTGGTGGACATTGGATCGGACACGCATTTCGGTGCAAGTCGAATACCAATATCCTGGTCAACGGGTCATTTTGAGATCGGCTCATCGGAATCCAATTCCGGATATACCGTTGAATTCGTATCGTCATTCTGGACTTGTTGACATGTAGTTTGCTGAGTTTTGAGAACATTGGCTCTGGTACGCATTTCCGTGCAAATCGAAATTCTAAGTTCTGGTCAACGGACCAAATTGAGATCGGGTCAACGGAATCCAATTCTGGAGATACCGTTGGGTTGAATTCGTATCATCATTCTAGTTTCGTGGACATATAATTTGTTATATTTTATAGACTTGTTTTCTTGCACATTTTTCGGTGCAAAACGGCTCCGATACGGATACCGTTTTGATCCGAAATTACCTTTTTGCCCTTGTGTCCAAATTGTACCGATGGGTAGGCTATCCTAGCTAATTTGACCATTCTGGACACGTTGGCGATGTTTATTTCATCGTCCGACAATGTTTGTTGATAATTTTTTTGAGTTTAACCTTTTTATAAATAATTAATAATTAATTCTTATAATGTTCGTATTTCGGGATTAGTACAACGAAACTGAGATCAGTCAATTCCAGTGATCTCACATCGCTGAAATTGACAAGATGAATACGTGGATCACTATAATAAGATTATCAACCTTACCGTTGATCATCTCATCTCGATTTGCATGTCGTAAGTTTCGACGTACGAATAAAGAAGTACACTTTATATTTTAATAATTAGACTAGATTTTACCCTGTTGACCAGAGTTGACCAGTTGACCCAAAGTCAACTATAAGTCAACACTTGACCTAGTATGACTAGATTATTGACCGGAGTTGACCTAGAGTGTTTTGACTTAGAAGAACCTAGAATAATAATAGATTGATTGTAGAGATTCTTTTATTACAACTTGAACACCTTGTAACCTGTGTTGCTTTAAATAGGACTCTGTGGCTTCAGTTGGACCCCTTTACCTATCAGCTGTTCAGGTTATCAGGCGAGTACATTCTCTGATCATTTCATATCATGTTTAGGATTATATTTCCTGCTTTAGACTATCGTACTTGATGCTGACACATTGGTAACACGGAGGTACTATACGGATCCCTTCATGAGATGTTATCCCTCTCGGGAGCATCAGATACTTTTGTCATGTGTATTTCACTTACATCACGTATCATATGCTTCTATCATCATGAATCTTCGGGAATCAGCTAGTGACTCATGTACCCTCATGATCACCGAGCCTTCACGAATCAATTCATGAATCACCCTATACGGGTAGTAGTTTAGTCATAAATCTTAACGTAACTTGACTGGATCCTTGTATATTGATTGGGGTACGGGGGAGTATGAATGCTCATGTGAATAAATATCCAAAGTAGTGTAGTCATGAATCACTCTTAGTGTAGTCATGAATCAGTCCTAAGCCATTCACATGTTCGTCTGTACTCTAAATCACTAGCACTGTCTCTCTTTATATATATCATAGATATTTACTTACAGTCTCTCTTTTATATTATGCTATTTCTTCAGATCCTATATTTTATTCTCTAACATGATTACATTTCCTTTCCTGTTATGACTTGTTGAGATGTATTGTGCTCGCTCCAGTCCTGACTGGACCTGTTGATAAATTTTACAGATAGCCTGGAGGTTGCCTGCTAGCCTAGAGGAGACAGTAGAGATTGTATAGATAGCTAGGGTTTGCTCATAGTTTATTTTCAGTTGCCTTGAGATGTATTTATGGATTACCGTATTTGAGTTTTGAGATGTATTCTGAGTTTGTATCTTAGACACTTAGACTTCTATCTGCAGTATCCCTTTTGGATTTCATGTTTTATCTATCTTTCATTATGCTCTATCTTAGATGTGATTGAGACTGTATCTGCTATTTCACCCCCATTCGGGGAGTATAACTGCTTAGCATATTATTGTTAGATGTTGTGACATAAGACAGCGTTCTACCGCCGATACTGCGGCGTAGGCTGGGCGTTGTTACGTTCTCGTGTCCTAACTCTAGGGTGCGGGTCGTGACACGTTTTTAGTGGTGGCCCATGCAGGTCGAGTTTGTGTAGTGGTATTCGAACTAGAAGACCACTACAGCCTGCAGTAGGAATATGATATATTTTTGAAGATACTCAATCACAGCTAGGATCCCTTGAGAGATTCCTGGGACGACCCTTGAGAATCTTATTTTAACTTCGATTTGAAAACTCTTTTTCCTTGATTTGATTTATCTTTACCTTCTGTTGTTGAATTTGATTTTGATGGATTATCGTTGAATTTGAGTTTGTATTTATTGATTTTGATGAATGATTGTTGAATTTTGAATCTTGATGTTAGCTGTTGCATTCGGGTTTGTATTTATAGGATTTGATGGATTTTGTTCATTTTGAATCTTGATGCTCGTTGATAAATTTGATTTTTGGGTATCCATTGTTGATTTAAATTAAATTTTGTCAAGATGAAATTATATGGGCTAGGTCATCTAAGTTATGGAATCTAGTCTTCTACAGTCATATTAGCTAGCATGGTGAGGACATATAGTTGACTTGGATATATTTCTCGGGTGTGGGAATTTAAGGTTTTTGCAGCCAAGCTAGCGGCATCGCGAAAATGTTAAATACCATGATTCTAGAAGTATGTGCCTAAGTCAAGGACTCTGTGATTATCGTAGCCTTGCTTACCAGTATGACGAGGATTTAGAGTATCATGGTTTTTGATAGACGCATATGATTATCAGATTGTACCTTAATTATTTTTGAACATATTTTCTCTACTTTTGTTTCAGTCATTCAAAAAAAAGAATTATTATTTGTTTGTTTTGTCTAGTTTCTTATTATTTAATTTAGGAGTAGGTTTAGCTATTTTTATAAACCCTAGTGTAACTTCTTACAAATTTCTTCTTAATACAATAAATCGATAATTTTGCTAGACCTTATTTGGATTTGATATTATAGCTCTGATTTCAAAACGGATTCCTCTTTTAAACAGATAAGCAGAACAGATTCTTTTATCATTCTCTTCCTGCCAATATTTTATTTCCATCATTCTTGTCTTATATAACTGTCATGATTACATCAATTTCCTGTATTATATATAATTCTGTCAGCTATACCTTGAAAACTCTTGAATCTTCATATCTTTTTGCCTGAGAAATGTTGAGAAAGTGACGTAAATCATCTAGTGCAAAAATGACGTAAATGGTTATCATAGAATGATTTGTAGGAATCAGAACGTTGGATGTCAATTATAAAAAAAAAATTGAGAGGAAGTTGTGGTAAAGGTTTAGAATGGAATCGAGTGATAAATGTTATCAATTTAGAAACAATCACAGAAAGATGGTTATGAATAATTCATGGATGTATTTCAAAACTAATGAGGATACCAGAGGTCAACCTAGTTTTGATAACTTAGAAAATCTTGGTTATTGATTCTTGGGAACTATTGCAAGGCTATGAAGAAATTTAGAGATGGAAAGGAGAATTTAATTGTATTCTATGATTATGTGAAGTTGAACTAGATATTGTAAGAGGGTGACTAGAGACAGAGGGAACACAAAGATTTTACGTTATAGAAATTATTTTAGATGATTGGGAGAAATGTTAGAATTCAAAAAGGATAATAATTGAAGGTGAACGTTGAAGAAATATGAAGGTTGATTTATAAACAAGAATAAATTTGGTATGACATAGTGGTATTGGAGTTGAGTAAATACGAGACTTGACTTAAACAAGTACAAGGATTTCATAAACTGGATTTAGAGGTTTCGGATCTAATTTAGAACGATGTGAAGGGATTTGGAAATTTGATTAAATGAATAAGTGTTGATACCTAATTAAGAGGGGTATGCCTCGTGGGAAATATTTTAGAAGTTAGAAATTTTGTTTATGGTGATCATGGTAAAGGTTTAGATGACTGAAGGTTATAAAATTTTTGAGGGTAGTCATATAATGGTTTATTTATATTGGGATTTGAGATAAAAATATGATTTGGCAAAAGATAAACTGATAGTATTAGAGAGAGATGATTTACTGACTTCGTATAAAATCTTTTCCTGTTTTTCTCTAAAAGGGCTTTTCAATATCATTGAATCCTAGTTTCCTTAATCACGACCAAATCAACTTCAATTATCTTTTCTTATCTTGGGTTGTACTCAATTGAATTAAATTTGATTACGACCTGAATCTCCATCCTTGTATGCTCGTTCTCAGACTTTGTTGGACTGTCCTCCATATTGCCTAAATCTTGATTTTCCCAATTTGATCAACTTAGATCGTATCGAAACTAAATATTCTTAATATATATTGTGATTGGATTTCCATGCAAGTGACTTTCATTCTTTAACTTTGATTTTGATTTTTCTGAACCCTTATAGATGATTGGTAGTTACCCTTCCTTATTTTTATGATAAGTGCTAGTTTTCATATAGGATGGTAGACCGCCTTACAGTTTTGATGATTTGTATTCAGTATCTTTTTCCGGTTTAACACCCTAGACTGCTTGTGTGTTTTGATACCCTATGACCGTTTTGGTTAGCATGACTAGTATACCTAGATGAGACTTTCACTACCACCGTATGCCATGATCCTGTATGTCGTCCTTTTTGATGGTATATTTTATTTAAGCTCTGGGATTTGATTTTGGGGGTTTGACCTAGGAGTATGAACAATTTTAATTTCGATGACGAAATTTTTATAAGGTGGGTAGGATGTGAGCACCCTGAATTTCGGGCTAATTTTTTTATTATTTTATTATTTTATTTTAATTTTATGATTGATTTGGTTTTGATAAATAATTTATTCTGTTATTTTTCCTTAAGTATACTTTTCCGTGCCTTTGATATTTGGAGTGTCAGGGATGTTCAACTCTGGAAATCTTCTTCATGAGTTTTGAAGTGGACATGATTGCCTTCATGACAGTATATAGTGTCCCATCCAAACTTGTTCCCTTGTACTCTTTTTGCTTCGCTGAACTTCGGGTCGAATTAGACCATTTGATCATTAATTAATTTTCCCACGCTTTTCCTTGATCATTATTAGCACGTTGCCGTGACTTTTAATTTGGGAGCGCAAGACTAGTGAGTTTCTTGAAACCAACTCCTCATTGATGATCTACTCGAGACGCTCGTCACCCATGACCTTCGTGTCCCACTCAGACACGCCATTTTGTGCTCCATTTGCTTTGCACAACTTTCCTGACACATGACCCGATTTTATTTTACCCCACGGTGTCACATTCATTTTCCAACTTGATTTGTGGGTACCCTGTCGACCAAAACCTGTCAGCCCCAATTATGGACATGGCCCATATTAAGCCTACTACCCGTCCGACACTTGTGTCCCATTTATTGGAATCCCCATGTGCTACTCATTTACCCATGATCATGGATTCCTAATTTTAATTCGATTTTTGCACAATGTCTGATTTTGATCCAATCCGGCTCCACCAAGTCCAGCCCAGCTCCATGTTATTCTCCATCTTGACACCCCCATATTTTCTTGCCCCAAAATATCAAGTACTATTCTACCTATTTTTATATTTAAATAGAAATTCTTTTGATATTAAATCCCTATTGGAATTACCTATTTTTCCTATATTCCATCATAGCCATTGATTTCCCCTAACTAAATCTCCTCCATTCAATCTCCTCATAGCAGCCAACTTTCCCCCATACCCTTGGCCATAGGCCGGCCCTAAATTCTAGGAGAGCAACTTTATCTCTCTCTCTTATCCTCTCTCTCTCCTTCCTTAAATTATTCTAAACAAAAACTCATACAACAACACACACAACCAATAACTTCAAACAACAACAGCAGCTCAACAACAACGACCACCCTCTCCCACCATTAACCCCGACCACCACCACCTCACCTCCGACGGCCGTCCACCACCCTCTCCAGGCCGTCGTCCACCGCAGCAACCCTCCACCATCTTCACCACCAACCATTCTACCACCGACCACCCCCATTCCATTCATTTATCCAACCCGAGCCACCATGCCGCCGTCGCAGTCACCGGCCTCCACCGCGTGGCTGCCCCCACAGTCCCTTGGCCTCGCTAGCCGCCACCGCCGGCCAGGCTAGGCGCGCGAGCCCCGGCCAGCGCACAGCACAGCCGCACGCGTGTAGACGCGCCCCTTGCGCACGCGCACGGGCGATGCATCGCCGCCGTGGCCGGCCACGCACCGCCGTGGGCACCCCCCATCCTCCGGCAAACTCCGACACGCAGCCCCCTGACGGCCACCGTCCTCCGGGATGCGCCGTCGAGGCGATTCGTACGTTTTGCACGACGTCCCGTCGTGACGAGCTCGGGAACGAGGCTAGAAACACGTTCCGTTGTAGTAACTTTGCACGCATTTTCTTAGAAATCCAACCGTTGGATTGGCGATCTCTTCACTCCGTCACAATCTTGGTATATCCACCTTCATCCCTGTCAATTTTCGTCCGTTAATTTTATCGTTTGATACATCAAAACCGGCCACCAAGTTGACCGTTTAAATTGTATTAAATTTGGACAGTTTTGCGGGGCCAACTTCTTCAGCTTGTATATCCTCCACCGCAGCTCCTTTTGGCGTGCTACCTGTTCCTATGCGAAGCTGGTATAACCCTCTTACTACCCCTCCAGTTTTGTTTCATTGTGAGCTTGTTTGACTGGTTGAATTCGACGCCAAAGTTGGCCGTCCGAATTCGTAATTTCCAACTTGTAAGATTTAATTTTTGAACACGGGACTCCAGATTTCATTTCTGACACCACCATTAGACTCGTGGCATCGTTCTAGCATGTTTTCATATAAAATTTGTTAGATTTGGAGAACGTGGGCCCTGACACATTTTTCGGTGCAAAGTGGGTCCCACATTCTGGGTCAACGGGACTTTTTGACGCCGGCTCATCAGAATCCAATTTTGGAGATACCGTTGAGTTCGTATCGTCATTCTGGACTCGTTGACATATAATTTGCTAGGTTTTGGTGAACATTGGATCGGACATGCATTTCGGTGCAAGTCGGATACCAATATCCGGGTCAACGGGTCATTTTGAGAACGGCTCATCGGAATCCAATTCCGGATATACCGTTGAGTTCATATCGTCATTCTGAACTCGTTGACATGTAGTTTGCTGTGTTTTGAGAACATTGGCTCCGGTACGCATTTTTGTGCAAACTGGAATTCCAAGTTCTGGTCAACGGACCAAATTGAGATCGGGTCAACGAAATCCAATTCTGGAGATACCGTTGGGTTCGTATCGTCATTCTGGTTTTGTGGACATATAATTTGTTATATTTTCTAGACTTATTTTTTTGCACATTTTTCGGTGCAAAACAGCTCCGACACGGACACCATTTTGACCTAAAATTACCTTTTTGCCCTTGTGTCCAAATTGTACCGATGGGTAGGCTATCCTAGCTAATTTGACCATTCTGGACACGTTGGCGATGTTTATTTCATCGTACGACAATGTTTGTTGATAATTTCTCTGAGTTTAACCTTTTTATAAATAATTAATAATTAATTCTTATAATGTTCGTATTTCGGGATTAGTACAACGAAACTGAGATCAGTCAATTCCAGTGATCTCACATCGCTGAAATTGACAAGATAAACACGTGGATCACTATAATAAGATTATCAACCTTACCGTTGATCATCTCATCTCGATTTGCGTGTCGTTAGTTTCGACGTACGAATAAAGAAGTACACTTTATATCTTTAATAATTAGACTAGATTTTACCCTATTGACCAGAGTTGACCAGTTGACCCAAAGTCAACTATAAGTCAACACTTGACCAAGTATGACTAGATTATTGACCGGAGTTGACCTAGAGTGTTTTGACTTAGAAGAACCTAGAATAATAATAGATTGCTTGTAGAGATTCTTTTATTACAACTTGAACACCTTGTAACCTGTGTTGCTTTAAATAGGACTCTGTGGCTTCAGTTGGACCCCTTTACCTATCAGCTGTTCAGGTTATCAGGCGAGTACATTCTCTGATCATTTCATATCATGTTTAGGATTATATTTCCTGCTTTAGACTATCTTACTTGATGCTGACACGTTGGTAACACGGATTGGTACTATATGGATCCCTTCATGAGATGTTATCCCTCTCGGGAGCATCAGATACTTTTGTCATGTGTGTTTCACTTACATCACGTATCATATGCTTCTATCATCATGAATCTTCGGGAATCAGCTAGTGACTCATGTACCCTCATGATCACCGAGCCTTCACGAATCAATTCATGAATCACCCTATACGGGTAGTAGTTTAGTCATGAATCTTAACGTAACTTGACTGGATCATTGTGTATTGATTGGGGTACGGGGGAGTATGAATGGTCATGTGAATAAATATCCAAAGTAGTGTAGTCATGAATCACTCTTAGTGTAGTCATGAATCAGTCATAAGCCATTCACATGTTCGTCTGTACTCTAAATCACTAGCATTGTCTCTCTTTATATATATCATAGATATTTACTTACAGTCTCTCTTTTATATTATGCTATTTCTTCAGATCCTGTATTTTATTCTCTAGCATGATTACATTTCCTTTCCTGTTATGACTTGTTGAGATGTATTGTGCTCGCTCCAGTCCTGACTGGACCTATTGATAAATTTTACAGATAGCCTGGAGGTTGCCTGCTAGCCTAGAGGAGACAGTAGAGATTGTATAGATAGCTAGGGTTTGCTCATAGTTTATTTTCAGTTGCCTTGAGATGTATTTATGGATTATTGTATTTGAGTTTTGAGATGTATTCTGAGTTTGTATCTTAGACACTTAGACTTCTATCTGCTGTATCCCTTTTGGATTTCATGTTTTATCTATCTTCCATTATGCTCTATTTTAGATGTGATTGAGACTGTATCTGCTATTTCACCCCCATTCGGGGAGTATAACTGCTTAGCATATTATTGTTAGATGTTGTGACATAAGACAGCGTTCTACCGTCGACACTACGGCGTAGGCTGGGCGTTGTTATGTTCTCGTGTCCTAACTCTAGGGTACGGGTCGTGACAAATGGCCTGGGGTCAACCCAGATTCTGACGTCAGCGACGCTGATGCCTTCCTTCGCCGACAAGCTTCGTCCTGACAGGGCACCCAAGCAGGGGCTCCTATTTCCGGACGTCCCCCTTCCCGAAGTCGAGTATCCGCTAGCATCTTCCATGCCGATGGTGCCCTTCACCGACCAGGAACTCTCCTCTCTGGCCACATCCTTTTCCTACTCCTTCGTCCTCAAATTATCATCAGGCTGCCCCAAACTCGCTCGGGTCCAGGAGGTTATTGCCAGTTGGCGACTCTCGGCAGAATACATGGTAGCCCCACTCGACCCAAAGCATATTCTGCTTCATCTCTCCTCCGACCTTGACCAAAGGACCGTGTGGTCCAAAGGCACCAGTAGGGTCGACTCCCACCAGATGAAGATAATCAAGTGGTCAGCAAACTTTAACACTAAGGAAGACTCAGCGACGGTCGCCGCCTGGGTGACCCTACCCAATCTTTCCCTCATTTGTTTCGTTCCAGCGGCTCTTAGGCATATAGCCAAATCTTTCAGGACTTATGTGGCCACTACTGCAGAAACCAACAACCTTACCAAAGCCCACTACGCCAAGATATGTATAGAACTCGACCTTACCTCCAACCCCCCCCAATCATATCCTCATTGAACTTGGCAACCAGACTCACACCCAGCAAATCATCTACGACAATCACATAATCTTCTGCTCATACTGCCATTTACGCAGTCACCTCTCAAAGTATTGCTTCCGTCTCCATCCAGAGCTTCAGAAGAAACTGAAGCGGAATGAACCCCACCCCAAAGGGAACCAACATCGAAAACCTGCCCAACCCCCCCGCTTCCTCTAACGAACTCCCACACCAGATTCAACTCCAGTGAAGGTAAATCCAGCAGAGGCGCCTCCTCGGATAAAGCCGTGATCCCCTACCACCCACCAAACCTACCCCTTTTCAACCAGTTTAATGCCCTCACTTCAGAAGTGATCGACTCTTCCCAGGAAATAGCCTTTCCTGCAGACTATTCATGGCCCCCGGAACGGACTTTGAGAACCTCAGCGCCCCCCAGAGGACGCAGAGGAGACCTTCCAAGAACTTCCGAACGCCGCAGACCACCAAACCTCCCACGGAGTCGATGCCGTAGACGCCCTTGCTATGCTAGGGCCAGAGCAGGCCCTTAGAGGTCTTCAGGTCCTTGCTGCTGGATTCCTACTCTAGTCGGATGGCGACTATATTGGAATCTCCGACGACACCCTTCTCATCCCACCGAAGAAAGTCGACCTCGACTTCGCTGGAAAAACGATCGCATCCCCCGAAGCCACCCTCCAAAATCGCTTTGAGGACTCCATCCTCGGCACATCCACCAAGACAGCAGGGAAAGCATCCACCACTACCAGAAAATCTGATAAGAAAGGGGCCGCAAAGTCCCTGACCGTGCACACCAGGTCCGCAGCAAAGCGGACCAACCAACCCCCCAAGTTCCATTAATGCTGAACATTCTCTCCTGGAATGTCCGCGGTCTGGCGAACAAACAAACTATGAGGAGAATCACCAGCCTTAAGAAGACTCACAAGATCGACATCTTGATCATCCTTGAACCCAAAAACCCATACAAGAGACTCAAATCCATTCAACTGCAGTTAGGCTTTCACTCAGCTATTGCTGGCAAACATGATATTTGGATCCTCTGCTCTAAGGGCGTCAAAATCGGAGCCATCCAAGAATCTAGGCAAGCCCTTTCTTGCTGGATGGAACACCCTTTGATCCCCAAGCGCGCGATCCTTTCCACGATTCACGGCAGCTGTGACATCACAGATCGTAAACACCTCTAGAACGACCTCCTAGACATCCACCAACACCACCATAACCTACCGTGGCTTTGCATAGGGTACTTCAACGCTATCACTTGCAGAAAAGAGAAGACTGGAGGCCGTCCTCCCCTTCATTCAGCCATGCTAGACTTCAACAACTTCATCTTCAACTCTCACCTCACCTCTCTTTCGTTCACTGGCAACGCCTTCACCTGGTGCAACATGTAGGAAGGCGACCGTCGGTAATACTCCCGCCTCGATAGGGCCTTACCGAACGCCCACTGGCAAGGTATGGGGACTACCTCCAAGCTATCTCACCTTAATGCCACCGAATCCGACCACGCTCCCCAGCTAGTTAGAATTACTAGCATATCCAGCCAGTCCAAAAAGAGTTTCCGCTTCCTGGACTTCTGGAATGAGCACCCCCCAATTCTTGGGTGTCATCACGGAAGCTTGGAACAGTGCAGACTCCCCCGAACCTCTCAACCGAGTAGCCAACAAGCTCAAGGCCACAAGGAAAGCCCTAGCGGCCTGGAGCAAGCAAGCTTATGGAGATATTTTTCAAGCCATTCGTGACACTGAGGATGATGTTATACATGCCAAAGCCAAGTACATGACCGACTGTTCACCAGCTACCAGGAAGGCCCTGAAAGTTGAGACCAATTTTTCGAAGCAGAAAGCGATGCTTAAATAGGACAACGAGGGGGACAAAAACTCGAGCTACTTCCACGCCTGCGTCAATGGTCGCAGACAGAAACTCACTCTCCATCAGATTGCCGATGATAACGGGACCAGCATCAACGATCAAAAGGGAATCCAAGCGGCGGCCGTGAAGTTCTATTCCCGACTATTCTCCAAGGAAACGGTCCTCAAAGACAACACCTTTCTGGACGAGCTTCCCCACCTTATTAGCGACATAGACAATATCCGGCTAGAACAACCCCCTTCAGAGGAAGAGGTGAAAGATGTCGTCTGGGCCCTAGACGAACACAGTGCGCCTGGACCAGACGGGTTTTTGGGGGTTTTCTTCCGCACATGCTGGAACAACATCAAGGTGGACATCCACATGTAGAAGCAAGAAAATTTCAGCAAATTAAGCCTTATGCGCCCAAAGCCAAAGGAGGATATATGCGCCCAAGTAAAGCACCTATGTGTTTAAGTCACCCTGTGAAGCTCATATGCGCCCATCATCCTGTGAGGCTCTATGCGCCCATCATCCTCTATGCATCCATCATTCTGTGAAGCTCTATGCGCCCAAACCACCCCTGTGAAGGAGGGCGCAAAGCCTGAAACAGGGCTATGCGCCCATGCCTGACTCGGTCAAAGCCATGATCAAAATGTGTACCAAAGCGTACGGCCATGTCAGACTCCATGAGCAGTCGTGCACCGAAGTATGCGGCCACGTCAACACCACGACCAACCAACGATCTCACATCTTGTATGCGCCTACACCCTATGCGCCCAAGGCAGGGTTATGCACCCATATGTAAACCAGTGTGTTTCCTTCGTGTGGGCGCATAACATTATTCCAGGTCAAGAACGACTATAAAAGGGGGTCTCATCCCTCTTCAAAATACAGAATGGAGGGCATTTTCAAGAGCCAAATTGCTGCACTTCTTGCCAGTGAGCCGAGAGTTAGCAATTTTCTTAGGTTTTCTTCTACTTTTGTAATCGGAGTGTCAACGGAGTAAAGGAGCAACTGTCGCTCGATCTCCATCGTCCCATTCCCCAGAATTCTTTTTTGTACTCGGGGATCCTCAGCGCAGGATCTCTCAGGCATACTCGATTTGTGATGCCTTGCGCCAATAAAGAAAAGACAGCGTTTCTTCTTTTTTTTTGTCCACAAAAATGGCGACTCTGCTGGGGACTACCTTTTCCTCTGACAAGAAGGTGGTGACGCAATCTGATACCGATAAAGTGGGGAGCACTCAGAAGATCCTGATCATAAAATTCGATCAGCAGGCGTTCGAAGAGATGCTCTTTAGGGATGGCTCTACTCCTTCAAAATCAACGAAGCCAAACAAGTCTCGCAAGACTTGGCTTCCGAAGGCTCGCTGTGCATACCCTGCTAGTGTCATAGTAGATATACAACTGGAGGACTCTGTCACATGGGCACATGACTCTGCCACAGAAGTTCCCTAAATGGAGAAGGCTCACACCGTTCCGGGCTCTACTAGCCCAGTGACTTCTTTCCTCCGCAACCAATAACAGAGTATTCGACACTCGAGACTTGGTAGAGAAAAACACTATGATGCCAAGAATTGGGGTGTGCCACACTTTGGGCAAACCCAGCGAGGCTCACAAACAAAGAAGGCAAAACTGGGAGAAAGCAGCACTGCTCCACCAAGCATGCGCCCAAGGCCATGAGCCCAAGGGATGCTTGGGTGCATAACCCCAACCAGGATGCTTCTGTCTTCAACAGACTGGACATCCAGTGTCATGCGCCCAAGGCTATGCGCCCAAGCTCTCTGGATCCATACTATGCGCCCACATCAAGGAGACCCAAACATGCTGTCAAGAGGCATGCGCCCAAGCCCAGTCTCCAAGGCCTATGAGCCCACAGCAAAATGGCAGGCCCCAACGCATATAGCACGGGGCTGTCTTCAAGAAAATCATAGAACTTAGGTTTGGGGGTTGCCCCTGCACATGAACGAAGTTTGGATGCGCCAACTCTCCTTACGAACCCGCATGCAAAGCTTGGCGATGCATGCAACATGGGTTGTAAGGCATAACTTCCTTCTGCTGACTTATACGACATGATAAATCATAAGCGTAAAACGAAGGAGGACATAACAATCCATAGTGCACACCCGTGCACCAGTATTTTTATCAACTGTTGTTGCTCCAAAGTAATAAGAGTACCTCAGAGAAAGTTCGTGTTTCGATGGATGCACTTCTCTGACGATGAGAAGCCGCTATGTGTATCATCCAACATGGCTTCATGGGGTCCTCCTTATGGAAGCCCCAATCAAAGACGATGGACCACAAACCCAACTTTCTCTTTCAGTTCCACGAGAAGGAGAAGACGAAGTCTAACAACAGATGGCCAACAGGCTGTCACATCTGAAGGAGTCTATATGGGCACCCGGTCAAAGGTAAAATTCCGTACAGAAGACGAAGAATCCCAAGCTGGGGGTAGTATTCCCTCAGGGTCTGAAGCAGATGACCCCCACACTGGGGGTAGCCTTCCAGAGGATGATGATCTCTCTGAGTCTGATGGTGACTATCTACCTCCTCTACCTGAAGACGAGGGACTTGTCCACTCAGAGACAGACAGTATCAGCACCAATTGTACTGTTTCCTCTGTTCATCCTCGCATGTTATCTACATACATGGCAGACAAAGAAAGATCTAAAGAAGCTAGCGACCAGACCAGCAAACAGCTAGAGGGTCTTGAAACAACATTCGCCAAGATCACCGATATGCTTACCAGTATCATAGCAGTTCAAGCTGCTGGGGCTGTTCCTCCACCTCAACAAAATGTCTCGGCTCACGCTAGTCCAGCACATAGCAACAACCCTCCTTCCCTACAAAAGGAGTATCATTTCGTTGCGCCTCCTCCAAATCTTGTAAATGCTGGAGGTGGTCCTTCGCCAACGACACCTGACAACCGTTCAGCAGCTATTTCCCAATACCTGCTCAATCAACAGGATGTAATTGATTCCCTGGTCGCCCGTCTCGATACTATCTCACACAAAGACGAGATACAGAAGATGGGGATATCTCAACGTTATCCCCCTGAGTGGGAGAATGCTACTTGTCCTCCTAACTACAAGCCGCTGACGCTGAATTCATTTGACAGGTTGACTTCTCCTCGTCAACACATGACGTACTTCAACACGCAGACTCTACACTTATCCAGAGATGATCCGTTCTTATCAAAGCTGTTTATTATCACCTTGCAGGGGGTAGCTTTCGAATGGTTCTGCAGTCTGCCTGACGGATGTATCAATTCATTTAAAGACTTGGAGAGGTTGTTCTTCAACAGGTTATACGAGAGTGGCATGCATGTTAGTATGTCCACTCTCATCGAGACCAAGCAAAGGAGGACTGAGTCTGTCATCGCCTTCATCGAACGCTTCAGGCAGCTAGTACTGAAGATGACCTTCGGCATACCAGACTCAGAACTTATGGATACCCGTCGACATAACTTCCTTCCCACGGTGAAGTTTTGTCTGGGTATACATAAGTATGATACATGGTCCGCTTTCATTTGGGCCGCTGATGCTGCTAAAAACAACGCTCCTAACCTGGAACTACTGGGGTTGAAAACACCAAAATCCGAAGACAAGGGCAAGCATCCTCAAACTATCCCTGTTCGCGGGGGTAAAGGAAAAGAAGTCCTGAAGGTCGACACATCCAAAGGAGCTTCCAATTCTCAGGACGCCTCCGACAAGCCAAATGAGACCTTCTCCTTTGATGAAGACGATGTCATTACCATCTTTCATATATTGACAAAGGGTAATAAACTAGCATTGCCTCCACCACGACGTCCTGCAGAGGCGAACCAGCTCAACGATCCCAAATATTGTCTCTATCATCAGTACGTGCATCATTCCACCAAAGACTGCATCATCCTGAAGAAGAAGATACAACAGCTTATCGACAGTCAAGTGATCAACCTCGAAGCTGAAGACAAGGTCGTATCTTCTAACATGATCTCCCTTCAGTTTTGTGATTTTCCTCCTACAGAGGTCCCAGACGGCGTGGTCCCGATTCCTAAGGAAATAATGGAAGTCGTTAACCTACTGCCAGCTTGCAAATCAACCTTGGTGCCACTCACGACTGAACGTGGTGAGATCATGTGGGTCCATCCAGACCTTGTGCAAGAAGTGACGCCGGGGGTGGCACCTCCCAAAGCAAAAAGGGACAAGAAGTACAAGTCATGCCATATGGTATCCTCTCCCATTTATGAGGTTCTATCTGATGAGACGCGATCAGAGAAGACTTATCACTACAACAAAAAATCCTTTTAATGACGGCTAAAAAGCATCATTAATGACAAACCATGACGCTTTTTTCTTGAAAACAAGCGTTATGAAAACGGGTGTTATAAATATTTTTTAAAAGCGTTATAAAAAACCATCATGGATAGTTCCTATAAAAGCGTTATGAATAGTTAATATATAGTGCACAATTCAGGATATTTTTAAAACGTTATGAATAGATAATATGTATAGGCTCAATGCACCACATTTATAACACTTTATACTCTTCAAATTAGCATATTTATAACGCTCTATACTGCACATTATATATTACATTCCAAAAAATTTACATTATATATCACCAACTTTATTACATTTCTCAAAATAGTGTACATATCAACATCTTCATTACATTCTCAAAATAGAATATACAAATACATATATACATTTTCAACTACCAAAATTGTCCACATCAAAACTTGGCCACATCAAAACTGTCCACAGAATATGTAGCAAAACCCTGAAAAAGATTAAAAAAGGTTCAATATACTTTGTAATATAATGCAAAAATTGTAAGAAACGAAGAACTTGTACACATTTTTTCAAACTTTAAAAGGAGAAGAGGACTTGTCACAATTGCAAGTAATTAATAATTTGATAAGCTTTGTGAAGTCTATACAAATGTGTAGGTATTCTAGATTACTCAAATCAAAATTAGAAACAGAATCTGGCTTGACATATATTTGCATATCAATGTACAATTTGTACAGGAAAGACAAACAAGGCTAGAAGATAGGTACCTTAGTATAACCATTAAGGTTGACTAAAATCTGCCTATACATTTTCTCTAAGGGTCCGTTTGGTAAACCGTATTTTGAGGTAGGATTTGGATTTTTATGGATTTGGAGACAAATCCATGAAATTCTATGTTTGGTTGGAGATGGATTTGGATATGTAAAGTATGACAAAATCCAAAACTTGGATTTGATTAGATTTTGGAGAAAAATAATAATTATTCTTTAATAATTTTGTTAAAATATTTATTATTTAATAATTTTGCTAAAAATTAGTAAATTAAAAATTAGTTAATCTTTAATAATTTCGTTAAAAATATTTATCCTTTAATAATTTCGTTAAAAATTAGTTAATTAATAAAAAAGTAACTATTTTATTAGTATTATTAATTAATAAAAAATGGTATTATTAATTTAAAAAATTAGTTAATTAGTTAAATTCTTTATAATCATAATTAATAATTTATTAGTATTATTATAATATTAATTAATAATATTTTATTATTTAGTTAATAATCATAATTTACTAGTATTATTATATTATTATTATAATATTAATTAATAATTTATTAGTATTATTATAATATTAATTAACAATCATATCCTATGTTTAGTATTATTAATTAAAAAATTAGTTAATTAGTTAATTTCGTTATAATCATAATTAATAATTTATTAGTATTATTATAATATTAATTAATAATTTGTTAATAACCATTTTATTATAATCTTAATTAATAATAATTTAATCACAATTAGAATCATATTTTATAATAATTTAATTAATAATTTACTGATCATAATAATATTAATTTATAATTACGATTTTTAAAATATTTAATTTATAGTTAATTAATCGTTAATTATTAATTATCAATTATCAATTATTAATTATTAATTATTAATTATTAATTATTAAATATTAAATATTAAATATTAAATATTAAATATTAAATATTAGTTATTAATTAAATATTAATTATTATTTATTATTTATTAATTATTAATTTATAATCGTTAATTATTAATTATTACTTAATTATTTAATTATTATTTAATTTATAATTACTTAATTTATAATCATTAATTAATAATCATTAATTATTAGTCGTTAATTATTTAATTATTAATTATAATTACTTAATTTATAATCGTTAATTATTAATTATTACTTAATTATTTATTACTTAATTATAATTACTTAATTACTTAAATATTAATTATTAATTATTAATTTATAATTGTTAATTATTAATTATTAATTTATAATCGTTAATTATTAATTTATTAATTATTAATTATTTAATTTATAATTACTATTATTAATCGTTAATTATTAATTATTTAATTTATAGTTATTAATTATAAAACCAAATTCTATGTTTGGTTGGAGTTGGATTTGGAGTTGGATTTGAATAGTAAAATCCATGATTTGGATTTGGAGGATTTCCAAATCCAAATCCAAATAGTAATATCCGGTTACCAAACAAGCCCTAAGCTGGTAGTCCATGTCCTGACAAAATCAAGCCTAGCCAGCCCAGAGCGACCCAATACAGCTATCAGCATGTGGGAGGGGTCTAGCCAGCCCAGAGCGACCCAATACAACTATCAACATGTGGGAGGGGTCAAAAGCTACACAATAGCTGAGGATATTTCTACTAAACAAACAAGCCTGAACTGTGAACATGTAGCAGCAACAGAATACAAAAATTTAGTTGCCTGTCATGAAAAGGATACTACCAAAATTGCAAGAAAGTTACACTCATAACCACATTTATAAATGATGACACTGCATTAAAAGAAAGCATTTAAATGCCACAAGAACTCAAAATAGGAAACAGAAATTCCCCAGAGTATCAACTTGGTTTGACAATATCCAACAGTGAAAAATCAACACCCTAAGACTACCAAAATTAAAGAGCCTGAGAAATTTAGTCAAACAGACTGAAGCACAAACAGTGAAGTTGATTGGTTTGACAATATCCAACAGTGAAGTTTATTTTCTGAAAAAAGCTAGGGTATTAGTGAAGCACAAAGTTGATTGGTTGATATAGTTCTCACAGAGATGTCAAATACCAAATGTACAACTACAAAATTTTCCAGTTGTATGTAGCTTCTCTCTACAATTTGGAAAACAACAAATAGTGGTGGCTGGAACCATGATAGATATTGATGCAGTGTTAGCAACATCATTAACATTCTCAGGTTTACAGGAAGTATATTAACACCATCAACATCATCATCGTTAACATCACTGTGGAACCATGATAGATATTTATACTCACTTCTTTTGGGTGTTTTTCTTGGATATAAATATCTAAAAAAATTTAATCCGCAAGTTGAACAATATTTGATGGTTATCACAGAAATGAGAGGTGACAACGGGGTATGATGACAAGTCCCACAACAGTAATTACCAATAACTTGTATCAAATTTTAAAGCAAAAAATAGTGCAATATTTGTATAAATAATAGCAAGGTAGAAGACCCTTACATAATGGATGAAATTATAATCCAGAAACATTATAATTCAAAGGAGAAAATTTTAAATATTATCAGTAAACAAGATTATGTTACAAGCAAATCCAAGAATACTAAGAAGTGACAGTTGCATCCGTTTAAGGTTTAGTCAGAGAAAATATATAGGCTAACATAATGGGGGCATGGACTACCAGCTCCAAAAAAATGTACAGGCAGAGAGGCGCCAATGTAGATTATCTAAGCTTATGCAAAACATAACCAAGTTTAAACTGTTGCCGGAGTGAAAGGGACTTATCTGGATTGGCCCCATCTTGTAACTCTATTTTTTTTACCATATTTTGAATCTCATTTTTGGATATGCTTTTTCACTCTGGAGAGAATTTTTGCATGGAGGAACAAGATGTAAAGAGAGCATATGGCCAAAAACAATCTTCATATAACTAGAATTGACTAACCTTAAGTTTTAACTTTTTCTTGCATGAAATTTCTGGATTGGAGTCTGTATATCTCAACTTGACCTTTGCTTTATCAAGCCCCTTACAGTTTCCTTTTCCCTTGCAATGAAAGATGATGACAAATATGAAACTTTCTTATGGAAAGTATGAATTTGATAAATGAGCTCATCCTTCTCCAGATCAAGTTAAACATATTGTCCTACCAAAAAACCAATAATAACATCAAATGAAAAAACATAGAAACAAAGAGCAATATCAGTTGTTAGTGGTCCAAGAGTATAAAAGGGTGCCTCATTGCACCATTTCAGTTGTTTTTCCATGTTTTCTGGAATTTTGTGCATAAGAATATATCCAAGTCCTTCATTCATTACCTACATAATCCCAAAAAGTAACTTTCAAAAATGCATGATTAAAAGCATAGCCAAGTTCACTCTTCAAATCTTCAGTCAGCTAATTAAATTCATCAAGAACATCTTAATCTTAGATGAATGTTAATGTTTGCCTGCCTCATAGAAATAATGAAATAATCATAACAGAGTCTTCTTAATAATGTACTCATAGTACAGCTCTAGAGATTTTCAACATATTGAGAAATTATTATAGTAAACAAAATCTACAAGCCTTATTTCTTAACCTTGTTTTCTAATTAAATAGTGGGTGCATAAATAAGGTAAATTATACTAAAACCAAGACCCGAAGAAAGAAAATTGAACTATGATCCTTGTTGCTAATAAACAGTTGATAATTAATTAGCAGATATCGAAGTTGATGTTACATCTAGTCACCAAAATAAGCTGGTCACCAAAATAAGCTTATTGTTAGTTTCATGTACATTGCCTCCAAAGGTTGCAGGCGGATAACAAATTCATTTCTCCCTTGTTTTTAATTTTATCTGCATAAGATAAACACCAGGGCCAATATTTATGTTTTATAATTCTTTACTAAAGAAGGTCCACCAATAAGATAAATATATTGGATCTTTGACGTCGTAATAATTATGTGGAGTAAGATAACAAGCTGCAAACCACAAATTGAACAACATTATTTAATAGTAAAGGAGACAGAAGAAGAAGAATAGTAAGCTCTGATTATATGACTCTTTAAAATCAAGTTTACAATGAGAGTTCAATGTCAAGTTCTGATTGTCAAATTTAGCGACCCAAATCAGTACCATAATGATCTTTAATCCATAACAAGCATACAGCGGCATAGAGAAAACATTGATTTCGTCTATCGTAGTGTATATTGGAGGCATGTGTCATGTTCGATACGTGCTCGATACCAATGGACACAACACCAACTTTAAGAGCATATGTGCTTCCAAAGGGAAAGCATAGGCAGGATATAAAATGAACTAGATACCTTCTACAATAGAGCTAGAATATGAGGGTTGGTAAATTCAGATCTCGACCATTACCTTCTCCTTGTCCAATTCGAAGCACCCCGTACACTTAGAAAAACCCCGTCGCGAGTTCTTGCTCGAGAGGCACTCAAAGTTCCGGCACCGGTAGTTGTTCCACCGTACGTTTCGATGGTCCGGCATCGTCCAAAATGATTCGTTGATCGACAGCGGTCTCTGGTACAGCTTCGACGCTCTAGCCAAGCACCTCCTCCTCGGCAGCGGTTCACACCCGCCCAACATCAGCTTCTGGCCCAAATGCCAATCATCCTTGCAATAGTCCCCGATGTCGTAGCCCATGTACTCCTCGAGCTCCTTCCTCATCAGCACACAAGTGTGCCCGACCGTACCGTAAGTCTTGTTCGTTCCATAGAGGCTGACCTTTCTATTCTTGTTTTCTTCTCGGTTATGTACTTTCGCATCTCCTTCACCATGAAAAAGTTGATCAGAGGGTCCTCCATGGACGACCCGGGCCTAGGCCTGGCCTCCGGCTTGGAGATTCGGATGAGCCATAGGCTGATATGGGCCGAGTAGAGCGACGATATGACCTCCTCCTCGAGGTACATCTTCAGCTCGGACCAAGTGATGGTCTCGGCCGCAGCGGTCTTGTTCTTGTCGATCGTGTGTGCGGTAGCCTCGAGCTTGTCCTGGAAGGTAGCGAGGAGCATGAGGCCCTCCTCGAAGCGGTCGGAGAGGGACTTGTCGAAGTCGGCGTACCCCTCCTTGATGGTCTGGAAGTTTTTGGAGGAGGGGTCGAAGTGGAGGCCGGTGGAGTATAGGCGGTGGAGGCTGGTGACGCTGGCGACGACGACAAAGAAACCGAGTACGATCTGGAGGTAGGCTAGGGCTCACGAGAATCTGCACTTACAGAAGCAAGCCCTATAGAAAATTCGAGAGAAGGAACGAGAGCCTAGGGCCCTGTAGAAAATTTGAGAGAGGAAAATAAGCTCACATTCTCCCTTTCTATCGCCTCCTCCCTTTCTAACTAGGTTTAGGATTTTGGATCTAGGGTTAGGGTTTTGCAGTTGGGGGAAAGGAAGGAGAAGAAGAGGAGGAGAGGAGAGTGTTAACTTGTTGAACTAGAGTTAGGGTTTTGGAGTTGGGGGAGAGGAGGGAGGAGAAGGAGAAGACTAGAAGGTTTTGGGGGAGAGCCGAGTTTTTTGTTGAAGCGCGGGCTATACCAAGTATTTTGCCAACAATTAAACTTAAAAAATATTACAAGTTTGCCACCGCTCTAAAATATTAATAACGTTTTGTTTTATAAACGTTATAAAAAGTCCACAATTAGCCCAAACCGTAATAGAAAAATGGTATTTCGAACTTTGTTAACGCTTAGGTATCTGGCGTCATCAATACGCTTTGTCGAACGTTATTAATAGACCTTTTTGTTGTAGTGTATCTTTGGACATACGACCCCGCACAAGAAGAAGCAGTACCTCCTCAACCTCCTGCTGCTCCCACAAGCTCAGAAGTCGGCCCGTCTAAGCCTTCAACTTCGGACAAAGCCAAGCAGAAAGAGACGCGGTTTGACAAGTCTCTGAAGGCGCCAACTCCCGAAGGCATGGTCGGCCCTACAACTTCAACATACTGGCACAGCTAGCCAATACACCTGCTAGGTTGTCTCTGTTCGATATATTGCGACTCTCCAAGGAAACACAGAAGGCCTTAAGTGAAGCTTTACTACATGCCGACTCTTATCTCGCTGAAGTCAAAGCCCCTGCTGAAGACCCTGTCTCCTGTCCCCACTGCCACAGTACTATGGAAGTGGTGCCCAACATCACCTTTTCATAGGAGGACATGCTACTCAAAAATAATCATCATGATAGACCCATGTACTATACAGGGTATATCGGGGCGATCAAGGTGGACCGCATGCACATCTATCTAGGATCCTCCCTCAGCATCATTCCTAGAAGTTTGCTTCAAATTCTGGGAATCCCTCTACACAAGCTATCTGCAATCAACACAACTATCATGGCTTTTAATGCTGGTCGAAGCCATCCGCTGGGCAAGATCCGTCTCAAATGCCAGATCGGTGATCTCCGAACGGAGGTTTTCTTCTATGTGATTGATGCCAACGTATCCTACAACGTTTTGTTGGGACGTCCATGGATACACGAGAACATGATCGTTCCTTCCACACTTTATCAGTGCTTCAAGTACGTCAACAGGGACGGTGTCGTGAAGACAGAATTTGCTGATGTCGATCCTTTTAAGGGCATCGAAGCTTACTATAGGGATTCGGTACTTTACCAATCTCAGCCCCCAACGGATGACGACAACGAAGCTGACAATAAAGCTGAAGCAAGTTCATCCTCCAATGATGGTCCCCTGATTATTTGAGTCAAAGGACATACTACTCCAAAAAGTACTCTGAAGCCTCTCACAATCTGGATAAAAAAGAAGAACCCTGACAAGGTCAAACCATTGACCATCACTCTCAGCAAAATACCCCGGGAGGAACCAACTGATGCTCGTCCTCCCAACCCTGAAGAATTATCCTACGTGGTGAATTCGGCCAAGACTGTGGCTTCTCTTCTAGATGATGATCCTCTCAATGAGTATATCAATACTCATAATAATGTACCTTCAGCGGATGATGTTATCCCTGAAGAAAAACTTGCATATTTCTTTAGTAAAGGTTTATCTTTGAATTAATCTGATGTCTATCAATCTGTAAACCACTACATAGATACGATATACGCTCTGGAGCACGGCGTAGGACAACACCTCTGTATGCCCGTCACGATGCCTCACCTACGAGAAAAAGTTTACCCAGAAGATATCCTCTACTTCATCGTTCCAGCCAGAAAAAGGAATAAAAAACTAATCATCTTCGGTCGTATAATTGGCGAGAGAAAGTTTATTCCAGACTCTAGTTCTCCCAAGCACAACACAGAAGCTGACTATGACTCTGAAAAAATGCAACTTTTCTGATATAGTTGGCAGGCCAAGAATATTATCCAGAAAATGGGATATGACATCAAAAGCGACCAGGGGCTAAATTACGGCTGGGGTCGACGATTGCCAATACGACACTTTGCTCCTCCCGGCAAACCTGAGAACTACTATCAACGAAACGGTGCTAGTTTGGGCTATGTCACTCCTCTAACAACTCCCGAAAGATCAGATGATGAAGTAGATCGTTGTTCTCATTCTTCTAATTCCTCTTTTTGGGACTCAGACTCCAGCATTGGCGACATATTCAAGACAACTTTGTTCGTCAACATGGTTTCCGTTGACCAAATTGTAGACGATGACCAATCAATCGAGCTTGAACAATGGGCTCAAAAGATGGATACTAGGTGGGAGCTGCACTTCGAACAACGTGAACCACCTACCGAAGACGAAGTCATCCAAGTCAATCTAGGAGATGAAGCATCCTTCAAACCAATCTTCATCAGTAAAAGTATATCTGACAACGAACGCCAATCTCTTATACAGCTTATAAGAGAATACATCGACGTCTTCGTATGGAGCTATGAAGACATGCCAGGCTTGGACCCTAAAGTTGCCATGTACCGCCTGAATATTTCGTCTAAAGCTAAGCCGGTGAAGCAGCAACAACGACGATTTCGACCAGACGTCATGGAAGCCATTGAGAATGAAGTCAAGAAGTTCATTGCCAGTAGATTCATTCGCGAAGAACAACACCTAGACTGGGTTGCCAATATCGTCCCAGTCATGAAAAAGAACAGTAAAGTTCGAGTTTGTATCGATTACCGTGATTTGAACTCTGCATGCCCGAAGGATGAGTTCCCTCTACCGATCACCGACGTAATGATCGACAATACTTACAGCATCGAGCGGATGTCCTTCATGGATGGGTTCTCAGGCTACAACCAGATCAAGATGTTCCCAGACGATGAAAAGCACACATTTTTTCGAACACCATTGGGGGTATACTTCTATACGGTGATGCCCTTCGGATTAAAAAATACAGGAACGACATACCAGCGAGCCATGAACACAATTTTTCATGATCATTTGCACAAAACAGTAGAATGCTACGTAGACGATATCACAGTTAAAAGTCGTCTCAAGGGCAACCACCTCCAAGACTTGAGAACGGTGTTCGAACTAATGCGTGCACACCAACTCAAGATGAATCCAACCAAGTCTATTCTGGGAGTCTCCAGTGGCAAGTTCCTTGGTTTCATCATCACTTCAAAGGGTATACATCTGGACCCAAAGAAAGTGAAGGCTATCCTCGATATGCATCCTCCAAGAAACCTCAAAGAGATACGCGAACTACAAGGAAGGCTAGCCTACATCAGATGATTTATTTCGAACCTCTCTGGAAGGTGTCAACCATTCACTCAGCTCATGAAGAAAGGCGTATCTTTCGCCTGGACTGAATAATGTCAACGCGCATTCGACGACATCATGACGTATCTTACAAGCCCTCCAGTATTTGTAGCTCCAATAATAGAAAAGCCCTTCTTACTATATGTCCGCACTATGGACCATTCTCTTAGCGCCTTATTAGCTCAGAAGAATGAAGGCGGCCATGAACAGGCAATCTACTACCTCATCCGTACAATGGTGGGTGCCGAACACAGATACACACCGATGGAGAAGGAATGCCTTGCACTAGTATTTTTTATTCAAAAGACATGACACTACGTGTCTGGGCAGACTATCCACATCATATCTAAAGTCAATCCTCTCAGAATACTCATGACTAAACCGGGTTCTCTCAATTCCCGTTTAGCTACATGGGCAATGTTGTTGACTCCATACGATATGATCTTCGTTCCTCAGAAGGCAGTAAAAGGCCAAGCATTAGCTGATTTCCTAGGAGCTCATCCGGTGCCAGAATCGTCCAAACTCTACGACGAAATCCCCGATGAAGTGGTGGAGTCTAATACTGCAACTGAAGAAATCCCTATTTGGCGAATGTTCTTTGACGGCACATCAAGAACAGGACCCAAAGAAAATATCATGGCTGGAGTAGGTGTCGTGCTCGTGTCACCTGATCATCTGGTTATACACCGTGCATACTCTCTCGTGGAACCATGCACCAACAACGTAGCCGAATATAATGCTCTATTAATCGGCCTACAACTGGCAAAGCAACTGGGAGTTGACTATCTAGAAGTATACGGCAATTCCAAGCTAATACTTAGTCAAGTCCGAGGGGATTATGAAGTTTGTCACGAAGATCTCATCCCCTACCACAGAGCAAAAATCGAGTTGGCGTCTACTTTCGCTAGATTCTTCATCAAACACGTACCTCGACTACAGAATATAGAAGTAGACGCTCTAGCCGGTTTCGCTGCTTCCTTGACCGTTCTTACCAATACTCAGCAGTCGATCACAGTGTCTGGTCGAGAACTATTCTGTGTGAAAAATGCCTTGCATATACATCACAGCTACACAACGGAAACAAACGTCGATATTAAAGACTGGAGATTCCCTTTCATAGACTACGCTGTCTATGGAATCCTTCCCGAGGACCCGAAGGAAGCAGTGTCTATCCAAAGACGATCCCTCAGATTTTACTACGATACAACTACCAAGATGTTATACCGACGCTCTTACGACGGGCTACTGTTACGATGTTTATCAGACATAGAAGCCAAACATGCACTCCGGAAGGCTCATGATGGAGTTTATGGTGCACATCAACCAGGCCCCAAATTACATGATCGCGTCAAAAGAATGGGTTATTACTGGCCCACAATAATAGTAGATGCTGTTGAATATGTAAAGAAGTGTAGAGCTTGTCAGTTCCACGCTGATTTCATTCATCAACCTTCGGAGTTTCTACACCCGACGGCAGCATCTTGGCCGTTTGAAGCCTGGGGAATGAACGTCATAGGACCAATCAGCCCGCCATCCTCCAAAGGACATCAATTTATCCTAGCCATAACCGATTACTTCTCCAAATGGGCAGAAGCTATACCGCTCACCGAGTTCAAGGCATCGAACGTGATCGATTTCATCAAACATCACATTATCTACTACTTCGGCCTACCTCGTAGGATCATCCATGATAATGGTCCATAGTTCGCAAGCCATGCATTCTATTGGTTCTACGATAGGAATCGAATCCAAAATGTAGCCTCTACTGCCTACAATCCAGCGGCTAACGGGCTAGCAGAAGCCTTCAAAAAAACTATCATAAAACTTCTCAAGAAGTTCGTGTCTTCAAACAAGCACGATTGGAACAAGTAGCTCGGTGAATGTCTATGGGCCTATTGTACAATGGTCCGGACTCCAACAGGCAGTACGCCATTCTCTCTGGTTTATGGGAGCAAAGCAGTTCTTTCCCTAGAAATCCAGATTCTTTCTCTTCGAGTATCCTTAGCCAGCGAGTTGACTACCGAAGAAAGCTACCGTCTGCGAATCTAGGAGCTCGAAGCGGTAGACGAAAAACGCTTGTTAGCTCAGCAGCGTATTAAGCTATACCAAGCACGTCTTTCCAAAGCCTTCAACAAAAAGGTGAAAGAAAGAATCTTCTAAGTCGGTGATCTAGTCTTAGCAATGAGAAGACCAATGGTCATGACGCACAAAACAAAAGGAAAATTTCAGCCTAAATGGGAAGGTCCTTTCATCATAGAATCTGTATATTCTAATGGTGTGTACCGACTAACCAAGCCTGATGGTGACGTGCTCATGATGTCTATCAATGGCAAGTTCCTCAAGAAATACTATGTGTAACCTTTTTACGAAATGTTCACATATGTGCAGTCATGTAAATGTACAGTATGATGTTTATATGATTCGAAAAAATTATCTAACTATTATCCGTATTTCAAGAGTCTTGAATACGCCCTGGATAATAGGTCCTCTAAAAATTTCCCTAGTGGAATCATTCCCATTTTTGACTCTGTCCAAACTCGGTTTGACGAAAACAAGTCACGTCCCTATTACCTCTGAATTATTTTTTGATAATTATTTCTTCAGTGGAATGATTAAATGTTTTTCCACGTCCACATATCCTCTGAGCAAAGCAGTCATCAAGGATAGTCACGTCCATATTACCTCTGAATTATCCACCCCTACCTAACGTTATATATCTTTCCACGTCTATATTACCTCTAGTCAGATATAGAGCATCCTCTGCTATTACGTCCATATTACCTCTACTAGCAGCTTCGTTCAACTTATTATCTATATTCGAATAACTTGAATATAAAACGGATAATAGGTCCACATCAAAATTTCCCAGCAGAATACCCACCAGAAATATCCTTGCTACGTCCACATTACCTATAGTTTCGATATTTCACATAACCACAGATTATTTATTCTTTATGTCTATTAAGAGACGAAAAAAGGTATAAAGAGTCGTGACGGCTGAAAAGAAGAAAAAAAGAAGAAAGTTACAAAAATCTACGGGATACATAGGCGGTTTATGTTGTCTCTTAGAGCCGCGACTTCGGCCTCGGACTTCGCAGTAGCTCGGCGCCGTGCCTCTTCTTGGCAAGCAGCTTCATCCTCGAAAAGGATCAGACTCAGATGCTCCCCCTCCAACTTCACCAGCTGTTCTTCTAAACGGGCAGAAGTGGTGGCAGTCATGGCAGCCTGAGCCAAGTAATCCTCCTGTTCAGATGTCGCCGCCCTCAAGTCGGCTTCCAGCTGGGCGATCTCGTTCTTGATCTGTGCAATGTGATTGTACCTCTCGGTGATCTGTGTAGCCAGTCTGTTCTTCGAGGCAGCATGTGCCTCACTTGCAGCATTAAACTGGCAGTACTGGTCAGCCAGCTCGCCAATCTCTCGAACCAGGGCATCCTTCCTTGCCTGGAAGGTTGCCTTCTCCTCTGCAAGAGCCGTCATCAAAGCCTCATCCTCTGTACGGAACAGCGATGTTGGGCTCTACTGCTTGGCATCCCAGAATCTGGCTACCTGACCCTCCAGGTCATTCAGAACTTTTCTTAGAGTATTAGCCCGCTCTTCATAGCCGGCAATGCTCTCGAGGGCTGCCACTTGGCACTCTGCAACAGCCTTCACAGGGCCAAAGGCAGCATTCTGATTCATGACTCCGGGAAGCTTCACTTTCAGCACAGAGTAGAAAGCTTTGACAACTTCCTAGGCCATCTCTTCATCTTCGGTGGAGGTCGTCGGAGAAGAGGCTTAGAAAGTTTCTTCCACTTCAGGAAGGAACGCCTGACAAGAAGCCGAACCTGATAAAAGAAAATATGTATACATCAGTAACCAAAAAAAGAGGAAGAGAAATGCGAAAGAAGTTATAATTTCGTACCTTCGGCTTGCTCAACTTCAGCCTCGACTACGCCATCAGTCTTGAATTCAGGAAAGCCAAGAACAGGCCCAGACTGTTCAAGAGGAACAATACCAAGGCCCTGAGCGGCATCTGGTCTGATATCTTCTACAACCTTAGCCGAAACAGGAGCGGATTCAGTAACCGCCCCCTCGGCAAGCTTCTCAACTTCTCCTACTGTAGCTGATACCGGCTCAATAACAGCTCCCTCCGTACCAGCAAAATTAGAGAAACCGGGAACAACTTCTATCCCCTCCCCAATGGCGGGGACTATCCTTACAAGGGGTTCTCTCCCCTTACCTGCGAGGGAACATATAGTCGTGGTCAGCCTCACGAGGAGCACGTAAAATCGAAGTCTAAAACTCTCATCCGAAGAGAGGCGCAGAGGCAACATACCTGCAGGAGGATGAGCCGATTGGACTTGGTTCTCGTCCAGCTCTTTCATCGCAGTTCCAATTGCAGACAGATCTCCCACAGATATGTCATAGGAGAAACTGATCTTCTGATCGCCGTCAGGGTCTGGGCCTTCATCCTGATCACCCCGTCGCTCAAGTCTTACAGCCGAAGAAGACCCGCCCTCATCCATCAGTCTAGGACGAGCAGGGGACTCTGTCGTCACATCCACCTCCTTAGATGGGGAGGCACCTGTCTCGGCTGCGAATTCAGGGTCCTGTGTAAATGACAAATGCAAAGGTGAGAAAGCTTCCAAAGGCTTGACCAGAATGGCTACGGAGTCTAGGAGAGGGTCTTCCTCTCGAATGATGACGGCCTGCAATGCCGTCTGCTGAAAAGACCTTCTGGAAGGAGGCGAGCTGGCACCCACGTCCACAACCTTCTTCCTCCGGGAAACAACCACCTTCGTCCTTTTTGGCCATGGTACCAGCCCGGTGGGAGCCTTCCTCTTATGAGAAATGGTAAGAAGAGGTTCTTCAGTGTCATCTCTCCGAGGCGCTACAATGGTAGGCTCTTCAACAACTCTCTGTTGTGGCGCTATAGCTGGTTCAATTATGGGCGCGGTGACTTCCTTTCTGCTACTTTCCATTGTACGTGCTCGTCCTATATTAGCAAGGGTAGGGGCAAGCTTGGTCCCCGATACAAAACTATGCTCATGGTCATACCCAGAAAGAAAGGTATTGACCTGGATATAGAACTTAGCAGCAGCAAAGAGCATGTGGGTGTCGGGTTTATCTTCGAACAAGGTAAAAATTGCTCATGTACATCCAGCATTATAGTAGCCCCACGTACGCGCCTCGTCGATTAGACTCCCTATCGACTGGAGATGAGGGTTGGGATTGCCCAAAAGGAGCTGGCTGTAACCAAACTGTCGTACAAAACGGCTTGGCGAATAAGGTTCCAGGAAAACGTGGTTCATGTTCCTGAATACCAGATGAGAAGGCCTAATGGATTGAAGCGAACGAAATGCTCCAATAGGAAGGCTAATAGTGAGTACTCCCTCATCTACTAGGGTGTCTCCCGCGTAACCACTACCAGATGGAAGCGATACTCTGAAGAATTCATAATTTTACAGAAAACTCCGAGCCCTCCTACAAACAGGCATCCTTGTAGCGGTCTAATCCGTGTCTCTGAACCTCCGAATGAAGGCATCTCTCGGCAAAGAATCGGCCATCAGCACTGTTTCACTTAACAAAATTGCCAAACAAAAGTTGGATTTTGAAAATAAAACGAAAAAAGTACAAGAAGTACAAATTTGATTCTGGAAAAGTATTGCTATGGAAGTCTGATCTATAAATGATCACTTTGTTTCTTGGACCATATGATGATGATGAAGATCACTGCTTGAAGTAGAACAACTTGGAAGAACTAAGTCACCAGAAAGGTATCGACGCACTTGGGCACTGATGGCGAGGCCGAATGCTTTCCTGCTTTGCTTCACTCTGTTCTGAAAGAAAAGTTGAAGAAGAATGCTCTGGAGAATCAAAATCTCGAAGTTCTGATCTCTGTATTCTCTCCTGTCTCTCTGTGTCCGTCTTATGAGAAAAATAAGTCTATTTATAGACTTGGGCTCTGGTGCGTAAAAAACTCAGCAAAAGTTCCGCCTTTATGCTAACAACTGCCACCCATGATCGAAGTCATCCTCTGTATACGTAGACACGTGTCCCATCAATTCAGTAAGAATAGGATGCACGTACACACGCTCTTCGAAAAGAGTGGCATGAAAGCCACGTAAGCAAACCATGTTCCAAACTGGTGGAGGAGAATAGGGCATAAAAATAGCCCAATGTACTCTGAGCGTAAAGCAATAGATTGAGCGTAAAGCAGCTTTGACGTAGACTTCCCATGTAAAGTGGTTGTTAAATAACCTTGAGCGTAAAAGATAGCTCAAATAGACTTTACGCACACGTCAACTGTTGAGCGTAAAAGCTCGTTAAGTCTTCGTGCGTAAAAGAAGCCATAGTGTGAGCGTAAAGTAGCTCAATCCACACACTAAACGACAACATTGGTCTCTGTGTAAAACAAATCTCTTTGAATTCTGTGATATATGCCATCATTAATATCTTCATGTCAGAGTTTGCATTAAATGCGAGATTTGACAGCTTTGTCCAGCGTAAAAGTGGCTGCTCTGTCCTTGGCGTAAAATCACGGGTGTAGACCCGAGCGTAAAATGATCAGCCTTCTTAGGCGTAAAGTGATTAGCCTAGTCTTGGGCGTAAAGAAATTACCCGCTCTGCTAGGCGTAAAGCAGATCATTTATGAATGAGATGACTCTTTCTTTGAAGCACTTTTTACGCTCCAACAAGCACGGTGTTCATCAATTTGGGACAATGCAGTACCAGCCACCCCATCAGATAGTAGAAGGGTAACTCAGTCCTAGCAAAGTCCTTCATGCCTTCGGATGTTATCGCATGCACAACAAAATGCTACAAACCCCGTTGGATGGCACAAACCATCGCTGGAAGCAGAGACAGTGGGCGTCCAAAGGCCAGCCTTACAGTCGGAAGTATTATCCCTCGGTTGATTCTCTCAACAGACCCTGAATAGCCAGGGACTATGCAGTCACGAAGCCATATCATTAGGAAAGCGACTAGCACCGCATTTTCTGACATCTTGAACTCGGCTTGTCTGAGGAAATGATAAATCAGGGAATTTCTCTCAGGATCACTTTATCTTCGGTATCTGCAGCTCCGTGATCTGTCATCAGCCGATCTATCTCAGAGAACGTCAAGGGTTTAGGAGACGAGAAGGAGACTGGGCCATTTCCTCCTTCTCTGGTGAAAATATAGTTGGTCCAAGCCCTCGTATGCGGGATGGACCCCTCGGTCTTACCCTTTTTAGTAATCTGGTTGCAAATAAAAAAGTGACAAAGTAACTCTTTGTACACATTCATCATATCAGAGCTCTCCTTCTCCAAATCTAAGATCTCTGCATCACTGAGGACGTATTCTGCATACGGCTCTATCCTCCAGGGAAGTTTAGACACCGCCTACATCTTGTGCAGGGCCAAACCCATCTCTTCGCCTGGAGTAAAGAAGGTACACCTATGATGGTTGTACAACTCTGCCAAGGAGACGAACATCGGCCAGTTAACCTTAATGCCATACTGGATGGCCCTGACAGCATAAAGGAGACCGACAGCTTTTAGGGTGGCCCCATAAGTTGAGAGCACCCACCCGGTAAGATCACTCCAGAACAGAACGGAATGTCTCTAGCCTTCCATCCGCATATTCCCTCCCGGATATGACTACTTTTTTGTCAACATCAAGTTGGAAAGAGTCTCAGCAGCATAGGGATGCAGATTAGTCGGGACATCATTCAGTATAACACCCGGTTATAGCCCCCTCATGGAATAGGAAGTGGAACCCTTGACACGCTTGAACGTGTCCTTCTTCCGGTCACCAGAGTTGAACTGGATCCTGCCAGAAACAACCCCAGGCAGTTCAAGAGTTAGGTCCCATTTCATTTGCCTCTGCACAGCCAGATCAGCAAATGCCGACAAAGGATACTGGCGCTTCATCGATGGCAGCCCTTTTCTTTGGTCATTCAACGAAACTACCAAAGGTTCTTTCAGACATATTGTCGCGTCATCCTCAAAACCCACGCTGTCACCGAATAAGAAGAATGGCTTCTTCCAACAGCGTGACCCTCCAAGCTTCTCATCATTTATCATCTGCTTCAAAAAAGTTTTGTCCTGTTCAATTATGGCAATCGCCCGTTCCGTAGGTTGGTCTTGACTGATCTTCGTCTGAACATCGCTGATCATGCCGGTTATAAGGCTTGTACCAAGAACATGGCAAGCAGAACCGAAAGGAATATCGCCAAGCTCCGGAACATACATGTTTACTGCAAGGACAGAAAGAAAGTCAGACTCAGAAATCCGCAGGAAAAACTAAGTTCTGAAAGGCTTTTATGCGTCCAAAGGGCTATGCGCCTAAAGGGATATGTGCCAAAAGCAAGTGGGCGCATAACACACGAACAGTACGTGGGTGCATAACATGTCATAGCACGTGGGCGCATAACATGGCAACCTGTGGGCGCATAGCTCACCACAGTATTGGTGTATGACTTCTGTGAGCGCATAATGATGCCCACAGAAGTATGTTGCCTTAGGCGCATGCGTCCAGGCAGAAGAAAAGTTCGAGCATCGTAAATTAACGCTCGAGACTTTATTTTTTGAAGCATGTCCTCACCCAGAATTGGGTCCTGGACTACCGAGGATGCTGTCGCAGGAGGAGAGCCACTCGGTGCAGCCCCCTTGCCCTTCGCAGATCTCTTTGCGACCTTGGGAGACATAGTTCTCAAAGAAAGAAGATGAAGAGTTTTCTGAAAAATTCTAAGTGAAGGGAATAATGAGCTCTCTCTCTCTCCTTCAGGGCCTATTTATAGGCACAGGCCGCTTCCTATGCACCCACTAAGCTTTATGCGCCTATGCGCCCATTGCGTAGTATGCGCCCACAATGGCCTATGCGCCCACGTGAAGAACCAGCTCCTTGCACACTATGCGACTGCCACTTGCTGACATGGACAACGTATGAAGGATCGACCTTTTCAAATTCTATCCCGATGAATCTGTCAGTTCAGATTTTAAAGAATATCTCAACAGTCGTATCTTTCTAACAGGCTGGCCAAATACTGTGCGCCCAAGGAGAGAAGTCATGCTATGCGCCCATTGCATCACAAGAAGATAGTCCATGCTTCTTTTAAAGTATTTCGAACTTGTTCAAGTATCGAAAATTTTGAAAGGGGTCTTGTAGAAGCATAAAAATTTCAGCAAATTAAGCCTTATGCGCCCAAAGCCAAAGGAGGATATATGCGCCCAAGTGAAGCTCATATGTGTTCAAGTTACCCTGTGAAGCTCATATGTGCCCATCATCCTGTGAAGCTCTATGCGCCCAAACCACCCTTGTGAAGGACGGTGCATAGCCTAAAACAGGGCTATGCGCCCAAGCCTGACTCGGTCAAAGCCATGATCAAAACGTCCACCGAAGCGCACGACCACTTCAGACTCCACGAGCAGTCGTGCACCGAAGCATGCAACCACGTCAACACCACGACCAACCCACGATCTCACAGCTTGTATGCGCCTACACCCTATGCGCCCAAGGCAGGGTTATATGCCCACATGAAAACCAGTGTGTTTCCTTCATGTGGGCGCATAACATCATTCCAGGTCAAGAATGACTATAAAAGGGGGTCTCATCCCTCTTCAAAATTGAGAACAAAGAGCATTCTTAAGAGCCAAATTGCTGCACTTCTTGCCAGTGAGCCGAGAGTTAGCAATTTTTTTAGGTTTTCTCCCACTTTTGTAATCGGAGTGTCAACGGAGTAAAGGAGCAACTGCCGCTCGATCTCCATCGTCCCATTTCCCAGAATTCTTTTTTGTACTCGGGGATCCTCAGCGCAGGATCTCTCAGACGTACTCGATTTGTGGTACCTTGCGCCAATAAAAAAATACATCATTTCTTCTTCTTTTTGTGTGTGTCCATACCACAATGCGGTCTCCGCCTTCCTCTAGGGAGCTACTTACCCCAGAGCCATATCGAGCCCCGATCTGATCCTTATTCCGAAGAAAGATAATCCAGAGACATTCTGCGACTTTCGCCCCATCAGTCTTTGTACCTTCACCAACAAGACCATATCCAAGATCATCGCCTCCCGCATAGCTAGCCTGCTTCCCAAGCTCATCTCGGAGGAGCAGAGTGCTTTATCCGGAGGAAAAATATCCAAGATAACATCATGTTGGCCCAAGATTTAATTACCTATATTAAGCTCCCAGTAAGAGGGGGCAACATAGCCATCAAATTGGACATAGAGAAAGCTTACGACAGACTGGATTGGCAATTCATGATCTGGGTCTTCAGAGCCTTCGAATTTTTCGAAACCTGGACCAACATCGTATGGAGATCGATCAGCAACTCGTGATTCTCTACGATTATCAACGGTCAGGCAGACGATTTCTTCAAATTGAGTCGCGGGGTTAGGTAAGAAGATCCTCTATCTTCTACCATCTTCATCATTTTGGCGGATGCATTGAGCAGAAACTTTAATAAGATGGCGAGCACCCCCAACTTCCCACACAATCATACCGCTAGCAGTTGCCCGATCATCACCCACCTGGCTTTCGCAAACGATATCCTCATATTCTATTCCGGGGATGCCAGATCGGTAGAAGTTGTCCATAATACGCTTCAGAGATTCGTCGGGTGCTCGGGCCAGAAGATCAACCCAGATAAAAGTGTTATCTACACCCACCACAAAATCAAGAGAGAGCAAGCGGCTAGCCTCTCTATCACCACCTCCTTCCCCATCAAGCATCATCCATTCCACTACCTTGGATGTCCCCTCATGTACGGTAAATCCAACGTCGGTATCTTCGAGGACCTGATCAACCGCATCAGGAAAAAAATCGAGGGCTGGAATAACGCTACCCTATCCCCCGAAGGCAAGATGATCCGCATCAGTTACGTCCTCACATCCATTCCCATCTACACCTTCGCTGCGTGCTCACCCCCAAGAAAGTTCTATCTTCCATCGAGAGCATCTTCAGCAACTTTCTCTGGGGACAGAACAGCGGCAATGACAAGCACCATTGGGCTAGTTGGGATACCATGGCTCATCCTACGGGGGAGGGGGGACTGGGTTTCATAAAACTTTCCCACATCATTAATGCCTTTTCGATAAAACTGTGGTGGACGCTCCGCACGAGTCAGAACTTATGGACCAGGTTCATGAAGGCCAGATACTTCAAGCGCATCCACCCGTCGACGGCAATCTCTAACTGCAGATCCTCAGTGGCTTGGCGTCGCATTCTCATCGGGCGATCTCTTACCGAACCAGCGATTCGCCTACAGGTGGGCAACGACGAATCATCGCCATTTCTGGAACGCTGGGTTGGAGACATCTTGCTTCCCAACCTTTCAGCTGCCCTTAAGAACAGCACTATCAAGGACCTATGGGACCCTCTGATAACAACTGGAATTGGAACAAAATTCGGGTCTGGGCCGGGTCAGAGGTGGTCGATTGCTTCCGCCGTAGCGGATTGACGATTGGGTCGGACACAGATAAGCTCGAGTGGTCGGCCGCTGTTGTCGGAGCATTCTCAGTTAGATCGGCCAGAAGAGTGATCCTTGGCAATGCAGCACCACCTCCAACCATTGTATCCTTCTGGTAGACATGCATCCCCAAGAAGTGGTCCTTCCTCATTTGGAGAGCCCTACGCAATATCCTACCCACTGATGACACTCTCAACGCTATCGGGTTCAGCCTTGCATCAGCATGCACATGTTGCTCTGATCGTCAATCGAAAATAGTCAACCACATCCTCAGTCAAGGGGGCCTCCCGGTCAAGGTCTGGAGAGTACTTTCCAAGTGTTGCAGAATGCCTCATGTGGGCGACAACTTCCACGATCTCATGGTGACCTGGGCTTTCGCGTCCTATGGCCACCAGATCATAGCTGCCGCCGTTACGTGGGTTATATAGAAAAATCGCAATAAGGCGAGATATGAAGACCACCAGTACTCCGCAGACCAACTGATTTGGGAGACCATTCGACAGTGCCGCAAACGTAGCTACCTCTGTAAGCACGGCCAGACGCTCTTCTGGAACTCTCTCCTATCCCGGCTTAGCCATTTTGGTTTCCAATTTTCTCCTCTTTTGATAGTATACGTGTGTAAGCCTCGGCGTTTTGCACCCTATGGTGTACTTGTATATGTTCGGCTTGTTCAGCCTTCATGAATAAAATGACTTGTTAGTTTAAAAAAAACAAAAAAAAGAATATATATATATATATATATATATATATATATATAATATATATATATATATATATATATATATATATATATATTTCTTTTCAAAATATTTCATTAAAAGTATAAATAACTTTAAAATCCTAAAACTCCAAAAATATTTGAATAAATATTTTTTTTGTACACTTTACCTATGAAAATAACATAACTATTCTATAATCATTAAATCAAACCAAAAACTATTAACAATCTAAATACTGTAATTTAAAATAAACATAATAGTAATAACAATAAAAATCTTAAAATTAAAAGTCCAATAAATAAATTAAGTAAAGAATACTGTAAAACATATTAAGTAAAATAAAAAATATTTTAAAAATTTAGGGGGGTTTACATCAAGTTTACTGAAGCCACCCACATGAGTATAGAATTGCCTCGACCGTATGGGACTTCGAGCATGCCGTTGCATGGCTAAGTCCAAACGTCATTATGTTTTGATTCATCCAGTTGAGCTGAGCGGGATGGGACATTACAATCTCTCACTCTACTTTGTACATTCATGTTGTGGCATTTAGACTTGGACAAGTGTTAGCTATTATTTTTGGGAGCACGTTCCCTCCATCATTGGATGACGTAGTTGTATATTCTAGAACTGGAGCTTGTTGTATATTTATGTATGGTTTATATATCAGTTGATGTATCATTTTCTTATATTAACTTCCATGATCAAGTCCTCAGGAGTCATATATTAACTTCTATTTTGTACATTCATGTCTACACTTTACTAGTTCTGTGTTGAATGGATTGAGATATAAAAATTCTGACCTTAGGAGTCATCAGTGCCTTGCTAAAGTCCTTTATTTATTTGTTCTAAACAGTCATAATCATTGTACGAGGGAGTACCTCTACAGTGTAATTGGCCTTGTCATCTTATCTCCTCGTATTTTAGGATTAGGGCATGACAAACTCAATTTTGCTTAGGCCTACAACTTGAGTTTTGTTCGAATGGTGTTTTGGTTTACCAATCGAGTTATATCTTGAAGGTGTTACGTCGGTTTAACATGGACAAAGTAAAATCCTCGAGTAAATCCATGATTGTTCATTCACTAGCTGCTAAACGAGACACATTACGTCCTAAGGAATAGGATAAAGAGGTATCAGAACATGAAGTTTCATATCTAAGTGCAATAGACACATTATTGTACTTAGCTCAATGTACTAGGTCAAATATTTCATTTGTTGTGAATCCCTTGCTTAGATTTAGCATTGCGCCAACACATTGTCGCTAAAGACATCTTATGTTACCTTAAGGATACTACAAACATGTTTGTCTTATCCCTAAGCATCTCAGAATGGATCAAATCTCTTTTATCCTCGGAATGATGTTCATCTTGTCGGCTACAACGATGCTGGTTATTTATCTGACTTGCACAAGACGAGATCCAAAAGTGGCTATGTCCATTATGGGTATAACGATATCTTGGAAGTCTATAAAGCGGACCTTGGTAACCACTTCTTCAAAATCACATCGAGTGTAGTACCCCGTCCTGCTCAGTTCAATCGAAGAAATCAAAATGCCAATGGCATTCGAACTTAGCCATGCAACGGCTTGCTCGAAGTCCCGCTCGATCGAGGCGACTCCGTGCTCAGGTGGGTGGCTTCGGTGAACTTGCCTCAGCTTGGCCTTCACACTAATAAAACAAAAGTTTTTAACTGCACAAGTAGACTTGATAATAAAAGACGAATCCACATAGCTAAGGGAATAATCCCAAGTTGGGTCCGATCGAGTAAGAATATGGAAAGGTCCCACGATGGCTTAGAAATGAGCACGGCATGCTTTCAAATATGACACTCGGTCCTTCTCCCGTGGCTTGGGAGAAAGAAAGTTAGTCTATGTCTCCCCAAGCTATGAACTTAGCATAAGTCATAGGTGTCGTACATATAAATGCTTGATGAAGCATGCATGGTTCCACTGTCCAATGCTTGGCATAGCAAAAGCATTCACAAGTTTCAGTGCACGTTTCTACGGTACAAGGCTTGGCATAGCCTTTGCTCGTCCAGGAGTTAAGTTTGTTGTAAGATTAAGTTAGACAAAAGTTATGTTGAGCTATTAAGTCATGACAAGCATTGTCCCACATTTTATACGGTTGTCATAGCCACATAGTCCCACATCTCAAGTCTCGTCATATAAAATATGACTTGGACGATGGTGTCACATAAAACACAAGTTGGTTTAAGGCACGATGTCAAGGACTTAGTGTTTTAGACAAAACGAGCCACGGTTGATTTAAATTGAGTTTTGCAAAAAAAAAAGGCTATCAAATAGTCGTTCTTGAGTTGAGTAAATGATAGGACAACATGAATTAATATTCGCAACCATGGGTCGTCGAGGCAGTCTCAAATACTAGTAGTCTCTAATGTAGTACTGAAAAGACGATAACACCGGAAAGATAATGACTATGTAAGACGGTAGTTCAAGTCGAGTCTTTGATGGTCATTGGATAACTTGTCGACAAGGAAAAGTTTCCTCGAACAAAAAACTTGGGGCCACAGGATCGTTCCGGCCTAGGAGGAACCATGGTATAGCCAAACTGGGAGTACCGCTCAGGTTATTCGAGAACATTCAGCGGGGATCGCTACTTGCGCTGAAAGGGTCACCGAATAGCAAAGCTATAAGTCCAGGATAGCTTGTAGTGCTAGTGACTATTTCATATAGATGAGTAAGCATATTAACGACGATCCGCGTGCATGCCTTTGGATTGAGTCAAGACCTATGTGCACGGTACCAATGAGTCGAGTTGAATGTGTGCACGATTTGTAACATAATGTTTGTGTCTAAGATTTGGATGCAACGAAGACACCGTGCTACGACACGAAGTGTGGCGTCAGTTGGTGAGTCGTTAACACAAAAGTATAAGTAAGTTGGACTAAGTTATTTCGAGTTTAAGTCAGGAAGGGTCGTAAGGCAAAGTTGGTTAAGTAGTACTGAGTTACGAAGCACGGCCTCATTGTGGATGCACGAATAGAGTTGATGGCATGACCGTGAGATTGAGTCTTAAAGTATGGGCCGAAAGGCAAGAATGAGTCGACACTTTGATGCTGTTGGCACGAGAAGGGTCTAGAGGCAAGTATAAGCAAGTTATCGATATGATGACACGGTGATGGTCTTGAGACATAAGTAGGCGAGGCATTTATGTCCTAAAATCGATCCTAAGACAAGAATAGAAAGACAATCATAAAGGATTTATGTTGCACAAAGTAAACGTGTTGGTTTTGTATGGGTGGACGAGGAGCTCACTCTACCAGTACAGTAAAGTACTGACACCCACACAGTTTCCATGTGCATGTACAGGTAGAAACTCGTTGGTGCGTAGCTCGCTTGGATACGTCGAGGCACAAAATTTCTTGGTGTTTCGAGGCGTGTGGCCACAATGGAGTCTGGACTTATACGGAACATATATGGTCATCGCCTATATGAAGCATCCGCTGGCTCGTTAAATTGTATTAAGAGATGAGAGAAAGCTGAGTGATTGTAAACAGAGAGAAAAGTGAGCTTGAGCGACTTATAACCTCTCTTCGCGCCTTTGTAATATTTGTTCATTATGAATAAAAGAATCTGAGTTTGTTTCAATACTTATGTTGACTTTGTTTATTCAATATTTCTGCTTGGAACTTCTGTACGACGACCCCGTCGCTTAGCCTGTAATCGACCGTTATGGAACCCGCCTTACATGAGCGCAATTTAGGCTAACGCGACATCACGCCTTAGCGAAGATGATCGATCTACAGGACTAGGCATGACATGGAGTTCGTCATTCATGATGCTACCCAGGAGTGCATATGGTTGCGAGCTGTAATTAAACATATTTAAACTGCAAGCAGATTCTTCTTTTTCAATAATGTCCTGGCGATAGTATGTAAAGACAACGTCGTATGTATTGACCAAATGAAGAATGACTATATCAAAGGTTACCATGCCATGCACATTGCGTTGAAGTTTTTATTCTCGCATTAACAAACAAAAAAATTGAAGTCAGGCACCCGAGGACAACTTGGCTGACATGTTCACCAAGTTCCTATCGAAATCCATTTTCTTGAAGATCGTTTAAGGCATCCGATGTAGAGGCTCTCTACATTGCAATGCTCGTACTTTGGGATAATGATGAAATCAAGGGAAGTATCCTAAACAATACTCATTTGACCTTAATGTACTTTTTTCTAACTTAGGAACATTTTTAACTAGTTTTTCATACCTCGAGAAGGTTTTAACAAGGCTCACATCGGGTTGATCATAACTCTAGATATTTTTGTCCTGGAGATGTATCAATATCGACTCACTTTTTTTCCGCTAAGGTTTCTGCATCAAGGTTTTGGTGAAGTATACCTACATATGTATATCCCCATAAACTCACGTTAATCTGCTACTTGGATAATAATAATAATCATCTCTGAAGACTGATGTTGATCACTTATAAAGATTGATGTTAATTGATCATTCATGATGAGTGATACAAATTATAATTGAGTTGTGCATACTCCAAGGGGAGGTTGTAGTTGGTTATATCTAACTACCAGATGTGATTGTGTCAACCAATGTCTCTCTCTTAGAGATATGATGGCTATCTATGGCAAACTATTGTACATTGTATATATAGCTTTCAACATATCCATTCTAGGATTACTTTCTTACATATTTCTATGAACAAGAGAGTTCTCTTTTTCCCTTTATCTGTCTTTTAATATTCTTAGATATTAGACTACAACAATATCTCCCTAAAATGATTGTTCATATTTTTCAAACATTTCGTATTGTTTGGTAGTCAGATTATGAATTGTCTATTTTTCAATTGAAAACCATAAATTAGTAAAACTATAGTTTAAGGTATGGTATTTATGTGATAAAGCTTGTGGTCAATATTAATTTGTTTCAAAATAAACACAATAAAAGAAAAGAAACCTTTTGAATTTTATTTGCATAGCCAATGTGAATACATATAGACATCATTAAGTGGACATTGTTTGGTACGACAAAATATATGTTATTTACATTCTGAATGATGCATATATAAGTTGTAAAAAAAATTCCTATATTTATGTAGTAAACAGGAAAAAATTCATTGTAGATCGAGGTGGAACGATCAAACTGAATTTTCAATTATTTGTGCATGTGTAATATATAGTATGCAGTCTTTTATTATCTTTGGATATTAGTTGTTCTCTATGATATTTTAGAAACAAAGGTTGGTGGCTCAATTGGCTTAAGCAACAGGTCTCAAGTTAACAAATAAATAAATAATGGACAGATTATTTTTATTACTAGTAGATGGTTTTTGTTCTATAAAATTTTACATAACGTTCCACTAAATTCAATAGTTATATGATAACTTAGTTATAACTTTCTTACAAATGTTACATAATGTTGGCGGATCTTCGTTCTATCTTGAATTTTTTTTTCCTGATTTGCATCTTAGTTCATTTGGAAATTTTATTTTTGGATCCGCATCTTGACTCTTTTGAAAAGAAATTCTAAATTCATTTGTTGGATTAAAATTGTACATATTTCACTTGCATTCCAATATTTGACATAATACATCGTTTTTGAGGTTGTCAGAAAATAATAATATTAAATTTACAATAAAATGTAATTGTACATTTTTATAACTGTTATGTGGCCGCTGTCAATTGACCTTTCTCCCTTCTGTCCTATATATGGAGAGAGTTGACCAATTCACAACTGCTACAGAACGGTTGTAGAAAAAGGTTAATGCTACAATTACAACCTCCTACAATTAAGGGCTTACAATCGGCCACGTGGTCGGTTTCTATTGGTTGTAGGTGGGACCGGGTGGGGCTAGGTGGGACCATGTTAGCAGGGAGGATGAGTAAGTTGTAAGAAGGTTGTAAGAATTTGGTAGTAAACTTAGCATTATTGGTAAAAAAATCACAATCGCATCTGATTGTAATTCTTGCATTAAAATATTCCTTACTGCGTAAGTCGAGAATCTTTTACATTCTTACAAAGTTTTGAAGTGTCGATAATAATTGGGACATCGATGGCAAAGTCCTACAAACCTTCTTTTTTGTATTGGTAAAATCGAGCGTGTTCGTGTCCGGTATAAATTTTGCTATTTTACTTTTTACACATAGGTCCGGCTCACCAAATGGACGGCTAGGATTAGCCTATCACATCTAATCACGACCAAACAGCCGTTCGCGGCATGATTACTTGTTTTCTCCGACTAGATCGTTATGATTAGTTTTGAAGGGAAAAAAAGAGATGATGGTGAAATTGTGTATGATTACAAAATATTCCGTTACGTGTGAGTTCAAAAAAACAACCAAAATTTCCACTGAAAGCATAATAAATTGATAAAATGACACGTACAGCACAATATTTTCAATAATTACATATGAAGCATAAGAACGTCCATCCGAAAGACGTTCTCATTAAAATATCAATTAAATCTAACGGAGACGTTAGCGAGATAACGAAAAAAAATGCAAATATAGAAAACGTCCATCTGAAGGGCATTTTTCCTGAGGGAAACGTCCATCCGAAGGCATTGGCGTCGCTCTAATCCTCGGCGTCGTCGCCTGGATAGTACTCAAGTACGCCTCCTCGGACGACGAAGCATCGACGACGACGATGGTACCGAAGCAGCAGGCAGCGACGTTGGAAGGAGAAGAGCTCCGGCTCCAGTACAGCTTCCTCCGGAAGGTCACCGGCCTGCCCACCAGGTTCTGCTACGAGGCCCTCGAAGCCGCCACCGACAAGTTCTGCGTGCTGATCGGTTGGGGCTCCTCCGCCTCCGTCTTCAAGGGCGTCCTCGACTGCGGCACGCCCGTCGCCGTCAAGCGCATCGAGGACTCCTACAACAGCGACCGCGTCTTCTGCTCCGAGGTGGCCGCCATCGGCCGGGCCAGTCACGTCAACCACGTCCACCTCCTCGGCTACTGCATCGTCTTGAGGAGCCAGGTCCGCCTCCTCGTGTACGAGTTCATCGACAACGGCTCGCTGGACGCGTAGATATTTGTCATGCCCCAGAACCAGAATACTGGAGAGCGGGGGCAGACATAGCCAGCTACGTATAACGGAATGGGATCCACACCGCTATACGGTCACGGCTGTCTAGATATGTGAGGGTTTCACTAAATCCATCAGTCTCTTAAGGTCATAAAATAGCCTATTGTCTCAATCTCAACCAACTAATAATAATCACAAGATATCAGATCACCAAATACACAATTGTAAGGCGTCCCAAACATTACATATCCAGATAATCATGAAGCTAGTCGTTACAAAATATGAGGACTAGCAAGAGTTCAGTCATACATGATCAACCCCCGGGGCTTGTCAATCATGTTACAGCCCGTAGGCAGACAGTAAGTAAGTACAATCGAGCTAACACTTGCTCGTCGGCTAAACGCCTCAAAAGAATAATTTACAATATTACAGTGGAAGAACAAAAGAAACCCACTCGAAGCCTTGGTTACGCCTGGTGACCACCATCGGGCTGGAAAGCAGGGAGATCCTTTGGTGCTGCTCCGGTATCTGGCCATACAAAACCAGTTGGGTCAGACCCCAGAAAGAGCAAGTACCACAAAGGAGGCTTCACTTAAGAACTAAAACCAATAAATCATTAGCATTCAACATGTAAGAAAATAATAAGTAACACAGATTGAGGTTTGTGCACTACCAATGCACTTATCCCAATCAGAGAAAATAAATAAGTGAGGCATCATTGACATAAAAGAACTGGAGAATCATGCTAAATAAAATATAGCTGGACAATATATGAAGAGAAAACGAAGGTACTATTCCGGAAGCCAGGTTACAATCCTTAAACTAAACAAGGACCGAGATTGTAACCCTTCACCTGAACAGAACTTAGTCTCTGATCATTTATTGCTCAAGGTGCCAATCATTAAGGTAAAAAGAGAGAGTACAATGATAAAAGTGACAATGAAGAGTACAATACACTAGAGTGACAATAGAGTACAATTGTTATAATAACAATCTGGAGTGACAATCATTATAGTGACAATCTGGAGTGACAATCATTATAGTGACAATCTGGAGTGACAATCATTATAGTGACAATCTAGAGTGACAATCATTATAGTGACAATCTGGAGTGACAATAATTCAATCATTCTGGTACAATCTTGCAATCAATCAATTCTAGACAATACCATACTGGACTAGACTCCATCCAATCAATCACGGCCAATCATTGCCTACGGCTTTCTACATTAACTAACTAGGGTTATCACAATCCTAGTTACTAGCAAGATGCAATGAGATGCTCCAAGTAGTCACAGGCCCTGCAGCTATCCAGGTTATCCAGGCAATCATTATAGTGACAATCTAGAGAGTATAATGCATTAGAGTGACAATAGAGTTCAATCATTTAAGTGACAATGGCAGGTGCCCCACATAACAGTGGGCTGGAAATGTGCCCTACTCGTCGGCAGGCTACAAGTCCAAACATTTGCGGCCGGGATAACGGGATCGCCTGTAACTGGAGAACATCTCTTCATGTCTAATGAATTATACTAGTCATTAACCTTAGTCCATTTCAGTAGGTACTCCTGACCGTGGTACTCAGGAGTCCCCTCCTAGACATGATGCAAGACAGGACTGAATTATTTGTACAAGCACAATCGCCAACGGTGTCAGGATTAATTAAACAGATCATGTCATGTCAGGTAGCCGTCGCAACAGCTATTCAAGATATATCAGGTCAGGTTATCATGCCAAGTGTACTTTGTCAGGAGTGCGCCACGGCGGGCCGATATCATGTCATGTCAGGCTATTATGTTAGGAGTGCACCACTACGGGTCACTATCAGGTCATGCTCAATTATCAATTCCAAACATATCAAGTAAATTCGTGATTATCAAGTTCAGGACAAAAGGCGTAAGGATATAAAATGGACGTTAAATATCTAATAAAATATCAATATACAGGGCCATAGAAGATCAAGGGTAATCAGGCTACGCTCAAGCCAGGCTACGCTCAGGCTAGCGTACGCTCAGGTCTGCGTACCAAAGGATCCATACACTCCCAATGGGAAGCGTACGCAAGGGTCAGCGTACACAAGGGCACGCTCAAGCTACAGGTCAGCGTACGCTCAAGCTAGCGTACGAAAGGGCCAGCGTATGCCTTCCTCGCTTAAGCTAGCGTACCAAGGCACGCGTACGCTCAAGCTAGCGTACGCTGAAGACACGCTGCCAACAGGCAGCGTATCAAGGTGAGCGTACGCTCACTAAGGAGCAGCGTACGAAGGCTAGCGTACGTTCACTAGAAGGCAGCGTACGAAGGCTAGCGTACGCTCGCTAAAGAGCAGCGTACGAAGGCTAGCGTACGCTCACTAAAGAGCAGCGTACGAAGGCTAGCGTACGCTCGCTAAAGAGCAGCGTACAATCTCAGCGGCGTAAGCTAAAAAGCTAGCTCACTGTTCACTGTCTTCTCCAAATGGCAAGAACAGCAAGAACTCTAAGGTTAAATCTAAGCTTCAATTGTCCAGATCTTAGTCAAAATAAGTCTGAATCCAACTTTCTAAGGGTCAAAATTGGGTAGAATGAAATTCTCTACAGCATGGAACCATAAAAACTTGAAAACAAGGAAGCTTGATAGATCAAAACCACCAAAAATCCGAAAATAGCAAAACTCTAGATCTACAAGAATCAAAGTCTCAAAATAGAAAATGACAAGTTCTAATATGGTTTAAAATCATGAGGAGAAGCTAATGGAACCATAAAAATAAGTTTTCTTGTGGAAGCAAGTTGCACTTGCCTATGGTTGGGGAGTTGTGAAGAGGAAGGAAGAAGAAGAAGAAGAAATAAATAAGAGTTATGGAGGAGAGAGAAGGTTGGTGGGGAAATAAATATCATGGGTGGTGGTAGGTAGGGGGTTCACCTTGGTCCATGATGGACCAAGCAACCAGCCGGCCAAACCAAGTCAACCCAAACCGAGAGTAAACCAAGCCCAAATAAACCAATGAACCATTAAAACCAATTAAACTATCAATGCCAATAAAACCATGCCAATGCAAAATAAACCAAGATAACTAACCATGAATAAATAAAATATGGGTCCAAAACACGTATACGTACACTAAATACGTATCACGAATTTGGGACATTACAATATTCCCCGTGAAAGGAGGAGGCGGAGGCGGCGGGGGGTCGAGGTGACTGTCGTGGGCGCTGAGGTGCCGCGCCATCGTGGACGTGGTGAGGGCCCTGACGTACATCCACCGGGACTGCCGGTCGCGGGTGCTGCACCTGGACGTGAAGCCGGAGAACATCCTGCTGGACGAGGGGTTTCGGGCGCTCGTGGCGGACTTCGGGCTGTCGAAGGTGATGGGGAGGGACGTGAGCCGGGTGGTGACGACGACGGTGCGGGGCATAATAGGGTACCTGGCGTCGGAGTGGATCGTCGGGAGCGGAGCGTCCGAGAAGTCGGACGTGTTCAACTACGGGATAGTGCTGCTGGAGATGGTAGGGTGGAGGGGAGGAGGGGACAAAGCATCCGGCTTGCGGCGGGGGAGGGAAAGTGGTCGTACCTGCGCAAGTCCATGTCAGATGAAAAATGCCCTTAGGAAGGACGTTTTTCTCGAAAAATGTCCTTCCTATGGGCGTTTTCATCTTACGTGGATTTTTCATCAGCGTCGTCGTTAACACCGTCAGTCGATACAACGTAAAAAAAAATTAAAAATTAAAAAATTACAAAACGTCTATCCTATGGATGTTCTGATGCCTCACATGAAATTTTATGAAAGTTTGTGCTTTCTATACAATATCTAATAATACTTATGCTTTAGATGAAAATTTCCGAAAAAGCAATGATTGTGAATGGTTATGATTAAAAAATATATTCCGGTATGCGCATATTTGGTACCGGCACTGTTGATTCCACAAGCAATGCCAATCAACCAAACTTGGCCAATCAAAATCTCTTTCTTATGATGCAAAGAGAGGAGCAATCAAAATACCGTGGATTAAGTACGTCGCACTCAATAATTTTTATAGCTTATGTTCCCTAATGATGAGTTATTTCAATAGTATAATGATATATATGATAATATTTTATTATTTTAGTAATTATATTTTGATAATATTTGACAATTGTTTGATTAGTGTTTTTTTATCATATATCATTATATTATTGAACATGTTCAATATTTACCACTATCATGTAGTGAGTCAGTCTTACTGAATAATTTCTCATAAGCTAGACTACCATGAGATTTAGGATCAGAAAATTTGTTGTAGAGAATTTTTTTTTGATTAAATTAGTCAAAACGAAAGTATTTGAAAGAATGATCTCGGAAGACAAACAAAAGTATTTGAAAGAAATGAGCTCGGAAGACACGTTCTGCCATCGGAAATGGCGAAAAAATATAGGTTGGATTTCTGCCAATTTAGTTGGCAGAAATTTGGTATTGTCAAATTTTCGTCAACTCAGTTGGCTGAAATCCAGCATCTTTTGGTTTGGTTCGGTTCACCCTTTGCCTCCAGGTTGGACCGGTGTATGTTTTCAGGGAGTGCAGGTGTTCAGACCTCATTTTTCAAGGTCAAATAACCTCATCTTCCTCTTCCCATGAACAAGGTGTTCAGACTCCTCCAGCTACTTCTGTGACTACAAGTCATCTTGATCCTCTTCATCATTATTATCCAAGGAATCGTACTCATGTTCCTTGATATTTTTCTTGGCCAACACCAAGTAGTAAACCATATTAAATATGAGCATGGCTATAACAAACCAGATGAACTCTATGTTTACCAAAGACTTTGCCCTTCCTAGTGAGCCCTCATCCTTTGTTAGTGCCGAGACACAATTTTCGATGGAAAATTCTGAAACTGAAACAATTATAAAGACAACGTTTCAAATGCAACACCTTAAAGAAGATGTGCAACAGAGATCCTGGAGGATTCTGAATTACGAGGATCTAAAAAGATTCTACGTAATACACAAAAAATCTAAAGAGACTTTTGTGCAAGCGACTATCGGCAGTAGAGCTTCTAAAAAGAAGTTACTGTGAAAGGCAACAGCAGCGATGACAGGCGAGAATGAGATGCTGGGGTGAATGAATCACCGTTGCTCAAAGCTTTATTCGCCCCACACGAGCACGAACAGCTTCCAGGAACCAGCAAGTTCACGAAGAACTTCTGGAACGCTCGTAAGTCAATATTTGAGACTTGAACGGGCTTTCTGGACTTTACAGACTCCCTTAACTCTCTTCTTGGTGCATCTTTCAAAGGAGGCCAAGGGGCTCTATTTATAGAGTAGAGTTGAGACTTCACCTCTTCTCCTATCCGATGTGGGACTAAAATACTAATACTCAAAAATAGAGTTTGATATTTTAGATCATCTCACAATCAGCATAGAAGTGTGCCAGTCCACGCCTACCCCCCGAACACTCCCGTGCATGCACGAGACATCCTGGAGTCCGTGTCCGAGTCCGAGTCCGCACAACAAAAATTAACTTGCATCCTTGTTGGATTTAATCCTTTTTTTTTCTAGGAAAATACTTTCACATGGCACAAACTTGTGCCCCACTACACCTCATGTACACGCCTCAACACAAGTAATGCATTATATTGAGATACTCACCAATTGGTGTAGCCGATGTGGGACTATCTTTTCTAGTCCAAAGGCAAAAATACTAACAATTCCCCACATATCTCAATATATGGGTTGAGCGTTCCCCACAGTGACTGTCCATCATACATTAGGAGAGATATCACTACGACTTGAATCTTCCCGCATAGGTTAAATAACAGCATGATATAAGAATGGACTAAGTCTTGAATTCTGTACCATAACTGCAATTCTTCCTACTCACATAATGACATCAACTGTGCTTCTGGCTGCACATTGAAGGCCCTGTGCCAGTCTAGTTTCAGTGTATAATTTTGGGTGTTTACAAGTTTACCCTCAAGAGATGGCCTGATATCTCTTTCCATACACTATAGGTGAGTTCTTTATTAAAGAGATATGGCATGAAGCCTTGCGCTTCCTTGCGGTGCTACACCGCTATGACATGGCCTGAAGCCGAGGCATTACCCCTACCTGGGAACCTCATCGTAGTGTCATACTACTGTAGCATGAGGTCACAAGCCTCTTTGTAGTGCCAAACTACCCAGCATGAAGCCTAAGGCTTCCTTGCTGTGTTACGCTGCAACGACATGGCTTGCAATACCGAGGCTTTACCCCTACCTGGGTACCTCATCGTGGTGTCGTGTCACTGTAACATAGGGTCATCCTCCCCTTTGTAGTGCTGTCTACAACTCTTTAATTACTTCATACAGCATTAGGCTACCTGCCTATTTGCGGTGCTACGCCGCTATGACTTGGCTTACAAAGTCGAGGCATTACCCCTACCTGGGAACCTCATGGTGGAGTCACCCCACTGTAGCATGGAGTTTCACTCCTTGTAGTGCTGCTCTACCGTGCTTCCTGTAAAGCACACCAGGCATTCACTCTGTCTGAGAACTCATTAAGGCGTTTAAGCCAACCTTCCACAGGATCTGTTTTTTCCGCAAAAAATACATAGTAGACAACAGTGGTTATGGGTCCGTATCCCTTCCATGTTCCAGAGAACAAGTACCCACTGTTACCTGATAGTTTCCCAGTCAGTGATCCTCCTTTGAACCAAAAGTTAGATGCCTAGTAGATTTCTCTTTGAACTAATAGCATAAAACTTTATGGTAGGATTACAAAGACACATTATCAGAATGCCTACAAACCCATTTTACAAGCTGTGTCATCGACCAGCTGGTGCTTGAGGCCCTTGGTGAACGGATCCGCCAGGTTCTCCTGACTTCGAACATCAATCACTGCAATAACACCTCTCTTGATAAGATCGTGTACTGCTCTGTGCTTCAACCGCACCGTTCTCTTCTTCCTGTTGAAGAGTTCATTTGATGCTACTGCTGCTGCCGCCTGGTTGTCACAGTATATCGGTATTGCCGGTATCTGAGCCCCAACCACCGAAAGATCATACATGAGCTCCCGAAGCTACTCTGCTTCATCTGTAGCAGAATCCAATGCAAAGAATTCAGATTCCATGGAGGAGCGAGATAACATAGTCTGCTTCTTCGACTTCCACGATATAGCAGCTCTGCCCAGGGCGAATACGAATCCACCTATGGAATACTCGCTCTCCATATCTGAACACCAGCTAGCATCACTGAAGCCTTCCACTACTGACGGATCTCCGCTGTAGAAAAGTGCATATGTCTGAGTTTTCTTGAGATATCTCATAACACGCTTCACAGCTTTCCAGTGCTCAACGCCTGGATTGCTAGTGAACCGACTCAGCATTCCCACGGCAAAAGCTATGTCAGGCCTTGTGGCAGTAGTAGCGTACATCAAGCTTCCGATGACGCTAGCGTACTCCAACTGCCTGACGCTTTCCCTCGAATTAGGCTCCAGCTTCTGATCACTCCGGTACGGTGTATCAATTATGGGAAGATCTTGATACCCGTAGCGAGTGAGCATCTTCTCAATAAATGAGATTGTGACAGCGCTATTCCAGTGCCTGTCCGGATGATCTTGAGCCCCAAGATTACGTCGGCATCCCCCAAGTCCTTCATACTGAACTTGGTCGAAAGGAATTTCTTTGTCTCTGTGACGCAGCTTAAATCCGTACCTAGGATTAGCATGTCGTCAACGTAAAGACAAACGATTACTCCTCCTCCGTCAGCAAACTTCGTATAGACACACTTGTCTGTTTCACTGACCCTGTAGCCATTTGACCTTATCACCTTGTCAAACTTCTCATGCCATATTTTGGGAGCTTGTTTCAAACCATACAGAGACTTTATCAACTTGTAGACTTTGTCTTCCAGACCTCTGATGACAAAACCTTCTGGTTGTTGTATGTAGATCTCTTCGGTCAGCTCGCCATTAAGGAATGATATTTTCACATCCATCTGATGTATCACCAGCTTGTGTATTGCTGCTAGAGCAATTAACAATCTGATGGTTGTCATCTGAGCTACTGGAGCATAAGTATCAAAGTAGTCGATCCCCTGCTTCTGAGCAAACCCCTTGGCCACTAGCCTGGCCTAGAACTTGTCAATGGTTCCATCTGCTTTCATTTTCTTCTTGAAGATCCATTTGCATCCGATGGGTCTTGCTCCTTCTAGCAGGTCAACCAATACCCATGTGTTGTTGGAAGTGATTGAGTCAATCTCGTTGTCTATCGCCTCCTTCCAGAATACAGCATCTATGGTCTTCATCGCCTCATCATAGGTAAGCGGATCTGCTTCCACATGATAGGTGACGAAGTCATCTCCGAAGTCTTTCGGCCTCCTCGTTCGCTTAGTTGACGGCTCAGCGAGTTTTGGTTCAGCTGGTGTCTCCTTGACGAAAGCTTCATCTTGGACTACTGGTTCATTAAAGACTTCTGTCTGCTTTGTACCCTTATCATTCTCCGAAAGATCCGCGAGAACAATATTCTTGTGTTTTGCAAACTTGTCTTCAAAGTATTCAGCATCGCGAGATTCGATGATATGGTTTGACTCGATATCGAGGAATCTCCGAGCATCACTCTTCTCAGCATACCCCAAGAAGATCGCCTTCGTATTCCTTGTCCCCAGCTTCTGAATCTTCAGATCCGGGAGCTTCACATAAGCCAGATACCCCCACACTCGAATGACATTCAAGTTAGGTCTGACTTTGAACCATAGTTCATGAGGAGTTATGTCGAAAGTTGCATATGGCATTCTGTTCAGAATGAACGTTGCCGTTAGTGCAGCTTCTCCCTAGTAGTACTTTGGAAGACCCGCAGTCAACAGCATGGAGTTCATCATCTCTGTCAACGTTCTGTTCTTCCTTTCTGCTACTCCGTTGGATTGAGGAGAGTACGGAGCCCTTATCTCATTGATGATTCCATGTTCTTTGCAGAATGATAAGAATTCATGAGACCGATACTCCCCGCCTCGATCACTCCTTAACCTCTTGAGTTGTTGTCCAGTTTGTCGCTCAGCCTCGGCCCTGAACTCCTTGAACTTCTCGAATGCTTCATCTTTAGACTTGAGCAAGTAGACGAAAGCATACTTTGAGAAGTCATCGATGAAAGTAATGAAATACTTCATCCCGGCCTTTGTAGAGAATTGTTTGAAGTCACAGATATCTGAGTGAACCAACTCCAGAAGATCTGTGCTTCGATGGACCCTGTGAAAGAGTTTCCTTGTGATCTTCGTCTGAGCACATACTTCGCATTTCTCTACCTTACCCCCACACTTGGAGATAAGTCCTAGACTAGACATTCTGTAAATCCTTTTACAATGAACATGTCCTAGCCTATTATGCCACAACTCAAGAGAATAATCAGAAAAAGTGATTGCATTTATATTATCATGCTGGGTTACAACAAGCTAAATCTTGTGCATTCCTTCAGTTTGGAAAGCTTTCCCGAAGAATGTACCCTTCTTGGACATCACCAACTGGCCAGCATTGATGTCCATCCTCAAGCCTGCATTGCAGAGCAGACTTCCAGAGATTAGGTTCTTAGCAATTACTGGAACATGCTTCACACCTTGAAAAGTCAGAGTGTTCCCCGATGTGAGTTTCATCTCCACCGTCCCGATCCCCAGTACTTTAGCTTGTGCCTGGTTTGCCATTATGACCTTCTCTGAAGTTGGCTCATAAGAGACGAACCAGTCCTTGTCTGAACAGACATGGCAGGTCGTACCAGTGTCTATCCACCAGTCCAAGTCAGCCCCTACAGTTGCAACTTGTGCTATCATGGCAACTAGATTAGTAATCATAGAAACCTTACTAGGCTCACCTTGTTCTTTGGGCTTGGACTTGTATTCGGATTTGTAGTGGCCCTTCTTGCCACAATTGAAGCAAGTCATATGGGACTTGGACTTCTGCTGCTTGAAAGCAGGACCCTTCACTTTCAGATTCGTGAAGTCCTTCTTTTTGCGATGAGAAGCAGCCTGCTTTCCCTGGTATTCTCTGGTTTGGACCAGATTTGCCTTCGCCAGTTGCTTGGACAGAGTATCCATCTTCTGTTGAGAGCGCATCTTGTCCTCAACATGGATCTCTTGCAAGAAATTTTCTAAGCTAATTTCCATCTTCTTTCGATGCATCCTTGTATAGAAGTTGCTCCATCCTGCAGGAAGTTTCGCGACGATCCCTCCAACGACAAACTTGTCGACGAGGGGCATGTTCTCGTCTTCTAGTTTCTGACGTAACTTCAGAAACTCCTTCACTTGGGACATCATCGACTTCTCGTCTTCGAAGGGCCACTTATGGTATTTTTCTACCATGAAGATCTTGGACCGGTTCTCGTCATCTTCATAGAGCTTTCCCAAGGAGTCCCATATCTCTTTGGCAGATGTCTTCTTGGAGTAGGACTCTGCCAGAGAGTCTTTCATGGAATTGAGTATCAGTAGTTTACATATACTGTTTTCTCTCTTCCACTTCGCTTGCTTGGTTGTAGCAGCGGTCACAGCCGCAGCAGATCCAGTGGTTGGAACGATCGGTTCTCCTTCTGACAGCACGTGATCAACATCCACGAGTTGAAGATTTAAAGTGACCTATCGTTTCCATATCTGGAAGTGTTTGCCATCGAATTTTTCCAACTTGTTAAAGCCGGTATCGATGAGCGAAGCACGAGAATTATCCATCTTCTCAATAAAGCTTTGAGATTGTTAGTGCCGAGGCATAATTTCGATGGAAAATTCTGAAACTGAAACAATTGTAAAGACAACGTTTCAAATGCAACACCTTAAATAAGATGTGCAACAGAGATCCTCGAGGATTCTGAATTATGAGGATCTAAAAAGATTCTACGTAATACAAAAAAAATCTAAAGAGACTTTTGTACAAGCGACTATCGGCAGTAGAGCTTCTAAAAAGAAGTTACTGTGAAAGGCAACAGCAGCGATGACAGGCGAGAATGAGATGCTGGGGTGAATGAATCACCGTTGCTCAAAGCTTTATTCGCCCCACACGAGCACGAACAGCTTCCAGGAACCAGCAAGTTCACGAAGAACTTCTGGAACGCTCGTAAGTCAATATTTGAGACTTGAACGGGCTTCCTGGACTTTACAGACTCCCTTAACTCTCTTCATGGTGCATCTTTCAAAGGAGGCCAAGGGGCTCTATTTATAGAGTGGAGTTGAGACTTCACCTCTTCTCCTATCCGATGTGGGACTAAAATACCAATACTCAAAAATAGAGTTTGATATTTTAGATCATCCCACAATCAGCATAGAAGTGTGCCAGTCCACGCCTACCCTCCGAACACTCCCGTGCATGCACGAGACATCCTGGAGTCCGTGTCCGAGTCCGAGTCCGCACAACAAAAATTAACTTGCATCCTTGTTGGATTTAATCCTTTTTTCTTCTAGGAAAATACTTCCACATGGTCCAAACTTGTGCCCCACTACACCTCATGTGCACACCTCAACACAAGCAATGCATTATATTGAGATACTCACCATTTGGTGTAGCCGATGTGGGACTATCTTTTCTAGTCCAAAGGCAAAAACACCAACATCCTTGCACGTCACCACCTCAGGACCATCCTCGTCATTCACGAAGCAACCCTTTGAGACCATCACTGGAGTCCACTAGGGGTGAGCATTCGGTTTATTCGGTTTAAACCGAACCGAATAACCCAAAACCGAATTGGACCGAAACCGAATAAGCAAAACCAAAACCGAACCGAATTGGCCCAAAACCGAATCAAACCGAACCGAATTAAATCGGTTCGGTTTTCGGTTTATTCATATTTTTTGATTTTTTTGAGCTTTTTTTTTGTTAATTTATATAGTAACTAAATATACATATACATATTTAGTATATACCTATATATATTTAGTATGTACCTATATATATTAATACTTATATATATAGTACACACACACACACACACACACACACACACACACACACACACACACACATATATATATATATATATATATATATATATATATATAAAAATTAATTAATTAAATTTTCTTATTCGGTTTTCGGTTTTGGACCGAAACCGAAACCCAAAACCAAAACCGAAACCGAATAAGAAAATTTAGTATTTTCAAAACCGAAATCGAACCGAATTTTTTTAAAACCGAACCGAACCTCTTATTCGGTTCGGTTCGGTTCGATTTTCGGTCCAAAATCGAATAATGCTCACCCCTAGAGTCCACAAGGACTCGACCGATCACATGGTGTGAACCCGGCCCAACCATCCTAAGCCGAAGAGTTGACCGAACTGAAGTCGGTGAAACAGAGGAGCTAGATTTCCACCAATGGTGTTGGCGGAAATTTGTCCCAAATTTCTGTCAACTTAGTTGGAGGAAATCCAACTTCTCTATTTTTCCGCCATCCCTGACGGCGGAAGGTATCTCCCAAGTTAATTTCTTCCAAATACTTTCGTTCTAACTAATTTAATCAAAAATAATTTTACTACAGTAAATTTTCTGATTTAGGATTGCTTAACATACGTGTTTTTATTTCTGTTTTTTTTTCTTCTATTTTTGAAAAATAGTCCCAAACTTTGTAGGTTATTATTATTATTATTATTATTATTATTATTATTATTATTATTATTATTATTAAAGTCGGTTTAATTCTAGAAATGTTTTTAACTGTGAAAATGGTTGTCTCATGCTAACACTACTAGAGAAAAGAGTGAGTTTGAAATCCAGTTCCAACAATGATTAAATGGGAGGATCTTGGTGCTACCAGTCCAGAACATGAACGACCATTAGTACCAGGACTGAAGTAAAATAAGATGAAATTTTGGAACCATTTGGAAAATAGTTTCCAAAAGTTGTTTATTTTTGTTCGTCTAAATAAAGCCAACTTTTATAACTGTATTTAATAATTATTTATTATTAAATTTTTTTGGGAAAGCAGATCAAAGCTATTTTTGAAGTAGTGAAATGGATGCTTCCTTTACTGTAACTTACCAAATTCATTTTTACATAGATGTCCATTATTTTATTTTATTTTGAAATCTCCAACACATTTTTAAGTTTTATTTTATTTTAATTTTTTAACATCCAACAGAATTGAATTAGAAACAAAACAAGTTTTAAGAAATTTGAAAGAAAGAAATGTTATGCAATAGTATAGGGAAAATTGATCTTGTTCAATTTACGCCAATGGCTATGGTGAAAATCTTTTTTTTTTCTTCTTTGGTTGATTTTGGTCTTATTTTGGTTTAGTGTGTTTGTTTGATTTTTTTTATTTGTATGGATATTATCCATATTATATTTTTAAATAAATATTTTTGATTTATTATTATCCATATTATATTTTTTGTTATACTACTAAAAGATAATTTGTTATTATTTATTCAAAAAATTTATTTGATTTAAAATAAATTAATATATATATATATATATATATATATATATATATATATATATATATATTAGGCGGGGATCAAAAGACTCGTCAAAGTCCTGCCCCCCTGCACCATCGGATCGGAAGGCCCGCGCGGGGACCGTGCACGTGTCTGCTCGATCCAACGGCCGAGGGCGACTAGTGCAGTGTCCCGTCCCAACATCGTGCCCTATTTCTCGTCCACGAGGTGTGCAATAAAGGAACATTATTGCTATTGACTTGGTTGAAACTGATTGATCGGGATCAATTGAACGGGAACGATTGAATTAAGATCATTTCCTCGTTATGGAATGGTTCCTTCGAAATCAAGTCTCATATTTAGTGGGTTACGCCTCGAGGATGAACTATGTGGCTGAGTCGGAAGATACCTCCCATAGCTCTATTTTTCATGCCGCACTTGCTTCTTTGGCATTGGTTTACTGAATGCGTTTTCGTGAATTTTTTTTGATATTTTCATCGTTTGCGTTCTTCGAACTTCGCATTTCATATCGAACTCATTGAATAGGGCAATGTTCTAATCAGTTGCTTATGTGATTTCAGGTGATCGCGTAGGCATCGTCTAAGCACAACCATCCGGTCTATTGCTTCAATCAAACATCAAGGTGAGTGGCGGATCCTTCTTCTCCTTGACCCACTTGTTCTTTAAGTAATCGACGACACAAAAATATGCCATATTATATGTAAATGCAATGACACAAGTGCTTACTTCAAATGAATTGTTGCATGACATCTCACGTATACGGGCTATAGAACTACTTTGTGATCATATAGCTGCTATGTGCTTACATATACCATGTTTATATAGAACTGTGCGAAGCAAAGATCGAATCGATTAAATGAATATTGCAACGATACAATGAAACGTGCCTTGAATAATTTGTTTAGTTTAGTAGGGTCATGGACAACTTGTGCACAAGGGCGATTATTTCTTCGGATGATGTCGCGTGGCCATGGGACCGATCTGGCCTAGGAAGAAATACGGATAGCTAGGCTGGATCCATGCCACGGTATTTAGTGGCTTTCAACGGGGCTCGCTACCCGTTGAAGTACCTCTATCTTACCAAGCTATATATCCAGGATGGCTTATCATGCTAGTGATCTTCACTAAATGCACACTACGGTATTCATCATTATCAATATTATCGGGAAGAACATGGTAAGATTTATACTGCAATGACACGCTCTGCCATGGGTAAGATCTATCATCGTTATGTTAATTGTGCCTTTCAAATACTTTCACGAATTGATCATTTGGATGGCTAGAAAGTTCACCAAATATATATATGCATGTTCATTAAATTTCTTGAACCAAATGAGAGCACGGAACATAATTAGCAACCCACTAATATACGTGTAATGTACTGATCATCGCTCTCTATAGGTGCTCCGAATGAAGATAGCGTGCCAAGGAAATGAAGGAGACACTTTCCACATTTTGAAGCCTTGCTAGCGTGCGAAGGCAAATCACCAACCTTTTGAAGGCTCCGATCAAGACCTTTTTTTACATCAACTCTCTCTCTGATCCTAGGTCTAAAAGAGTATTTTGTTGCTTATATATAAAAGAATGTAAATGTATGGAATGACTATCTCATCAGCGTTCATTTTGTATCTGTGTCAAGTTGTAAGCCCGCACAACACCTTTGTAATCGAGCCCGTAACATGATGTTCATCATCAATAAAATAAAAGTTTTCTTCTATATATATGTTGTCAAATATTTTCTGTACTCTTTTTACTATTGTGTTTCAGATAACATTATGAACGTGTCTTGTACGAGCGCAACCTAGGCTCGTATGGCATCACGTCTGGAGGACGACTATTGATTCTTCTGAATCAAGACGTGACATAATGGTATCAGAGTCCTGTCACGACCCGCACCCACTGTGAGGGTACAAGTATGTAACAACGCCCAGCCTACGCCGCAGTATCGGTGGTAGAACGCTGTTCTAAGTCCCTAACTAACCATCAACTTATGCAGAATATAATTTACTCATCATGATCAACTCCGAACGGAGGACAAGTATAAGATATGGTGTAACTCAATCACAGTCTAAGCACGATAAGATAACACAGAAGAATAACTAAGAAATAGAAGACAGCTACACTACTGAAATAATAACTACATCTCAATAATCTGAAATACAACATAAGTCTCAAATCTAATACAACGAGTTCTACATGAAAACAGATGCAAGTCTACTAAACTAAATCCCGATCACTCCTGAGTGTCGGGCCCAAAGGTAGCTAATCCCTCGTTAGGTCCATAATGAGTAGGGCAAGTGTGTCACGCCCCGAATCGGGAATCGTTCGCCTCCGCTTAGATTCACGCCGAATCGTTCGTCCTCGCTAAGGCGTGATGCCGTACAAGTCTGGAATTGCACTTGTACAAGGCGTGCTCGTGTTCCTTTATAAAAGAGACATTTTGAATAGAGATTCGCAGCGGATGATAGAGAAGTTTTGGCAACACAGATATGATCTGAAATAAGTTCTTTATTGATATCTTTGAAATTATATTGCATAAACATAAGGCTCTCAAACAGCCGAGATGAAAGGCCAAACTTGGCTACAACTTGCAGAAATATTGAAATGAGATACAACTTGTTCCATACATCATATCCCTTTATTAATAATGCAGCAATAACCACCTTCAGCAAAATGCCTTCTTCTTCAAGTGGAAACTTCAAGATGTACGAAGCTTCTAAAGAGTCGGACAGCAAGCCTTCAGCGTCTATGATTATCCACTAGGTTCCCGGCACCTGTGGAGACGAGGGTCAGTACATTGCCACATATGTACTGGTGAGCGGCCGTAACCAATCTCACCATAAATCAACAGTAGTAAAATTACATGAATGTTCACTATTGATTTGTATTCTTTCTATCTTGCCTTAGGGTCCATTAACAATTCATATATTTGATGAGAAATATAAGGAGCATACAGTGATGTTAGAAACATAAGCAATTCATGTTGATCTAACATAAGCAGTTCATATTGATCACCAATTTGGTGAATCTTACCCACGGTCGATAGCCATCCCTGTACATATTTATGAATACCACTTACTCTGCCTGCATAAGACAATGTTAGCTATGCCACCTGTCTATATGAAGGTCACGGACTACACGCCATCTGGGACATCTTGGTCGGACGGCTCCCCTTCATCGGTGGGTAGCTAGCCCATCCGAAAGGTTCCCGAAAGACCGTGCTACTACTTCAGCACTGTGCTACTACTTCAGCACGGCGTTCCTCCTAGGCCGAATCGGTTCCGTGGCCTCGAAGTACCGTTCGAGGAACTACCTTGTATACAAGTTGTCCATGACCATGCATGCAATGCAACTTAACTAATAAGAGACACGTCATGCATGATAATAGCATCTTCCACACATATTCATAGTTCTCATTTCATCTTGCCATTTTCCCATCTTTCCAACTTGCCATCTTACTTTGAGCCATAGGCTCGCATATTCGTTCATCCAACCAAGGGACTATTCATGTTTAACTCATTCTTTCGAACCGAAGTCCGATATACTTACCGCCCAATACTTGGGTCTTAGCATCACCTGTTAAACAATTCATATAGCATACGAGCATCATTCAATTTACAACATAAGCCTAGCCATGTGATCATTTATCTTTCATTATCTTTCCCGTATTATTACTAGGCATCTTTTATTAAGCACCGAACGCAATAACAAGTCTACCATTGTTATGCGCGAAGATCAAGGATCGTCGAAGGATCAAAGCCACTCACTTGTTGGTGAATTGCCGAGAGAAAGAGGTCTTCCACGCAACGTCACCCGAGGTTCACCGCGTTAGCACCTGCATTGGCACTAACGTCTGGTCAGCATACTTCTTCTCTTTCTCTCAGTTATTCGATATGAAATGCGTAGACGGTGAAAGTAAATCCATGAAAACATTCATCGAAAATAATCACGAAAACGCACACAAAAGCCAACAGCAAAAGCGACATCGAAAACCAGCAGGGCAACGGTCTCGGGGCAAGCGACTCTTATATAGAACTCTTCCCCCAAGACGCGCGCCACTGCATCTTGGGCATCATTTCAAAAGAGTCCAATCCATAACGAGGAAAGGATCTCAATTTATTATCCCGCGATCCTGGTAAAGTTTCCCCAATTCCCATCCGACTCGGCCATTCGGCCGCTAGCCCGTACCGTGCTCCGCAACGGATTCAGGGCATTACATATTAATACACTAACAAAAAGTTTCGTCCTCGAAACTTAAACACAAACCCACCTAGGTCAAACAACGAAGGAAACTTTTCCTTCACCTCTGCCTCAAGTTCCCATGTCGACTCTTCGACGGAATGATTTCGCCAAAGCACTCGAACCAAAGAAACAACTCGGTTCCGCAAGATTTTATCTTTCCTATCCAAGATCTGCACGGGTTCCTCCACATAAGACAAGTCAGCTTTTAGCCCTAACGGACCGAAGTCTACCACGTGGCTTGGATCATGTACATACTTCCGTAGTTGGGAAACATGGAAGATATCGTGCACTCCATCCAATGCCGGCGGCAGCGCGATCTGATAGGCAACAGGGCCGACTCGCTTAAGAATTTCAAACGGGCCAACAAATCTCGGACTTAGCTTCCCCTTCGCACCGAATCGCATAACTCCGCGCATCGGTGATACCTTCAGAAATATGTGATCGCCCACCATAAATTCCAATGGTCGTCGATGAGTATCCGCATAACTCTTCTGCCGACTTTGTGCCACACGTAACTTCTCCCGAATCATGCGGACCTTCTCGACGGCCTGTTCCACCATCTCTGGACCAAGTACCTGTCGTTCACCGACTTCATCCCAACAAATCGGAGACCGACACCTTCGCCCGTACAGTGCTTCATACGGGGCCATTTCTATACTTGACTGGTAACTGTTATTGTAGGCAAATTCTGCTAGTGGCAAGTGAGTATCCCAACTAGTCTTCAGATCAATAGCACAAAGCTGAAGCATGTCTTCAAGTATCTGATTCACCCTCTCGGTCTGGCCATCGGTTTGAGGATGGTATGCAGAACTAAATTTTAATTGTGTTCCCATGGCAGCATGCAAACTGACCCAGAAACGCGATACAAATCGCCCATCCCGATCTGACACTATTGATGCCGGTACTCCATGCAGTCGGACAATTTCATCCAAGTATAGCTGAGCCAACCGGTCGACGCTCCATGTCGTCTTCATTGCGAGAAAATGTGCAGATTTGGTTAATCGATCAACGATGACCCAAATTGCATCATTCCCCCGCTGCGTCTTCGGCAAGCCAACTATAAAATCCATGGTTATATGATCCCATTTCCATTCTGGGATCGCGAGGTTCTGCATCTCCCCGCCGGGCCTCTGGTGTTCCACCTTGACTCATTGACACGCTAAGCATCGCGAGACAAAGAGGGCCACATCTCGTTTCATGCCGTGCCACCAGAAGGTCGTGCGCAAATCTTTATACATTTTTGTACTTCCCGGATGCAAAGAATACTTGGCATAATGGGCCTCCGTCAAGATTTCTTTTCGAAGTTCTTCATCCTTCGGGACACATAGCCTCCCCTTGAGTCGCAATGATCCATCCTCGTGCCTGGTGAAGTCGCTGGCTTCACCCTTTTCCACTATTCTCCCAATCTTAATCAAGAACTCATCTGTCCTCTGTGCCATCTTTATCTTTTCTAACAAACTCGGCTCAAGTTGAAGTTGAGCCAATTGTGCATTTCGGCCACGAATCTGGAGCTCGATTCCCATACTTTCTAATTCCTCCAATATTCGTTTGTCAACACTGAGTGATCCCACAAAGTTTCGACTCAACGCGTCTGCCACCACATTGTTCGGTCTCTTGTTATGCAGATTCTGCACCGACGCTTGCACTGGCGCCGTTGCAGGATAGTGTGGGTCCAATTCCTTCGCGTGCTCATAAGACTCCTGAAAAGTCTTATATTTCTGAACCACAACTTGAGCCTTCAGAGCAGGCCTCAAGCCCTGCTCAAACCGACGAGCCTTAGATGCTTCGTCAGTAAACTTCGTGATCGCATACTGAGACAGTCTAGAAAACTTTGCCTCATACTCCTTCACCGTCATGTTCCCCTGTTCGAGCTTCTGGAACTCCAATTCCTTAGCTCACTGCTCAGTCGAAGAGAAGTACTGAGCCAGAAATGCCTCGCGGAACATCAGCCAAGTGATTTTCGTTGTTCCATTCACTTCCGCTAGAATTCTTTTCTGACTTTGCCACCAGTAGTGTGCGTTGGAAACCAGCAGTAGTTTCACACACGAGACCCTCTTGGATCCAACAATACCCAAAGCTTCCAGGTGATCTTCCACTTCAACTAGCCAATCCATAGCAATGGTGGCTTCTTCTGTCCCTTTGAATTCTTTGTTACAGATCTTCTTAAACTTTGTAATGTCGGCCACAGCAGTGGTTTTCTTAGCCGCCGGGGGTTCCTCTGCCTCCACTAGTTCGCTCTCTCGGGAGACTGGAGTGCCTTGAGCCCCATTGTTCACCACTGTTCGGACCAACTGTTGCAGGGTATCTAGCTGCTTTTGTTGGGCCTCGAATTGCTTCGCGTTCTGCCTCTGCTGGCTCTCCATCATAGCCAGCATCCTCTCCATAGGGTCGGTTGAGGCTACCACCCTTGAGCTACTCGCGTTGTTTGTCGCACCCGCCTTTGTCATCTCTGCAAAACAGAGGAGCTTGTTAGTCTCATAATATATTTATGGACTTATTGTATGGAACATCTCATTTCGGGACATTTAAAACCAAAGTTGTTCGAGAAGCAATAAAGCTTGTGTCATTTTCGAAATCTTTAAAACCAAGAAATTCCCAAGGATGTAAAGCCGTGCTCTGATACCAAACTGTCACGCCCCGATTCGGGAATCGTTCGCCTCCGCTTAGATTCACGCCGAATCGTTCGTCCTCGCTAAGGCGTGATGCCGTACAAGTCTGGAATTGCACTTGTACAAGGCGTGCTCGTGTTCCTTTATAAAAGAGACATTTTGAATAGAGATTCGCAGCGGATGATAGAGAAGTTTTGGCAACACAGATATGATCTGAAATAAGTTCTTTATTGATATCTTTGAAATTACATTGCATAAACATAAGGCTCTCAAACAGCCGAGATGAAAGGCCAAACTTGGCTACAACTTGCAGAAATATTGAAATGAGATACAACTTGTTCCATACATCATATCCCTTTATTAATAATGCAGCAATAACCACCTTCAGCAAAATGCCTTCTTCTTCAAGTGGAAACTTCAAGATGTACGAAGCTTCTAAAGAGTCGGACAGCAAGCCTTCAGCATCTATGATTATCCACTAGGTTCCCGGCACCTGTGGAGACGAGGGTCAGTACATTGCCACTTATGTACTGGTGAGCGGCCGTAACCAATCTCACCATAAATCAACAGTAGTAAAATTACATAAATGTTCACTATTGATTTGTATTCTTTCTATCTTGCCTTAGGGTCCATTAACAATTCATATATTTGATGAGAAATATAAGGAGCATACAGTGATGTTAGAAACATAAGCAATTCATGTTGATCTAACATAAGCAGTTCATATTGATCACCAATTTGGTGAATCTTACCCACGGTCGATAGCCATCCCTGTACATATTTATGAATACCACTTACTCTGCCTGCATAAGACAATGTTAGCTATGCCACCTGTCTATATGAAGGTCACTGACTACACACCATCTGGGACATCTTGGTCGGACGGCTCCCCTTCATCGGTGGGTAGCTAGCCCATCCGGAAGGTTCCCGAAAGACCGTGCTACTACTTCAGCACTGTGCTACTACTTCAGCATGGCGTTCCTCCTAGGCCGAATCGGTTCCGTGGCCTCGGAGTACCGTTCGAGGAACTACCTTGTATACAAGTTGTCCATGACCATGTATGCAATGCAACTTAACTAATAAGAGACACATCATGCATGATAATAGCATCTTCCACACATATTCATAGTTCTCATTTCATCTTGCCATTTTTCCATCTTTCCAACTTGCCATCTTACTTTGAGCCATAGGCTCACATATTCGTTCATCCAACCAAGGGACTATTCATGTTTAACTCATTCTTTCGAACCGAAGTCCGATATACTTACCGCCCAATACTTGGGTCTTAGCATCACCTGTTAAACAATTCATATAGCATACGAGCATCATTCAATTTACAACATAAGCCTAGCCATGTGATCATTTATCTTTCATTATCTTTCCCGTATTATTACTAGGCATCTTTTATTAAGCACCGAACGCAATAACAAGTCTACCATTGTTATGCGCGAAGATCAAGGATCGTCGAAGGATCAAAGCCACTCACTTGTTGGTGAATTGCCGAGAGAAAGAGGTCTTCCACGCAACGTCACCCGAGGTTCACCGCGTTAGCACCTGCATTGGCACCAACGTCTGGTCAGCATACTTCTTCTCTTTCTCTCAGTTATTCGATATGAAATGCGTAGACGGTGAAAGTAAATCCATGAAAACATTCATCGAAAACAATCACGAAAACGCACACAAAAGCCAACAGCAAAAGCGACATCGAAAACCAGCAGGGCAACGGTCTCGGGGCAAGCGACTCTTATATAGAACTCTTCCCCCAAGACGCGCGCCACTGCATCTTGGGCATCATTTCAAAAGAGTCCAATCCATAACGAGGAAAGGATCTCAATTTATTATCCCGCGATCCTGGTAAAGTTTCCCCAATTTCCATCCGACTCGGCCATTCGGCCGCTAGCCCGCACCGTGCTCCGCAACGGATTCAGGGCATTACAAAGTGTCCTCAGGAAAATCATCTGTAAAATTTCAACAGGTCCAGTCAGGACAGGAACGAGCACAATCTCATCTAGAAAACTCAAGTAAATGACAGAGAACTATAAAGCAGTTATAGGCAGTTGTATTGATGAACATGGCAGTTTATATTCAGGTGATGGTATAGAGAGACAGATAAAGTACAAGGAAGTAAGTAACTAAACAAGAGAAGAATCATGGCAATAAAGACTGTAAAGTAGAAGCTAGCTGAACCAGGGTAACATGATATAAGTCCAGACAGTAATGTAGACAAGTGTAACTCTAATGTAAGTCCAGTATAAGACGAATCTAATACAAGGTGAATCCAGTACGGGACGATTCCAGTCATAGTGATCAATGATTCCAGGGTGAGTCCAGCCTATACTCTAACAGTGTGTTTTAAAATACCGAGATCGACATGTAAATGGCTGTAGGTAGTACGGCACACTACACACTGATCAGATGAGGGATGGCTATCGTTCGAATATCATTCACAGAGGGGTGATTCGAATAGGGGGATATGTATAAATGTCTAATCGGTATTTCCCCGCCCAGTCTTAATACAAATGAATCTATAATCCAACTCATAAGACGAATACAAGTCCAACCAGCACATGAAGATACGAATAGGTGGTTCGAATAGTTCGAATGGCGATTCGAATAATAGAGGCAAGACGAGTAAAGTATGTGTGTCGTATACATGGATTCAGTAACAACAATATGTGTTTGTAACAAGAATCAATAGAACTAACTAGAACTGAAGTACAGTAATTGACAATTAAATGAGAGAACTATCAGAGAATGTACTCGCCTGCTACTCTGAAAAGAGTAATATAATATCAGATGTCTGCACCGGAGTCACAATGTCCTAAACAGAGTAATATGGGTTATGACATGTCTAGAATGGTAAATAAGAACATACAATGCAATCTACATGATTTCTAGGCTAATCTAGGTCAAAGTCAACTCCTGGTCAACCATGGTCAACACTCTAGTCAAACTTGGTCAATCCTCTAGTCCATGAAGTCTCACTAGGCCTAACCCAAGCCTATACTAGTAATCTAGCACAAGTACAAGCCAAACTAGGCTATACAAGCCAACAACACACATTCACTGGGCATTCAAGCCATATACATAGGCTGTATCACATAGGGATACTCCCCATAGGCTATGTGCCCTGTTATATAGGCTATAGGCCATATAGCTATATCATACATTTTACACTTATAGCCTGCTCTCACATATTTCACACATTAATTATTTACCTAAATTAATAAAGTTAACACACATTCATACATATATAGGCTACATGATAATATTACATATAGATATGTATATACATATATATATACATTGGGTGATAGGGAGAGGGACACATGTATTTGTGTCCTAGGTGTATATGTGAGAGGAAAACAAGTAATGTGTGTGGCTGTTCTCAGAAAACCTGGCATGCCAGTGAACAATCCAACCCACATTCTCACTTGCAAATCCTAGACTATAATCAATCCAATCAAACTCACATGTAATCCATCATTAAATAACAAATACACATGTGACTGATACGGCCATTTAACATTCAAAATAATTTAAAATGGAATCAATTCTAGGTTTCAGCCCTACATTTCAGTTTAAATGTAAACATCAACATATATGATAACCAATACACTTATATATATATATATAACAAACCAAATCCCCAATCCAAATTTCAGTTAAACAGTGTACAGACTCAATGTGCAGTACAGTACATAAAGGGTTGTATATAGTGTTCAGTTTTAGGAAGAGCATGTAGTTCAGTTTTACATAGGTGTATAGATGAATGTGTCTAGTGTCAAGTATGTGGGTGAGGAAAGGGAATACAGTGTGTGTAGGAAATAGCATCTCAGTTTTCAAGTTCTCATAATTGAAAGGTATGGGTTTGTGAGCATGACAGTGTAGAGTGTCCTGTGACATGGGTATTCTCAGAATTTAAAAATGTGTATGAGTGTGAGTGTGATATACCCAAAACCAAGTCATTCAGTTTTCTTTTCCTATTCCAACCCAAAAATCAGTTTGAATTACTGAATCAACAAGTTTCAACCCAAATCATGCATTGCACATTCATTCACTCATGCTTGTATACATTATATATTTTACTTAGCATATATCATTTCAGGTGAATACTAAATCAAACCCCAGTTCTTCTTAACCCAAAACTGAAATGAACAATTCAATTAACTCTACATACAACCTATTCATTCAACTCTGGTTTTTAACATACATCTAAAATTTCTCAGGTTAACAGTTCTAGGAAATTGAAAACCCAACATTAACTCAACCTTGAGTCCTAATGCAACCTAACTCAGCTGAACATAGGAATCAATATCGAAATTTAACCAACAATTTTTCAGGAAAACACATGACAGTTACCAATGTTTTAGGTTTACAGTGTACTCCTAAACAATTACCAATTTTAGCAGTCAAAGCATATCCGAAACTCAAAATCCTATGCTAACAATAACCCTAACATGGTTGGTCATTCCCAGATGCATATAGGTAACCAATCATGGCAAATTATCATTTAGAAATCCGTTTACAATACAATTAAAATCCCAGAAATAGATAATCAGTAAACTGGTATCAGAAAATCGCATTCTAATTACTCAAAATCGAGATTCGAATTATATAAAAACTTCAAATTGATGATTGGTAAATGTGTGTGAACATGCTGTGGTTTCATACAGGCTGTGCTGTGTCCCCAGAAGTCGACACGATGTGTCCAATATGCTGAAAACCCAGCATCAGATAAAGCAGTGTCAGCAGGCCTCGTGCGTGCGTGTCGATCCTTCGTGGGCTCGACACAGTACTCGAGGTGGGTTGAGCTCTTGTATATGGGTTCGCCCACAGTAGGGCTAGGGTTCTAGCACCCTGTACCGTGTCGGCGTATCACGACCCGCACCCACTGTGAGTGTACGAGTACGTAATAACGCCCAGCCTACGCCGCAGTGTCGGCGGTAGAACGCTGTCCTAGGTCTCATGCATCTAACAGTATAAGGCTAAGCAGTTTATACTCCCCGAATGGGGGTGACATAGCAGAATGTAAACTCAATCACATCTAAGGTAGAGCATAATGGAAGATAGATAAAACATGAACTCCAAAAGAGATACAGTAGATAGAAGTCTAAGTGTCTAAGATACACAACCCAGAAATACATCTCAAAGCTCAAATATAGTAATCCATAAATACAACTCAAGAAAATTGAAATAAACTATGAGCAAAACCCTAGCTATCTATATAACCTCTACTGTGTCTCCTCTAGGCTAGCAGGCAACCTCCAGGCTATCTGTAAAATTTATCAACAGGTCCAATCAGGACAGGAGCGAGCACAATACATCTCAACAGTTCATAGCAGGTTAGAAAATATAATCATGCAGTAAAGTAAGATATAGATACTGAAAAAAAGTACATGATGTAAACAGAGAAAGCTGTAATAGAAATATATATACTGTAATAGAGAACTATCAGTGGCTAGTGAGTCAGAGTACAACATAAACATGTAAATGACATAGGAGATTCTGGGAATTATACTATAGAGTGATCTGGGAATTACACTACTTGGATATTATTCACATGTCTATTTCTACTCTCCTGTACCCCCAATCAATATACAAGGATCCAACCAGGTTATGTTATGATTCCATGTAATGGCCCACAAGGGGTGATACATGGAGGTCCCATAAATGAGGATTCTGGAAAACCCAATAAATGGGATAAGGATTCAAAGAAGACTCTGTGATCATAAGAGTATATGTCACAAGTGATCAATGAACCAAAGAAGCATAGTGATATGCCATATAAGTGAAACGCACAGAACATGTAGTACCCGATGCTCCCTGAAGGGATAACATCTCAAGAAGGGATCCATATACTACTAATCCGTGTGACCAACGTGACAGTATCAAGTAAAGTAATTTAATGCAAGAAAATAATTCTAAGTAGGATATGAAATGATCAGAGAATGTACTCGCCTGGTATCCTGAATGTCCGAAGAGAACATACTGTCCGAGGAGTGGTGTCTATCTCCTATAGAACAGTACAAGTCATAACAAGTCTAAAATAAGGAAATAGACTGCTACAATGCATCTACATAAAGTTTAGGGTCAATCTAGGCTAAAGTCAACATTTGGTCAACTCTAGTCAACTAGACTAGTCAAACTAGGTCAACTAGGTCAAACCTAAACCAAACAAGTCTATACTAGTCTAACTAGTCTATTCTAGGCCTAATCAAGACTAAACAAGTCTAACTAAACTCTCACTAGGCAAACAGACAAACCATAGGCTAAGAGCCCTAGGCTATAGGCTATATCATGCCTAAGCCAAACCACAAACACATATACACATAACAATATATATATATCTAATATATTGTAGTACACTCATAACATATAGGCTACCTATATGTACATCCCATATATATATATATATATATATATATATATATATATATATATATATATATATATATATATATATATGCATCACTATTCACATATTCATATACATAGATATATATAGGAAAGCTATATATATAGGCACATACATATATATAGAGAGAGAGAGAGAGAGAAAGAGAGGTAAAAGAGTAAGTGAGTATGTGTGTGTTTGGCATGTGTGTGAAAGAATATGTGTTAATGTTCTAAAATTTAGTGATAGGTAGGTGTATGTGACATGGGATATATGATGTCAAAGGGTGTATGAATGCATGGATGTAAAAGGTTATATGTTAACTCAGTTTATAGAAATACATACATACATACTTACCTTGTATACATGCATACATACATATCATGTATATTACATTTACATGATACATACATGTATACTTGTATTATATTATACTTACATTCATGCATATTAGATACTTGTATTTATATTAACATATTGCAAACATTCATTTCATTCATGCATCTATGCATTACCTACATGTTTTATACATATGCATACATTGTATATTCATATCATTTTATACATTAACATAGAGACATACAAACATGCACACATCATATATTTCATACCTTGCATTACCTTACATATCATGTTATATATTATCATTCATTCCTTTCATATATTACATTATCTTTAAGTTGAATACATCATATATGGATACAATACATTATCTTGCATGCTTGTATTCATATATTACATTCTATATTACCTATATACATGTATTTCCTCCATTCATTCATGCTTGCATCATATACTCTACATTACCATACATGTTATCATTATATATTGCATTACAATATTTATACATTATGCATTCATATCTATCATTACATATATATCTTCATGCATACATTGTATATCATTCTTTCATTCATGCATTGCTTATATGCATTATATTAATTGCATTCCTACATGCTTGTATTCAACCATATATATACATTAATATAAAAAGAATATATATCATATATATAACATTTCATTCATCTAACATATCATGCATTACATACTCTATATTCATTTAATATCCATACTACATAGGCTCATAGGTTACACAAAATGCATATATCGTATAGTCACTCTTCTACTTAAAATAAATACTGTACCAATTAGGCATTCACTAAATTCTAGGATTAAAGTATATCATAGCCCTTTGTTTTAGCTTTCCGAAACTTTAAACGGATCGTATTTTCGTATCCGGAAGCTCCCGAAATCGCAAAAATACCGAAACACGTTCGTCTTTCGTACAGTTGACACTCAAATAATTCTACAGAAAGTTATAGAAAGAATTTGGCTTATTAAAATATATATTTGGAAATCTAACTTCGATACGGTTCTTTTAAAAAAAGGGAGATAAATCGGAGTTCTAAGCTAAAAGTTATGACATTTCTAAGTTGCTTTAGTTAATAAAAACGTGGATGAAAATTATGACGGATTTGACAAAAGAACACATATAGGCCAAGATACTTGGATACAAACATAGGTATCCAAATGAAACTCATTCTAACCATCCTAACTAAGATCAATCCACTCTCTAACCATTATAAAACTGAATTTAAATATCTATTTAAACTATTATCATACATACATACACATGGGGTGTCCTAATTTGGGATCTATCAAGTAGGACACAAGACACATATCTAAAATCCTCAAGAGAGCTCCAAATGGCCTCAAATTTGAATCTAAATGGGACACATGCATGAGGATAGATCCTACGGATTCAAAATTAATTTATATGCAAAGAAAATCGATTTAGAGGATGGGTTTTACCTATTGGGAGTGGAATCCCAATGAAATCCTTTAGGACACGGCTCCGATACGAAGATCCCTCAAAGTGGACACTCCTTCTTGCACTCCTCTTCCAATCCATGGTAGCACCCTTCCCTTAGAGAATGGGAATGATTGAGGTAAGGTTTGGTGAAGGAATGATTTGATTTGGAGATCAAATCAATGGGAATGCTTTCTAAAATTGGGGAAGAACAAAAGGAAAATAAAAGAGGCAAGATTGTAATGAATGAAATGAATCATTCTCTCCTAAAGGTGGCTGCCATAAAGAGTCCATTAGGGCTAATGGGAAATGTCCTAAATGTCCCTCTCTAGTCTCATATGGTTAAGTCTAGACTAGGTTCAAGTTTGGGGTCAAAATGATCTAGTTTTGAGTCTCTAACTTAACCATTCTAACATGATAAAAATTAGTTTAATTAACTAACTTAATGTTGGGTCTTGTGAGCCATGCTTAACTTAATATTGGGTCCCATCTAGAGTTCAAGCTACCCGGGTCACAATACAAGTCGGAACGAGACGAAACTCAAACCCGACGAAACAAATCCAATAAAAACAATATTAAAAATATAAAATTTTCCCAAAATATTAAAATATGATAAATGACCAAAATCATAATATATCAATTTAAATATTATTAAAATAATCTAAAATTCACCAATTAATCAAAATCCTAAATAATTCAAAAGTCACAAAATGACCAAAATACCCTTAGCCTAAAAAGTTATAAATAGTCATTCTAATCACATGGTTAGGTTCCCATGGTTAGTCTCTAAGCTTAGCAAAACTAGGGATTAACTAGTTAACCATCAAAATCACAATTCAATATTTTAAATAGTTTTAAATTGATTAAAAAAATTACCAAAAATTACAACATGAGTTAAATCTTATTATCGATTAATCAAAATTATAAAAGTTCAAAATTATCCTTATTTTAGAAAAGTGGGTGTTACACAGCGTGTCGCCGTGTCGAAGTTAAACGCGCGTATCAGCGCGCATTTTTAACCGTGTGACGTGTAGTGTCAATTCGATGCGGATGGGATTTCTCCCAATCCGTTCGATAAAATGGCCTGAAATTTTGTCTGTGTCGTGTCAGTCATGTGTCCAAGGTGTCACCAAAATTTTATCTCAAATGGTGTCGTGTCGTGTCGTGTCCGCTAGGACACCCGAACAGCAGGGGACAGTGTACGCTGTGTCGTGCACGGGTTCCTGTGTCCAAAATCGACACGAATCTTATCAAAATCAACTCAGTCTTCACAAAAATTAATATACATTTATAGATCTACAAATTCATGTAATTAGTTTAGCAAAATATGAAAATTCATTCCTAAGTGGCATTCTATCAAACACTTACACATACACATTGACACGTGTCTAATACGGACACCAAACGGACACAAAATTGATCCAAACTTTAGGGACATCTAGGGGACTCCTAGATCTAGCCCTAAATACAGATAAAATAGAATATTAGATCAATTTGTAGAGTTTTACCTATAGGTGCAAAAAGCTTAAAAAAGCTCCAAGTGAGGGATTCCTCCATGCTAGCCAAAAGCTCCCAAATTGTCTCCAGGCTGGGATTAAACTCCACAATCAGAAAATAGGAGGGTATTAGGCTATAATGCAAGAAACTAGAGTTAAAAAGGATTTAAAATGAGAAATCTATGGATTGGAGAAGAATGGACAAATCTTTATTTTCCTATGTGTTGAAATGATATAAAAGAGGCAAAAACTAATGGATAAGTGTTTATATAGTGTGGGAATCCCTATGTGGTTGGTCACTTAGGGTTTGGTTAGGGTTAGAGCTTCTAGTTATGGGCCATGGGCTTAAGTCATAAGTCATTTAATAAAAATCACAAATCATTGTATCATAAGTCATTTCACTAAAACTTGATTTTCCTATTTCAAAACTAAATCCTAAGTGACTATGATGGGCTAACTTAAGTTAGACTAGGGTTACCATAGCTAGGGCTAGCTTCTAGGCTAGTCTACAAGTCTCTATAAGTCAAAGTCACAGATAGCAATCACCAATTCAATACATTAAAATAAATTCAAATTTCACTAAATGACCAAAATACCCTCAAGCTAAAATGATCGATAAATCATCCTAATGACATGGTTAGGCTCTAGGTCATGCAGTCTCTCAGGTTACACTAGCAAAGCATCAAAATCACAAGCCATGACTTAAAACAGTTTTTAAATTGATTTAAATTTTTTTCCAAAAATCATATCATGATTTAAATAGCAATAAAAATAATTATAAATACAAAATTTCAAAAATACCCTCATTTTAGAAACTGGGTGTTACAAGTCTACCCTCCTTAGAAAAAAAATTTGTCCTCGAAATTAAGATGAGCCACCCTTCCTAGGTCAAACCCCCAATCAATCAAAGTCGAAGCAACACAATCCTACTAGTCGAGATTCTACAGTATCGATCAGGTAGCTACACTATCTAACAATCACAAGCTATATCCTGGCAGGTACTAATGGAAATTACACATGAAAGTGGAAAGGAAGAACAAGAAGGTCAAACCTGCTAATCCATCACCTGCAACGTCAGTCTCCTCGACTGCCATCGTAAAAGCTCCATCCTTTTGGTGCGAGCTGCAGGTGGCCTAGCTCCCTCTCTCTGACCCGGTGCTCCGTCATATACGGGAGCAGTAGGGCAATCCCTGACCTGATGAGCAGCGGATCCACAGAACAGACAAACCTTCTACCTCCTATAACAAGTCTTCCAGATGTGCCCTGCCCTCTTACAGTAAGTACTGGTACCTGTATTTGCTGAATCTGTACGTGAGGCCTCTTGGCCTGGCCTCCGCTACTGCTAGTACCATGAGCGTCCCGTCCCCACTTGAGCCTCAGCTCAAGGTCATCCTCTGCTGCTAAGGCACCCACCAAGATCTCCTCAAAAGTAGCACCGCGGGCACTCTTGGTATAGGACTTCACCTCCTTAACCAGCCCCTTTCTGAACCTCCTGGCCTTCGTCGCCTCGGACAACCCCTCGACAAATCTACTCAGACGACAGAACTCCCCTGTATACTCCTCCACGGACTGACTGCCCCGGACTAGGGCCTCGAGGGCTCCTAGCACTGCATCCGGGAAGAACTTCTCCTTGAACAACTTCTTGAATGTACCCCAAGTCTGGCATGTAGTACCAACCCTCGGGTCGGTCTGATACCAAGTGCGGGCCAGATCCTGCATCATACTGGCTGCTGCTTCGATCTGTAGTCTCGCCGGGATCTCTGCTAGCCGGAAAATCTTCTCCATATGCTTAATCCACTCATCTGCATACAAGATGCCCTCCGTGCCCCTGAAGTCCCTCGGGTGCATCTTCTAAAAGTCTTGGATGCCCTTCTCCTTCGGCTGGTGTGGCTGCTGAACTGCCGAAGGCTAAGCTGCTACCCTCTCAACTACTGTCAGGGCCAGGTCGATGCCCCGACTAAACTCTGCAGTCTGATACTACTGCTAGGCCTGCTGGGCCTCCATGTACTGCTGAAAGAATAAGAACAGCTGAACTGTGTCAACTATCCCTGAAGGTGGTTGCTGCTGCTGGAGCATCTCCGGAATCACCGGGCTCTGTCTGTGCACTGGTGGAGGGGCTCCTCTAAAGGCAGCTAAAATACCTACCCCAGCTGGCTGAACTGGTGCCACAGTATCGGGGTTTGGCTGCACAAGACGAGAGGTGGCAGGCCTCTCAGCAGTGTCCCTCGGTCCAGAGCGATGAGATCTAGTCTCGACCAACCTGGAGACAGATCAAACAAGGAATCAATACTGAGATAGAAGCGATAAATCAAGTGAGGACAAATAATTTTTAAGGAAGACAAATCAACATGACGTATAGATGGTATGAATTGAAGCAGAATTTTTCCTAACTGTGATTACCTCTCCGTTAAAGCCTATCTCTTAATCCTATCGCAGGCTCATAGCAGTACAACTAAGTCGTCATATAACCACGATATCGTACTATTGCGACTCTCGACCTGTATGGGCCACCACTAAAAATGTGTCGCGACCCGCACCCACTGTGAGGGTACAAGTACGTAACAGCGCCCAGCCTACGCCGCAGTGTCGGCGGTAGAACGCTGTTCTAAGTCCCTAACTAACCATCAACTCATGCAGAATATAATATACTCATTATGATCAACTCTGAACGGAGGACATGTATAAGATATGGTGTAACTCAATCACAGTCTAAGCACGATAAGATAATACAGAAGAATAACTAAGAAATAGAAGACAGCTACACTACTGAAATAATAACTGTCACGTCCCGAGTCGACAAACCGTTCATCTCCGGTGTTACTTTGTCGATTCGATCGTCCTCGCTAAGGCGTGATGTCGCACGAGCCTGGAGTTGCGCTCGTGCAAGGCAATATGACAAGTTCTCAAATGCTTATCTTTTCATTTTGATATTAATACGCCAAGTCGAAACTTCACAAATTATATCAGAATATAAGACGTAGTATAGGAAGATAGAAATATTTTTCATTCATAGCTTGCAACGAAGTGCAAGTCGTAATTACATTAGATGCCGTTGCGGCTACATTAATTAAAAACTTAAGGAAATACATTCGACAAGTTGCCTGAACTAACGCTTGCCATCCCATACATTTGCCTCTTTATACATAAGCCGTCGACTTGAATTGGCTTCAAAATACTTCAGCATAGGAAGAGCTTCAAAATGCCTCTCCGTACTTCAGCTCCAGTTTAGTTGAGCGCGCCCGTCGCACCTGGGGAAATTGGGGGAATAGGATTAGCACACTTGCTAAGTGGACGAGACGAACCCACTCGTCTAAACCGACTCTGATTATTAGGGTAGGCATGCTTTAGAGTTGTCTTTCTATTAGAACTAAATGAATTCAGTTCATATTCGATAGCCATCTTTGCGTAATAAAGCATATAGTGAACCATAGCAGTTTATCATATTTCTTACCACGGTCGTGCTCGTTCCTGCATAAAAACAGTGATAATATTTACACCTGCATAAGACAATAGGTGAGCATGCTACTATCTTATATGCGATCATTGATGTTACACATCACGTGGGACTATCTCAACGGCATTTTGGCCCGCTCAGTCTAGGTTGCAAGCCTGACTGACGGTCCCGCAATGCATCAGTGCCGAAGCACGATTATTCATTCCCCCTAGGTCGATTCGATTCCGATGCCCCGGATATCGATTCGAGGAAAAATATCAACTTGTGCACAAGCTGTCCATGACCATACCAATGCGTGAACAGTTTAACATATGCAACAGTTTTGTATAGCGCGGACAGTATTGAACGGCATTATCATTTCCTCCAACTTATGCAACGATTCATTTTTCCCCAAGTCATACTCCCAATTTAGCGTCCCGTAGGCACCAAATTGTCTGAGGCATCATAACCCACGATCGACGTTTCATAATATTTTACAGCACGTAAAATAATCTATCTTTTTACTAGAACCTTAAACTTTCTGGTTTATGTGATATACTTGTATTTTCAGAGTGAATTTCTCTAAATCGATACGTTTTCCCGAGTTCTTGGACTTAGTGGATTGGCATGCAATTAACTTGGCATCGTTCGATTTGAATGAATTCGAAGCAAGGAATAAGTTTGCAAGACAGAGTAGAAAAGAAGGGGCCGAATCACCCACCGATTACTTTGCTTCGTGCCGATCGTCCAAACGCTACGCAACGTCAATCCTTAGTTATGCGAGCTCCTGCAATGGCACCAACACTTTGTTAGATTTCCTTCTTTTCCCCTTGTATCGAAATTTGTAATTGCATCCATGAAAATGACGTGAAAGTACTTCAATCAAGCCCAGCGGTAAAGCTCCAAGAAAACTATACAGCGGTCCGGTCCCGTCGAAGGGACCCTTATAGAGAGCTCACTCGTCGGGATGCAGCCCGCTGCATCTAGGACTTATTCCAACAGAAGTCGTTCCATTAGTTGGATCGATTCTTGTAACTTCCGTCCAAATCGATTTGAATCGATGCCGCAAGACGTTAACGTTCACCAAGCTTAGCGATCGAGTCAGATGGCCATCTAAGTTCCCGGCCGATCTGACTTGACGCAAGCATATTATGAAGTTCCGTCGCCTATCAAAAGCGGGGCGCTACATAATATACCACTAAGAAAAAGTTTCGTCCCGAAACTTAAGAACAAGGGTCTGACCTTAATTTAAACGAACAACATAGGGTATTTCTCTTTCATTTCTGCCTCCATCTCCCACGTCGACTCCTCGACTGTATGGTTTCGCCAAAGCACACGGACCAAGAACATCGACCGATTTCGCAGCACCTTCTCCTTGCGGTCCAAAATTTGAATAGGCTCCTCCGAGTAAGACAAGTCAGTACGTAGCTCCAACTGATCGAAGCTAACCACATGACTTGGATCGTGCACGTATTTTCGAAGTTGTGAAACATAGAAAACATCGTGCACATCAGCTAAGACAGGAGGTAGTGCGATCCGATAAGCAACCGTCGCAACTCGCTCAATGATCTCGAAGGGGCCTACAAATCTCGGGCTTAACTTGCCTTTAACGCCGAACCGCATCACACGGCGCATGGGCATTACTTTCAGAAACATATAGTACCCGACCAAGAACTCTAGCGGACGTCGATGAAGATCTGCGTAGCTCTTTTGTCGACTTTGTACGATGCGAAGTCTATCTCGAATCAAGCGGACCTTTTCGACGGCCTGCTCTACCAGTTCCGGTCCAAGCACTTGTCGCTCTCCGACTTCATCCCAGCATATCGGCGAACGACACTTTCTTCCGTAGAGCGCTTCGTATGGAACCATCTGAATGCTCGACTGATAACTATTGTTATACGCAAACTCCGCAAGGGGCAAATGCGTATCCCAACTAGTCTTTACGTCGATCGCACACAGACGCAACATATCTTCTAAGATCTGATTGACCCTCTCTGTCTGACCGTCTGTTTGTGGATGGTACGCCGAACTAAAGTTTATTTTGGTCCCCATCGCCGCTTGGAGGCTCGTCCAGAAACGCGATAGGAATCGCCCATCTCTGTCCGAAATTATAGAGGCCGGTACCCCGTGCAGTCGAACAATCTCATCGACGTAGATTTGTGCTAACCGATCGACGCTCCATCCTACTTTAATTGCGATGAAGTGAGCCGACTTGGTCAATCTATCAACAATGACCCAAATCGCGTCATTCCCCCGCAGCGTCTTCGGAAATACCACAATAAAATCCATCGAGATATTATCCCACTTCCACTCGGGAATGGGGATGTTCTGCAGCTCGCCGCCTGGCCGTTGGTGTTCCGCCTTCACCTACTGACACGCCATGCATTGCGATACGAATGTAGCCACGTCTTTCTTTATGCCGTGCCACCAAAAGTTTGTGCGCAAGTCCTTGTACATCTTGGTGCTTCCAGGATATAACGAGTACTTCGCATTATGTACCTCCGTCAGAATTTCTTTTCTGATTTAGGCAGTTTTAGAAACGCAAAGCCTTTCCTTTAGTCGCATCGTCCCGTCTCTGTCTTCCGCAAAGTTAGTCGCCCTTCCCGTTGAAATCAGCTCGCACATTTTCTACAGGAATGAGTCATCCTCCTGTGCGGTCTTTATCTTGCTAAGCAGGCTCGATCCTAACTTCAGCTGAGCTAGGTGCAGGTGTCGATACTCAATTCCGAGTTCGATACCCATCGCTTCAAGGTCTCGTTGTATCTCCTTGTTTATGGCCAGTGTTCCCATAAACATTCTGCTGAGTGCATCTGCCACCACGTTTCCCTTGCCTGGTGTATACTCGATCGTTAGCTCGTAATCTTTTATGAGTTCGAGCCAACGTCGCTGTCGTAGGTTGAGTTCCCGTTGCGTAAATAAGTATTTCAGGCTTTTGTGATCTGTGTAGATTCTGCATGCCACACCATAGAGGTAGTGCCGCCATAACTTCAACGCAAAGACGATCGTCGCTAATTCTAGGTCGTGTGTCGGGTAGTTTTTCTCATGCTGCTTCAACTATCGTGAAGCGTAGAAGATAAATTTGTCTCTCTGCATGAGTACGCACCCAAGGCCAGTTCCTGACACGTCGCTGAATATCTGAAAGCCTTCTGGACCGTCTGGAAGTGCAAGAATTGGAGCTGAGACGAGCTGTTGCTTCAACTCTTGGAAGCTGGATTCACAGTCGTCGCTCCATTCAAATACTACTCCCTTCTGGGTGAGGCGAGTCAGAGGCGACGCTAGTTTTGAAAAGCTTCGCACGAATCGACGGTAGTAGCCCGCTAAGCCAAGGAAACTCCGAATGTCGCTAGCCGAGGTAGGTCGTTTCCAATCCACCATCGCATCAATCTTCTTTGGGTCCACCGCGATACCTTCGGCAGAGATTATGTGCCCGAGGAATGTCATACTACTCATCTAGAACTCGTACTTACTCTGCTTGGCGTATAATTTGTTTTCACGCAGAATCTGCAGTACCGTCTTCAAATATTCTGCATATTCTTCACGATTCTTTGAGTAGACAAGGATATCGTCGATAAATACAACTACAAATTTATCTATTTGAGGTCGGAAGACTCGGTTCATCAGATCCAGGAATGCGGCTAAGGCATTCGTCAAACCGAACGACATGACGAGGAATTCGTAATGACCATATCGAGTGCGGAAGGCAGACTTCGATATGTCGTCGGACTTGATCTTCAATTGATGATAGCCTGAACGAAGATCAATTTTTGAAAATATTGCCACACCTTGTAGTTGGTCAAACAAGTAGTCGATTTGCGACAAAGGATACTTGTTCCGTACGGTCGACTTGTTGAGTTTACGATAGTCGATGCATAGCCGTATCGACCCATCCTTCTTCTTTACGAACAATACGGGAGCACCCCACGGAGAGACGCTAGGGTGAATAAATCTGCGATCTAGCAACTCTTGTAATTGCACCTTCAGCTCCTTCAGTTCTGCTGGAGACATTCGGTAAGGCGCCTTGGATATCGGCCGTGTATCCGGAAAGGTATCGATGCTGAATTCAATTTATCGATCCGGCGGCATCCCGGGCATCTCGTCAGGAAAAACGTCAGGAAAATCTGCCACAACATCAGTCTACGTGTTTGTATTATCCTTCCGCGTGTCTCGAACTGATGCTAAGTATCCCGTGCAGTCGAAATGCAGCATATGCCTTGCCGAGATTGCCGACACCATCATTGCCGCCTTCGAGACCGTACCGCACGAATATGAGAACTTTGTCTCGCTAGAAAGACGAAATACTACTCTCTTCTCCGCGCACGCGATCGTTGCACGACAAGCGCCCAACCAATCCATGCCCAAGATTATATCGTAATCTTTGATGTCTAGTACGACGGCATCCAAGGATAGATATCTTCCTCCGATGCAAATATGGCCATCCCTATAAATAAAGTTCGCAGGCATATCGACTCCCGACGGAGTGCTAACGCTAATATTTATATCTAGTGGTTGCATGGTTATTTTATTTTTTTCGCAAAATCAGCAGATATAAAGCTATGCGTCGCACCCGAATCAAATAATACTCGAGCAGGTATATCTTTGTAAAGTAATATACCTGTTACAACCGTATCGGACGCAAGCGCCTCATCCCGAGTTAAGGCATAAACTCGGCCTTGAGCACCGTGGCGTTGGTTCTGATGGTTGACGGGCACCGCATTCGCGCCTTACAGTATCGGCACTTTATGCGGATTCGGGACGTTCCTCGATGGGTTGTGTTGATTCGGACCTTTGTGCGGGCAATATGTAACTATATGGCCTACCTCGCCACACTTGTAGCAAGATCTCGTGACGCAGTCGACGGTTCGGTGCCCACGCCTACCGTACCTGGTACAGTGTTGACTGCCATGGCCTCGATCATCGAATCTGTTCGGACGCTTTGTTATTCCCGATCCTCCGGCGCCGGCGTCGTTAGGACGCTTGTTGAAGTGGTTACGGATGCCTCTACTCGACATACGGCCAAAGATGCACTCACTATCAAGAGCGGCATTATAGGATTCACGGTATGTTCGACACCTTTGATTCATGACGTCCCTTCGCAGTTCGTCATTTAGGCCTTGTTGGAAGCGTTCACACCAGGCTTTCTTGTTGGGCAGGAAGGCACCGGCAAACTTTGCCAGCTTTGAGAAGCTCGAATCATAATCGTCGACAGACATATTTCCATGTCTCAGCGTCATGAACTCGTCTTCTTTTTGTTGACGGATGTTTCACTTAACAAAATGCCTTGAGGAATTGGCTTTTGAAAATAAAACGAGAAAAAGTACAAGAAGTACAAATTTGATTCTGGGAAAGTATTGCTATGGAAGTCTGATTCGTAAATGATCACTTTATTCCTTGGACCATATGATGATGATGAAGATCACTGCTTGAAGTAGAACAACTGGAAGAACTAAGTCACCAGAAAGGTATCGACGCACTTGGGTACTGATGGCGAGGCCGAATGCTTTCCTGCTTTGCTTCACTCTCTTCTGAAAGAAAGGTTGAAGAAGAATGCTCTAGAGAATCAAAATCTCTAAGTTCTGATCTCTGTATTCTCTCCTGTCTCTCTCCCCGTTGTTATAAGAAAAATAAGTCTATTTATAGACTTGGGCTCTTGTACGTAAAAACTTAGCAAAAGTTCCATCTTTACGCTAACAACTGCCATCCACGATCGAAGCCAACCTCTGCATATGTTGACATGTGTCCCATCATTTCAGTAAGAATAGGATGTATGTACACACGTTCTTCGAGAAGAATGGCATGAAAGCCATGTAGGCAGACCACGTTCCAAGCTGGTGGAGGAGAATAGGGCGTAAAAATAGCCCCAATGTACTCTGAGCGTAAAGCAGTAGATTAGACGTAAAATAGCCTTGACATAGACTTCCCGCGTAAAGTGGTTGTTAAATAACCTTGAGCGTAAAGTAGCTCAAATAGACTTTACGCACACGTCAGCTGTTGAGCGTAAAAGCTCGTATAGTCTTCGTGCGTAAAAGAAGCCATAGTATGAGCATAAAGTAGCTCAATCCACATACTAAACGACAACATTGGTCTCTGTATAAAACAAATGCCTTTGTGATATATACCATCATTAAGATCTCCATGTCAGAGTTTACATTAAATGCGAGATTTGACAGCTTTGTCCAGCGTAAGAGTGGCTGATCTGTCCTTGGCATAAAACCATGGGTGTAGACCCGAGCGTAAAATGATCAGCCTGCTTTAGGCGTAAAGTGATTAGCCTTGTCTTGGGCGTAAAGAGATTAGCCTTGTCTTGGGCGTAAAGAGATTAACCGCTCTGTTTGGCGTAAAACAGATCACTTATGAATGAAATGATCCATCTCTTTGACTCTTTCTCTGAAGCACTATTTACGCTCCTACAAGACCCCCTTCAAAGTTTTCAAATATCTCCAAAATTTGAAACACTTTGAACAGAAGCGTAAAAGTTGAGATTTGATCAGTTAGCATAAAATTCGGAATACGCAACCGTCATCCGCGTAAAAGCGGGGATATCCAACAGTCGGCATAATTTTCAATAGTGTCGGTCAACACTCAACCGTCATAATGAATTTCTTTCTCGAGACTTTCGAATGCCTTTTTGTTTCCCCGAGTTTACATTAATAATGAGCAGTTTCCAAAGAGGAATATGAAGAGTTGGTTTAATTGTATAAATAAAAGAAATTCTTCACTCTTGTCATTTATCCTCATAGTGACATGGCGCCAAAGAACGAGATTACTAACAAAGAGGCTTCGAGCTCCAGGCTTGATTTTAATTTAGCATGCAACCTTTTAGAGTGCTTTGGACTGACTCCTGCAGTCTTTAGTCGCGTCGATGGTGGTCCCCCAACTGCGTACGAAGGGCCAGGAGATGCAGAAGCATTTCTTAATCTGATGCGTCGCTCCGGGATTCGCAATATGCACGAACTAGGTACTTTCCTTTGTCAGCCCGACGAGGAAGAGAAAAAATGATGTTTTTTGCGAATCTTTTATCTGTAGGGGGCCACTCTTCCCCGTTTTATAAATAAAGTCTGATGTTAATCTCATCTGTTGGTATATAGAACTATTCAGCACTTATTTTGACTGCTTCTATGGTTGTTAATTCCCAAGAAACAAACCAACACGTGGCATCTGTCTTGTGGTTACGAGAGCCTTTAAATAGGATCTTCTTCCGAAATAGACTCATACCAATCAGTTTCTTCAGTCTTTATAAATAGCCGAGAATGTTTCATATATTCTCATTCTCGTTCCTCTGAAGATAACTTTCTGCAATATCGTTCTCCAACAAGTGACAATGGCAAAGCTGTCCAACGGTGTTCCTTTGTACGCCCGGTCATTAGACGTAGATTCAACCATCATTAGAGCCAAACCATTTGGCTTAAGTGGTAAGTCCGACTGTAAGCAAATATCTGTCTTCGAATTTTCTGTTGGAAACAGGTATTCATGAGCGTAAATTCTTGATGAGCGTAAAAAAAATCCTTGCTGAAGCACTGGCGTAAAAGCCTTGCTGAAGCTCTGGCATAAAAGTCTTGCTGAAGCAGTGGCGTAAAAGCCTTGCTGAAGCTCTGGCGTAAAAGCCTTGCTGAAGAACTGGCGTAAAAGCCTTGCTGAAGCTCTGGCGTAAAAGCCTTGCTGAAGCTCTGGCGTAAAAAGCCTTGCTGAAGCTCTGGCGTAAAAGCCTTGCTGAAGCACTGGCGTAAAAGCCTTGCTGAAGCTCTGGCGTAAAAGCCTTGCTGAAGCTCTGGCGTAAAAGCCTTGCTGAAGCACTGGCGTAAAAGTCTTGTCATCTGTTTTTAGTTTAGCGTTTAATACGCATCTGATGATACTGCTGTTTAAAACACTTCTTCTTTGTTGTTCTCTGCAGAAGTTTGGCTGAACAGTTTTTTCAGGACCAGCATTGGTGACTTTGATGTTGTGAAGAGCGTTCTTCTGACATCAACATCAGGGAGCTCATGCGCTTTTGACGCGCAAATCAGACAACTCAGAACTCTTCGTGGGATAGAAGGGTCTTCCTCTGTTGGTAGGAAGAGCCTTTATACACGGAGAGTTGGATGGTAGAGTCAACTCTACCCCGAGAAATCGGGTAGTAGAGTTCCTTTCACGACAGACCTAGGAATCGTATCCCAATGCTGGATACATTCCTATCTCCTCTGGAAGGCCGCCCCTAATCCACCAGTTGTATTGGCAGCAACACGTCTTCGGGCTACCATACTCTGGGATTCTCCTCTCGTCTGAGAGAGAAGACCAGAGTTTGATTCCTTCTATTCTGGTCGCCACAAAGGCTTGGACAGCAAGGAATTGACACCAACAACGAATCCGACGAAGAAGATCCAAAGAAGAAACAGATCTCCATTAGGCTATCGTTGTGTGTATAGAATGAAAATCCAAGAATGTAATAGATTTCCATTATAACTTGTAAAAAAGTCTAAGAAATGTAATAGACTTTTTTGATGATATGGGAATAGAAATGATGATTCTTCTATAATCAATGATTTGTATCTATCTGGATGTAATATGGACATGATAGATAAATGAAATCTTATTTTCTGTTTCAGAGTATATAATACTATCAGAGGTAATATGGACATAATAGTATATATGAACTCAAAAGAAAATTAGATTAATATCTATGCAGAGGTCAAATAGAAGTGATAGATAGGAAAAGTAAGTAGATTTAGTATTTATCTAGAGGTCATGGAAACATGATAAATAACGAATCCCACTTTCTAATCAATTGATAAAATAGAAGATAAAAAATCCCTTTCCCAGGAGACAAGAAATCAGCTTAACCAAACCTTAGTAGCTGGGGACTAAGGAGACAGATGTCATGAGCATATAAGTCCATCTTAATGTATGAATGAATCATGATTTTCGGAAAAAGAAAGCATTGATTCGATTCCGTAATTAAATGAATGAACCCGATAGAACGAATGGACAGGTCTTTTCGGAAATGAAAAGTTGTTCTCAATCTCAAAGACCGGTTCATCAACAGTCCTCTTCTATAAATAGGCGAGAACTTTCTGTAATCATTTCATTCTTATTTCTACTTCCCCATTGAAAATGTCTTCTGAGGATGTACCGCAAAAGAATGAAGTCTCCAGGAAAATTGAGGACGTCACTGAGATGTGTCCCGTTGAGCCAACAGTGGCAGGCCCGACTCAAGTAGGCAACAGCTCTTTTACGTCCAAGCTACCACAAGATATCCTTGCGTTCTTAGTAGAGCCAGGAAAAACTCCTGAAGAAGAAGCACTGAGGATGGCCGCCTGCAAGTTTTTTATGAACTCAGGCAACAATGCCTTCGAGACATTAACTGACTATGTATTCAATAAGGGAGGCAGTGGTCCTCGTCCTTGACCTTTTGTTTTGAACAAAAATAGTAATAAAAGAAACTTTATTTTTATTCTGTCTTTTTTTTATACATAGTATTTCTTAAGAAATTTGCCATTGATTGGCATCATGAGCAGATCTCCATTGGGCTTTGATAACCGATAGGCGCCATTGGAAAATACGGACTCAATTACATAAGGGCCTTCCCATTTTGCTTGGAATTTCCCTTTACTTTTATGAGTCATCACCATCGGTCTCCGAACGGCTAATACAAGTTCGCCAACTTTGAATACTGTCTCTTTAACTTTACGATTGAAAGTTCGAGATATGCGGGCTTGATATAGTTCAATGTGCTGTTGTGCTTGAAGACATTTCTCATCCAATCCTTCAAGTTCTTGGAGTCATAAGCGATCATTATTCTCTGTAGTTAGCTCATTAGCAATGGCTATTCGTAGAGATGGGATCTGGATTTCCAATGGGAGGACAGCTTCACATCCATAAACCAATGAGAATGGTGTAAAACCAGTAGGAGTCCGGACTGTTGTTCGATAAGCCCATAAACACTCTCCAAGTTTCTTATTCCAATCACGTTTATTAGAAGAGACAAACTTTTTAGGAAGTTTAATGATCGTCTTATTGAAAGCTTCGGCTAAACCATTAGCAGCTGGATTATAACCCGTAGAAGCCAAATTCTGAATTCGATTCTTGTCACAGAATCGATAAAATGCCTGACTGGCAAATTGTGGACCATTGTCATGAATTATTCGTCGAGGAATCCCGAAGCGATAGATGACATGGTGCTTGATGAAGCTGATCACATTAGATGTTTTCACTTCCGCAAGGAGAACTGCTTCTGCCCACTTAGAAAAGTAATCTGTTATAGCTAATATGAACCGATGTCCTTTAACAGAAGGAGGATTAATAGGACCAATGACATCCATACCCCGAGCTTCGAAGGGCCAAGAGGCTGCTGTAGGATGTAGAAATTCAGATGGTTGACGAATAAAATCAGCATGAATCTGACATGCTTTACATCTTCTGGCATAGTCTACAGCATCTGCTATCATAGAAGGCCAATAATACCCCATTCTTCGAATGCGGTCTTATAATTTAGGACCCGGTTGATGAGCACCACAAATACCATCATGAGCTTCTCGCAGTGTTTGTTTAGCTTCACTTTCTGAGAGACAACGCAGCAAGAGTCCATCATAGGAACGACGGTATAGCATATGTAAAGATGAATCATAATAAAATCGAAACGATCGTCTTTTGATTGATGCAGCTTCTTTTGGATCTTCAGGCAAAATCCCATGAACTGCATAATCAACAAATGGAGCTCTCCAATCCTTATGCTGGGAATTTGACTTTGTAGTATAACTTTGTTCAATGTACAAATTATTCTTGACACAGAACAAGTCTCGATCCAACAAAGTAATTGTATTTTGCCTTCGGATTGGAACAGCTAGGTCTGCAGCTAAACTAGCAAGAGCATCAGCTTCCACATTCTGAGAGTGTGGTACAAACTCAATGAAGAATCCTTTGAATGAAAGGACCAGTTCAACTACCACTTGATGATAAGGAATGAGATCAGGATTTCTGACCTCATAAGTCCCTCTAACTTGATTAACAATCAATTGAGAATCTCCATAAGCTTCTAAGAATTTAATACCCAATTGTTTTGCTACTTGGAGACCGATCAATAGAGCATTATATTCTGCTACATTGTTGGAGCATGGCTCATTGAGAGAATAGGCACGGTATATGACCATTTTGTCAGGAGAAACCAAGACGATTCCTACCCCAGAGACAATATTGCCTTTAGGTCCTACTCGTGATACCCCATCAAAATATAATTGCCATATGTCATTCTTCAAAGTCAGGTTACAATCCACGACTACATCTGGAATGTCCTCATATAATTTTGATGTTTCAGGTATAGGGTGAGCAGCTAAGAAATCGGCTAATGCTTGACCCTTTATTGATTTCTGAGGTACATAAACCATGTCATAAGGAGTAAGCAACATCGCCCAGGTGGCCAGCCTGGAGTTAAGAATGCTAGGTTTTCTTATCAATACCCGAATGGGATTTATTCTAGAAATGACATGAATAGTCTGTCCTGTCACATAATGTCTTGTCTTTTGGACGGCAAAAACCAAAGCTAGACATTCCTTTTCCACAGGAGTATACCAGTGTTCAGCTCCGACCATCATTCTGCTCAGATAATATATTGCTTGCTCATGACCCATATCACTTTTCTGTGCAAGAAGAGCGCTAAGTGAGTGATCCAAGGCTCGAACATATAGCAAAAATGGCCTTCCTACTACCAGAGGTACCAGAACAGGTGGGTTTGTAAGGTATTGCTTAATGTTATTGAAGGCTTTCTGACACGCTTCATCCCAAACAAAAGATACGCCTTTCTTTAATAGATGGAAGAAATATTGACATCTTCCAGAAAGATTAGATATAAATCTTCTAATATAAGCAATACGACCCTGAAAGCCACGGAGTTCTTTCAGATTACGAGGAGGATGCATTTCAAGAATTGCTTTAATCTTATCAGGATCGACATGGATACCCCGAGAAGTAATGACAAATCATAAAAATTTGCCACTAGAAACTCCTAAGAAAGACTTAGTAGGGTTCATTTTCAATTGATGCTGGCGCATCAACTCAAATACTGTCCTCAAGTCCTGAATGTGATCATCCTTTGATCGACTTTTAACAGCAATGTCATCTATATAGCATTCAGCTATCTTCCGTAGATGTTCTTGAAAGATGTTGCTCATAGTCCGTTGATATGTGGCACCGGCATTTTTAAGACCAAACGGCATAACCGTATAACAGTAGACCCCAAGGGGTGTACGAAAAGCGGTATGTTTCTCATCTTCTGGATGCATCTTAATCTGATTGTACCCTGAGAATCCGTCCATGAAAGACATGCGTTCAAAACCACATGTATTGTCTATCATGACATTAGTAATTGGAACTGGAAATTCGTCCTTTGGACAAGCTGTATTAAGATCTCGATAATCTATACAAACTCGGACTTTTTCGTTCTTCTTCATAACAGGAACAATATTGGCAACCCAATCTGGATGTTGCTCTTCACGAACAAATCTGCATGTGATCAACTTTTTGACTTCTGCTTCAATTGCATCATCATATCTGGTCTAAAGTGCCGTTGTTGTTGTTTTACAGGCTTGACGTTAGGTAAAATATTGAGTTTATGAGTAGCAACTTTAGGATCTAGGCCTGGCATATCCTCATAACTCCATACGAAAATGTTAATATATTCTTTGATAAGTTTTATCAACTGTTCCTTTTCATCTTCAGAAAGATTCTTACTGATGAATATTGGTTTGGATGTAGTTCCATCTCCAACATCAATCTGGATAACTTCATCCTCTGTAGGTGGCTGTCGCTGTTCAAAACGGAGTTCCCACTGAGTATCCATCTGTTGAGCCCAAGGATCATTCTCAAATAGTTCAGATTCGTCATCAGTTTGAACCATATTGACTGAAAATACTTGTCCAGATTCATTATATGAGGAACGAGACATCAGTTTCAATGAATTGGACTTCTTCTTAATCCGATGATTGCGAAGAGCTAGAAAAGAATTCTTCTTGTATATCGTTATAAAACATGTGGAACGGATCATATCCCAACCCATGACGAGTCTTTTGGTAAAACGGATCACCACATAATGGTAGTCGTCTACCCTTGCCTTGATTGAGACCTTGCATAGTCTTTAAATCATATCCCATGTTCTGGATAATCTTGATAGATTGTTGACTATACTTGTCAATTCGGATTCTTTTCTTGTCTTTATCCTTCAGTTCATCTGCCTGAGCAACAAGGATATTTCTAGCCAGGCCAAACACAATTTGGTGCTTGTTCTTCTTATCAGACAGAACCACGAAATAAGACTCTTCGTGACGTCTAAAAGTTACACAAGCTTGTGATGAAGCGGCCACAGGTAGAAGATAAGGAGAAGATGTTAGGAACCTTTGAGCATAAGGTCCAACATCTACATGAGGAGGGAAAGAATTTTCCTTATGATCGATGTATAAAGTTTCTTCTGGCTCAATATCGTCTTTATATTGATGACTTTGATTATCAGAAGATAAAGTCATTCTTTCGATAAACTTGACAGCCATATACTCGAAAAGAAAATCTTCATTGATATCAAAAAGTATAGAATGATCAATATTTACATCATTTACAATTTGACTGATACGCTTCAGATTAATCATCAGTGGACCATTATCTGTCTTCTGCGTAGTTTTGCCAAGATTGACAATTAATGGTGGTTCTGGATTATTCGTACAAGAAATACGCCCTTTGACCTTGATCATAAAAGGTTGAACTTGGCTCTTAACAGGAATATTTGTTGATTCCTCATATGAAGTTTGAGTTCTTCCTTTAACCTTGATTATCAGAGATTGATCATTGACAGATTGGGATTGGATTCGTCCCTTGACTATGATCTTCAAAGGTTGCTCCTCTGACGGATCTTCATTAATAGACTGATCCTCAGTGGGTGATTGATCTTCAGCCATGTCTGATATCTCTTTCACATGCTCTTGTTTATAAAGCCTTGAATCAGAAAAATAGGCTTCGACACCCTTGAAGGGATTGATATCAGCGAACTCAGTCTTCACAACTCCTTGGAAATCCACATACTTGAAGCATTGGTAGAGAGTTGAAGGTACAATATTGTGCTCATGAATCCACGGTCTCCCCAAAAGGATATTATAGGAGACGTCTGAGTTGATAACATAGAAAGTTGCCATGGTTCGAAGATCACCGATCTGAATCTGCAGACGAATCTTCCCCAATGGTTTGCTCTTGCCAGAGTTGAAACCGACTATCGTAGTACTAGTGTAAGTCAAATCACTAGTAGGAATCCACAGGGGTCTTAGCATACTCTGAAGAATTATGCTAATTGAGGACCCGGGGTCAATGTAAATCCTGTCAATTTCAGTAGATCCAATATACCTAGTATAGCACAAAGGTCTGTCATGCTTGTTATGCTTCAACAGTATATCTTTTTATGTAAAGGTGATGTTGGAAATTGCTTCCATCATACTATGACATTGTGGACATGACACTGGTATATTATCAGGAGTCTTGAGTTGAGCCAAGCATGAATCTGCTTGAAGTAAAGCTTCACTCAAAGTCTCTCTGCTTTCTCTGGAAAGGCGAAGCAATTCAAATATAGATAGTCTAGCCGGAGTATTGGCCAACTGAGCCAGAATATCAAACTTGTAAGACTTCATCACCACCCCCTGACTGGAAGCAGACTTCAATGGGACGTCGAAGCGCACTGCTTTCTGTTTCTCCTTTTTAACCACAGAAGATTTAGCAGGAACAGGAGAGGGTTGAGTTGGTAGTGTCTCCACTACGTCTTCAGCTTCTTTGGAGGATCCCTCGTAGTCTTTATGGTACTCTTTTTCGGATCTTGTACCAGTAAAAGTTTCTTTTTCAGACTCAGGAGAAGGAAGTACCATATTACAGGATTTTGTCTTCCCTCTCTTAGCCTTCTTCTTGTGTGGATTGTTACGAGGAACTTCAGAACCCAATCCAACAGTGAAATTTTGACTTTGAATCTGTAAAGGAAGTCGTATTCCTTTATCATAATTCAAACCTTCTACCTTTTGAAAGTCATAACCCATCTTCTTCATGAGATGGACAGATTGTTGACTATACAAGTGAGTGGGCAGCGAACTTTTGGCAGGTGTTTCAACAGTGGGAGAGGAAGAAGCAAGACCTTCTGTAACCTCAGGAGAATGAAGAATAGATGTCACTGTAGCCACAGGAGGAGAAAGATTCAGGATACGAGGAAAAATCCCTGTCGGAGCTTTTTCATAAGCAGCGAAGACTTGTTGCGCCCGGTATAAAGGAACACTATTCATAGCTAGCCACTGCTGGTAAGTAAGCTTGAGCTTAGTAGGAGGAGCTAGACTTGGAGGATAGATGTTCAGTCCTTTCAGTCTATCTTCTAAAGGAAGGTCATCCCATAGATGATCCAAGTCATCAGGATCTGGAATAACATGAGAAATCATGTTGCAGGTTTTGACTTTCTTACCCTTCTTGGATTTTGAAGTTTTATCTTCATTTTCCAACTCAGGCACTAAGTCAGGATGTACCCACATGATTTCACCATTCTTTAGTGTAAGCGGCAGCAATCCTGCATTTTCTTCTCTGGCATGCGGGATATTCACGATCTTCATCGTCGCCTTCGGAATTGGGATAAATCCATCTGGGACTTGCTGTGGAGGAAAATCTCCGAACTGAAGAGAAACCATATTGGTTGTAACCGTATGGTCATCATTGGTTAAAGCGATAGCACCGCCATTTATCAGCTCCTGGATTTTCTTTTTCAGGACATATCAAGCACTGGTAGGATGATTAATGTATCTATGATAGATATAATATTTGGGATTATCAGTTAGATTCACCTCATTAGGCCTCTTTGGCTCTGGAATCTGAAGTTTGCCACTCTTCACCAGACACTGAAATATCCCTGGGATATCACTCTCATCAAAAGAGTATTCTTCTTTTGGCCTGGAAGATTCCTGACTATTCGGCATCATTTTATTCTTGGAAAGATTAACCATGAGTGTCACTCTCCGTTCCCAGAATGCGTATTTTTATACATGTACAACTCATGTGGATTTATTTAATATTTATCATGTATTATCCTGTATGTAAATTCCTTTAATTTTATGTTAATTAATTATCTGCTCTTTAATTTTCCCGTTAATTAAATTCCTGCAATTTTATTATCTGTATTTTATTCCTGCATTTTATTTTCCGCTTTTACCTCCTTGTATTGCTTTCGGGTTTGGCCTTGGATGACTCCCCTTAAACCCGGCCCACTAGCTCCCACCTACCACCCCTTCCTATTTAAAGCTTCCATCTCTTTCTCTCTCCTCATTACTTCATTCTCACCATTACTTCTTCTTCTTCCTCTCATTACTCTCCACCACCTACCAGCAGCAGGAGAAGGCAAGTGCAAACTTGCTTCTCAATCATCCATTTTTATGGATCATTATTCTTCCTTCCTTAATCCTGAAAGAGTTTAGTGCTTGGCATTTTTGGTTTCTGTGGCTTGTTTTCCCTAGATCTAAGTTTGTGTATTTCGGCTGTTCATGGGTTCTTGGTCCACCAACTTAGTGTGTATTTCTGGCACTGGAGCGAAGGCTCCATGGGACTTGGAGTTTGGGAGCTGTTTCACGCATACGTTCTTACGTGCTCGCGTAAACACCAGCCTGTCACGCTCGCGTTTGCATGCGTGTATTTTTAGTCACGCTCGCGTCTGCGTGCGTGTAATTTTTAGTCACGTTCGCATTTGCGTGCGTGTATTCTTAGTCATGCTCGCGTTTGCGTGTGTGTATTCTTAGTCACGCTCACGTTTGCGTACGTGTATTTTTAGTCACGCTCGCGTCTGCGTGCGTGTATTTTTAGTCACGCTCGTATTTGCGTGCGTGTATTCTTAGTCACGCTCGCGTTTGCGTGCGTGTATTTTAGTCACACATACATCCTTGTGTGCGTGTATTCTTAGTCACGCTCGCATTTGCGTGCGTGTATTTTAGTCACGCATACATCCTTGCGTGCGTGTATTCTTAGTCACGCTCGCGTTTGCGTGCGTGTATTTTAGTCACGCATATATCCTGGCGTGCGTGTATTTTAGTTACGCACACTTCTTCGAGTGCGTGCGTGAATTACCCCTCTCGCTCACGCTCGCCAGCATGGATCACCCTCCATGATTCACGCTTGCCAGCGTGAACTACTGTTCCCGCGTGAACCACTTTCACGCTTACTCCTTCATGCTAGACTTGGCGTGACTTGACAGCCTTAGCTAGACTTGCTAGCGTGACTTCCTGACTTAGGTGTTTTTATTTGTTCTATACTTTATTCATTCAATGTTGGCATGATAATTCCCTATTATATCCTTACGCCTTTTTGCATGAACCCGATAATCTTAGCATGTTAATATTTTAATACATATGGTTGTGTATTAGTGCCAAGTGTCTTGATTGGTTTATGGATACCCAGTAAGACTGGAACTTAACCCAGAGAGTTATAGACTCGACCCCATGTAATATTGATTGACTTTCATGCCTAGTCGTCTTATTGAATGAAATGAATGAGACACGTTCATGTAATGAACTATTGTACTTGATTAGCCGATCCCGAAAATTGGCATATAGGCACATGCAGGCTTCAAATTATTTATTTATTTATTTATTTTACCAAAAACAGCATGTGTACTTTATGGTCAAGGCATGATTACTCCGTGGGTAGATTTGATTGTTGCATTACGCTATGTAAGACCTACAACCTAGCCGTACGGGTATCGTTGTAGAGTTGCGCATATCGTACCCCGTACGAAAGTGCTCATTGAATGACCATGATCCACGGCATGGAACTTCACTCAACGTAGAGACCTTTAAGTTAAATAAAATAAAGATGGCATGGAGAGAATGGATTCCCGAGTTCTTACATGGTAGCCCTCTTGGGACTATTAAGTATCCGACAGGCCGGCTGGTTCCCACAGATACTGTAAATCTGTCACACGGGCAGGGAACGGTATCTGCTTATATTATTGTATATGCTATAACGGCGGGCGTCCCGCTGGGACTCGTCTAACTACATGATTGGCACAATTGATCGACTGGATAGACTAGCCTTGCTCACACATAGTAAGAACTGAGGAATCCCCAATTGCATAATTCCAGGATAACTTGGGACTCACAATACCAAGCCGTAGGATTTGATTGGCCGTTCAAGATGATTTGTTTGTGTACTGTACCTACTCTGTTACTTAACTGGGATGATCAGAATGTCAGGACATGACGGGCCAACTTCTGTCCTTATTTGGTTGGGAGGTTGGTTCGAAGTATCGTGATGTGATATGAATCCTAGTAACAAGCAAAGATCTATTATTATATTCTTTTACTTACTGGTTTAGTCCTTCATGTCGTCCTTCCTTGTGGTACTTGCTATTAGAGGTCTAACCTCTCTGGTTTTGCATGGCCAGATTTAGAGCCGGTTCCCGAGGACTCAGCGTACTTCTACCTCCAAGATGGTCAATACTAGAGGAATGATTACAGGAGGACTCGAGTGGGTTCCTTACTTCACCGCTCGTTTTGTTATTTACCTTTATACTTAGCCGTTTGGCACCGACATGTTAGTCGGATTGTCTTGTACTCACTTTTACATAATTGTAATTAAGTCAGACTGCAGCTGATAACAATTGTGTATACTTGCTATATCATCTGGCTATGTTTTATAAAGCCAGATCTCAAGAACATTTTGACTGAGCATTTGGGATGCCTTACTGCTTTATCTTACATGTTCTCTATTTATGCTTCTTGATTGAATGATTGAGACAATAGATGTGAAATGACCATAGTAAGACCTTTATGTAGTATGCACCCCCTCGTCTGGTTAGACAGCATTGATCGTATTATACGGTATTCATCTACCCGTAATACGTAGCTGGCTGAGTCATTCCCCCGCTCTCCAGTATTCTGGTTCTGGGGCGTGACAATGAGGGTATCTTTCCCCTTCACATTACGATTACCGTGGTTATTACCAGGATTATTTTTCTTTCCTCTATCATCTGAGGCGAAAATCATCCTATGTTCACGAGCCAACCTACCATTGGTTTCGACAGAAACCGCTGCTATGATGAACGAAGCCCAATCTGAGAATTAGAAACCCGTGAAAACAGTGATGGATGGTCGCAGATTCATCTTGCATGTATCAATCAACGCTGAATCTGGCATACCAGGAGGCATCTTTAAAGTAGCCTGTCGAAAACGTTTGATAAATGTCCGAGTATCTTCTTTCTCCTTTTGTTTGATTTCTATCAAGGAGGACATGTTCATGTCCATACCTCCTTCATAGAAGCGGGAGAGAAACATTGCCTTAAATTCGTCAAAAGACGAAATGCAATTGTCGGGTAAACTTCGATACCAATCATAAGCCAAACCCGTCAGGCATCCGATGAACACTCGAGTGAGAAGCGCATCATCTTTCTGTAGATGTACAGTCATAATATTAAAGTAATTGATATATTGACTGGGAGATGCTTTTCCATCGAACAAAACCATAGATTGTGGCTTGAATTTCGATGGAAAGGGTACATCATTCCAATGAGGAGGATAAGGTTGCTTGATCCCTAACCTCTGGAGCTGATCTTTGTGCCTCAAAACTTCAAACTGTGCTTTGAGCTTACGCACTGCTTGAATAGCTTCACTGGTTTGAGGAAGCACATTTGATTGAATGGTTGTTGGATGTACCGTAACCCCGACTGGAGGTGGTATATCTTCAGGAATGATGGGATCTGGAGATGCAGAATTTTGATTAACTGTAGGCTCTTGAATACTCAAAGGTATTTCAGCCCCTTGACTATCTTGAGTTTATGCTGCTACTGGTACTGGTGTTATTACCGTCGGCTGAGCAGTTTGCTGATTCAAAATTATCTGATGCATGCTTTGCAACATGTTAAGCATGTCTTTCAGTGATTGCTCAACGGAAGTGAGACGCTGTTCTGTATTAACGGATGAGGTCTCTGGTTCATCTCCAACAGCATAGGATTCAACCTCTCTTGCAGATACAGAAGGATTTGTATAGAAGTATGAATCCATACTGTCAGTCTCGGACTCAAAAGATTGAGTACCCCCAGCTTCTAAATCAGAAGTCTGCATTTTTCTTTGTCTTCTTGATCGAGTATTTTGATATACCCCCTCAAAAGAATCAAGAAGTATGCTGAACTGTTGCTGACCTGGAGTTTGGGACATATTCCGTCTTGGACGACGTCCTCTGTTAGTATGAGACGCCATGTTGACTGATGCATATGACAGCTCATGTTCTTGGTCTTCAGCTTGATGTTGAGGCGGATTAAAACTTAATCGATCAAAAACTGACCGTTTTGAAGCCGAACAACAACAGTTGATCACAACCTGGTGATAATCACAATGATGTTTTTCTTAGGGAAATATCACCGGAGATTGTCTATTCTTACGCTTTTGCATTAACAATTTACGTAAGTCAGAAGGAGTGGAGAGAGTAGTCTTCTTTATTACATTAGGGGTGGAGAAACGTTTAGTACCCTGTGTATAAAGAAGATTAATGGCTGCATTCGCAGAACCAAATTGTACATTTCTACGCGTTTGGAGTTGTGTGCGTAAATCTTGAGATTTTTTAGCACGAAGGACTCCATTTTCATTGCGTGTAATTTATAGATTTGGTACTTTGCGTAGAGCAGTATAAGAAGGCTGTTGGTGTAGAACTGAAGTTTTACCAACATAATTTTTATGCTGCATACGTTTAGGTACATTCATGTTAGATGTGTAAACATCTTTGCGAATTTTATCTACATTATCACGGACAGGAGACTTACCTTCACACGTAGAGCGTAAAAATTGGTTATCTACCACGTCACAGACGGGAGATTTTCCTTTACACGAAGAGCGTAATTTGTGTGTGTCTACCACGTCACAGACGGGAGACTTATTTTTATACTCAGAAGCATTAAAATCTGCTGCATTACAAATGGGAGACTCATTCTTATGCCTTGAGCGTAAAACTTGGTTTTTACCCACTGAGCGTAAAACCTGGTTCTTACGCAGTGGGCGTGGAACCTGATCATCTACACCGTCACAGACGGGAGACAAATTTTCATACTTAGAGAGCGACGCCGAAGTAAGGACTGCCTCGTTACGAACGGGAGCCCCTACGACAGGAGTGGGAAGAATTCCCTTGCTATCAGAAGCAACAGAGAGATCAGCAGCTACCTTGGATTTAGGAATCCAAACTTTTCGTGCTTTGCGAGATTTTTGAACATTAGAGCAGTGAGAACCACCCCCAGTTCGGAGCATTTCTTCGTAGGCAGTCTGGTCGAATTGTACAACCAGAGTCTTCTTGGTCGAACCGACCGAAACATCATCATATTGAGCAATTGCCTCCTCGTCAGAGGAGAAGGTCGTCCCCAGCAGAGTCTCCATTTTTGTTTCACTTAACAAAATGCCTTGAGGAATTGGCTTTTGAAAATAAAATGAGAAAAAGTACAAGAAGTATAAATTTGATTCTGGGAAAGTATTGCTATGGAAGTCTGATTCGTAAATGATCACTTTATTCCTTGGACCATATGATGATGATGAAGATCACTGCTTGAAGTAGAACAACCGGAAGAACTAAGTCACCAGAAAGGTATCGACGCACTTGGGCACTGATGGCGAGGCCGAATGTTTTCCTGCTTTGCTTCACTCTGTTCTGAAAGAAAGGTTGAAGAAGAATGCCCTAGAGAATCAAAATCTCTAAGTTCTGATCTCTGTATTCTCTCATGTCTCTCTCCCCGTCGTTATGAAAAAAATAAGTCTATTTATAGACTTGGGCTCTTGTGCGTAAAAACTTAGCAAAAGTTCCATCTTTACGCTAACAACTGCCATCCACGATCGAAGCCAACCTCTGCATATGTTGACATGTGTCCCATCATTTCAGTAAGAATAGGATGCATGTACACACGTTCTTCGAGAAGAATGGCATGAAAGCCATGTAGGCAGACCACGTTCCAAGTTGGTGGTAGAGAATAGGGCGTAAAAATAGCCCCAATGTACTCTGAGCGTAAAGCAGTAGATTAGGAATAAAATAGCCTTGACATAGACTTCCCGCGTAAAGTGGTTGTTAAATAACCTTGAGCGTAAAGTAGCTCAAATAGACTTTACGCACACGTCAGCTGTTGAGCGTAAAAGCTCGTATAGTCTTCGTGCGTAAAAGAAGCCATAGTGTGAGCGTAAAGTAGCTCAATCCACATACTAAACGACAACATTGGTCTCTGTATAAAACAAATGCCTTTGTGATATATACCATCATTAAGATCTCCATGTCAGAGTTTACATTAAATGCGAGATTTGACAGCTTTGTCCAGCGTAAGAGTGGCTGATCTGTCCTTGGCGTAAAACCATGGGTGTAGACCCGAGCGTAAAATGATCAGCCTGCTTTAGGCGTAAAGTGATTAGCCTTGTCTTGGGCGTAAAGAGATTAGCCTTGTCTTGGGCGTAAAGAGATTAACCGCTCTGTTTGGCGTAAAATAGATCACTTATGAATGAAATGATCCATCTCTTTGACTCTTTCTCTGAAGCACTTTTTATGCTCCTACAACGGATAGCGCGAGGAACGTACTGTTCGAGGAAGGCTCGCTTGAATATTTTCCAGAAAATCGTGGCGTCTGTATCGGCTTCATAGATTTCCTGCTTTTTAGCGGCCCACCAGTCGTACGCCCTCAGTTGCAGCTGTAACGCCGCACAAGTTACCCGTTGGGACCCTTCAATGCTAAGCAGATTAAACAGGTCCTCCATCTTCGTGAGCCATCCCACGATCACATCAGGCTCCGCTCGGCCGTTGAACTTTGGTGGATTCATCTTGCGGAACTCCTTTGCCTTGAACAAGGAAGAAGAATCTATCATTTACGGTTTAGTCTCTTCTTCCTCGTTTTCTTCTTGGTCGTCTTGCTTTTCTTCGGGCTCTTCATCCGTCGTCTTGGTATTGCCCGCCATTCTGCTCACTATCTGAGTCAGGGCATTCATCTGTTTCTGTTGCGCCTCGAATTGGGCTTTGAATTGTGTCTGAAGCTGTTGCTGCTGCAGTTCCATTAACTGTAGCATCTTCTGCATAGTCGTCTCGCTAGGCTCAGTGCTTTTTGTGCTCGACGTACTATCTACAGTTTGGGTTGGGGCGGGATTGTTTCTTTTCTTAGTCATTCCTACAAAACATAGTAAACCCGTTAGTATTTTTCAAAATATCTACGGGCTTACCTGTATGGAACTTTTATTTTACGCAGCATGTCGACAAGCATTCAATCGAGCCATCGCAACGGACATTCCAACAATGAAACATCTTTTAAAAATCCGAGGAAACATAACTGAGCTCTGATACCAATTTGTCACGCCCCGAGTCGACAAACCGTTCATCCCCGGTGTTACTTTGCCGATTCGATCGTCCTCGCTAAGGCGTGATGCCGCACGAGCCTGGAGTTGCGCTCGTGCAAGGCAAGATGACAAGTTCTCAAATGGTTATCTTTTCATTTTGATATTAATACGCCAAGTCGAAACTTCATAAATCACATCAGAATATAAGACACAGTATAGGAAGATAGAAATGCTTTTCATTCATAGCTTGCAACGAAGTGCAAGTCGTAATTACATTAGATGCCGTTGCGGCTACATTGATTGAAAACATAAGGAAATACATTCGACAAGTTGCCTGAACTAACGCTTGCCGTCCCATACAGTCGCCCCTTTATACATAAGCCGTCGACTTGAATTGGCTTCAAAATACTTCAGCATAGGAAGAGCTTCAAAACGCCTCTCCGTACTTCAGCTCCAATTTAGTTAAGCGCGCCCGTCGCACCTGGGGAAATTGGGGGAATGGGATTAGCACACTTGCTAAGTGGACGAGACGAACCCACTCATCTAAACCGACTCGGATTGTTAGGGTAGGCATGCTATAGAGTTGTCTTTATATTAGAACTAAATGAATTCAGTTCATATTCGATAGCCATCTTTGCGTAATAAAGCATACAGTGAACCATAGCAGTTTATCATATTTCTTACCACGGCCGTGCTCGTCCCTGCATAAAAATAGAGATAATATTTACACCTGCATAAGACAATAGGTGAGCATGCTACTATCTTATATGCGGTCATTGATGTTACACATCACGTGGGACTATCTCAACGGCATTTCGGCCCGCTCAGTCTTGGTTGCAAGCCTGACTGACGGTCCCGCAATGCATCAGTGCCGAAGTACGATTATTCATTCCCCCTAGGTCAATTTGATTCCGATGCCCTGGATATCGATTCGAGAAAAAATATCAACTTGTGCACAAGCTGTCCATGACCATGCCAATGCGTGAACAGTTTAACATATGCAACAGTTTTGTATAGCACGGACAGTTTTGAACGGCATTATTATTTCCTCCAACTTATGCAACGATTCATTTTTCCCCAAGTCGTACTCCCGATTTAGCGTCCCGTAGGCACCAAATTGTCCAAGGCATCATAAGCCACGATCGACGTTTCTTAATATTTTGCAGCACGTAAACTAGTCTATCTTTTTACTAGAACCTTAAACTTTCTGGTTTATGTGATAGACTTGTATTTTCAGAGTGAATTTCTCTAAATCGATACGTTTTCCCGAGTTCTTGGACTTAGTGGATTGGCATGCAATTAACTTGGCATCGTTCGATTTGAATGAATTCGAAGCAAGGAATAAGTTTGCGGGATAGAGTAGAAAAGAAGGGGCCGAATCACCCACCGATTACTTTGCTTCGTGCCGATCGTCCAAACGCTACGCAACGTCAATCCTTAGTTATGCGAGCTCCTGCAATGGCACCAACACTTTGTTAGATTTCCTTCTTTTCTTCTTGCATCGAAATTTGTAATTGCATCTATGAAAACGACGCGAAAGCACTTCAATCAAGCCCAGCGGCAAAGCTCCAAGAAAACCATACAGCGGTCCGGTCCCGTCGAAGGGACTCTTATAGAGAGCTCACTCGCCGAGACGCAGCCCGCTGCATCTAGGACTTATTCCAACAGAAGTCGTTCAATTAGTTGGATCGATTCTCGTAACTTTCGTCCAAATCGATTTGAATCGATGCCGCAAGGCGTTAACGTTTACCAAGCTTAGCGATCGAGTCAGATGACCATCTAAGTTCCCGACCGATCTGACTCGGCGCAAGCATAATATGAAGTTCCATCGCCTATCGAAAGCGGGGCGCTACAATAACTACATCTCAATAATCTAAAATACAACACAAGTCTCAAATCTAATACAACGAGTTCTACATGAAAACAGATGCAAGTCTACTAAACTAAATCCCGATCACTCCTGAGTGTCGGGGCCAAAGGTAGCTAATCCCTCGTCAGGTCCATAATAAGTAGGGCAAGTGTCCTCAGGGCAATCATCTGTAAAATTTCAACAGGTCCAGTCAGGACAGGAACGAGCACAATCTCATCTAGAAAACCCAAGTAAATGACAGAGAACTATAAAGCAGTTATAGGCAGTTGTATTGATGAACATGGCAGTTTATATTCAGGTGATGGTATAGAGAGAAAGATAAAGTACAAAGAAGTAAGTAACTAAACAAGAGAAGAATCATGGCAATAAAGACTGTAAAGTAGAAGCTAGCTGAGCCAGGATAACATGATATAAGTCCAGACAGTAATGTAGACAAGTGTAACTCCAATGTAAGTCCAGTATAAGACGAATCTAATACAAGATGAATCCAGTACGGGACGATTCCAGTCATAGTGACTAATGATTCCAGGGTGAGTCCAGCCTATAATCTAATAGTGTGTTTTAAAATACCGAGATCGACATGTAAACGGCTGTAGGTAGTACGACACTCCACACACTGATCAGGTGAGGGATGGCTATCATTCGAATATCATTCACAGAGGGGTGATTCGAATAGGGGGATATGTCTACATGTCTAATCGGTATTTCTCCGCCCAGTCTTAATACAAATGAATCCATAATCCAACTCATAAGACGAATACAAGTCCAACCAACACATGAAGATGCGAATAGGTGGTTCGAATAGTTCGAATAGTGATTCGAATAATAGAGACAAGACGAGTAAAGTATGTGTGTCGTATACATGGATTCGGTAACAACAATACGTGTTTGTAACAAGAATCAATATAACTAACTAGAACTGAAGTACAGTAATTGACAATTAAATGAGAGAACAATCAGAGAATGTACTCGCCTGCTACTCTGAAAAAAGTAATGTAATATCAGATGTCTGCACCGGATTCACAATGTCCTAAACAGAGTAATATGGGTTATGACATGTCCAGAATGGTAAATAAGAACATACAATGCAATCTACATGATTTCTAGGCTAATCTAGGTCAAAGTCAACTCCTAGTCAACCATGGTCAACACTCTAGTCAAACTTGGTCAATCCTCTAGTTCATCAAGTCTCACTAGGCCTAACCCAAGCCTATACTTGCAATCTAGCACAAGTACAAACCAAACTAGGCTACACAAGCCAACAACACACATTCACTGGGCATTTAAGCCATATACATAGGCTGTATCACAAAGGGATACTCCCCATAGGCTATGTGCCCTGTTATATAGGCTATAGGCCATATATATAGCTATATCATACATTTCACACTTATAGCCTGCTCTCACATATTTCACACATTAATTATTTATCTAAATTAATAAAGTTAACACACATTCAAACATATATAGGCTACATGATAATATTACATATTGGGTGATAGGGAGAGGGACATATGTATTTGTGTCCAAGGTGTACATGTGAGGGGGAAACAAGTAATGTGTGTGGCTGTTCTCAGAAAACCTGGCATGACAGTGAACAATCCAACCCACATTCCTCACTTGAAAATCCTAGACTATAATCAATCCAATCAAATCTCACATGTAATCCATCATTAAATAACTAATATACATGTGACTGATACGATCATTTAACATTCAAAACAGTTTAAAATGGAATCAATTCCAGGTTTCAGCCCTACATTTTAGGTTAAATGTAAACATCAACATATATGTTAACCAATACACTTATATATATATATAATAAACCAAATCCCCAATCCAAATTTCAGTTAAACAGTGTACAGACTCAATGTGCAATACAGTGCATAAAGGGTTGTGTATAGTGTTCAGTTTTAGGAAGAGCATGTAGTTCAGTTTTACATAGGTGTATAGATGAATGTGTCTAGTGTCAAGTATGTGGGTGAGGAAAGGGAATAGAGTGTGTGTAGGAAATAACATCTCATTTTTTAAGTTCTCAGAATTGAAGGGTATGGGTGTGTGAGCATGACAGTATAGAGTGTCCTGTGACATGGGTATTCTCAGAATTTGAAAATGTGTATGAGTGTGAGTGTGATATACCCAAAACCAAGTCATTCAGTTTTCTTTTCCTGTTCCAACCCAAAAATCAGTTTGAATTAGTGAATCAACAAGTTTCAACCCAAATCATGCATCGCACATTCAATCACTCATGCTTGCATACATTATATATTTTACTTAGCATATATCATTTCAGGTGAATACTAAATCAAACCCCAGTTCTCCTTAACCCAAAACTGAAATGAACAATTCAATTAACTCTACATACAACCCATTCATTCAACTCTGGTTTTTAACATACATCTAAAATTTCTCAGGTTAACAGTTCTAGGAAATCGAAATCCCAACATTAACTCAACCTTGAGTCCTAATGCAACCTAGCTTAGCTGAACATAGGAATCAATATCGAAATTTAACCAACAATTTTTAGGAAAACACATGACAGTTACCAATATTTAAGGTTTATAGTGTACTCCTAAACAATTACCAATTTTAGCAGTCAAAGCATATTCGAAACTCAAAATCCTATGCTAACAATAACCCTAACATGGTTGGTCATTCCCAGATGCATATAGGTAACCAATCATGGCAAATTATCATTTAGAAATCCGTTTACAATACAATTAAAATCCCAGAAATAGATAATCAGTAAACTGGTATCAGAAAATCGCATTCTTACTAAAAATCGAGATTCGAATTACATAAAAACTTTAAATTGATGATTGGTAAACGTGTGTGAACATGTTGTGGTGTCATAAAGGCTGTGCCGTGTCCACAGAAGTTGACATGACGTGTCCAATATGCTAAAAATCTAGCATCAGAGAAAACAATGTCAGCAGGCCTCGTGCGTGCGTGTCGAGCCTTCGTGGGCTCGACACAGTGCTCGAGGTGGGTCGAACTCTTGTATATGGGTTCACCCATAGTAGGGCTAGGGGTCTAGCACCCTGCACCGTGTCGGTGTGTCGCCGTGTCAAAGTTAAATGCGCGTATCAGCGCACATTTTTAACCGTATGACGTGCAGTGTCAATTCGATGCGGGTGGGATTTCTCCCAATCCGCTCGATAAAATTGCTTAAAATATTGTCTGTGTCGTGTCAGTCATGTGTCCTAGGTGTCACCAAAATTTTATCTCAAATGGTGTCGTGTCGTGTCCGCTAAGACACCCGAACAGCAGGGGACAGTGCACGCTGTGTCGTGCACGGGTTCCTGTGTCCAAAACCGACACGAATCTTGTCAAAATCAACTCAGTCTTCACAAAAATTAATATACATATATAGATCTACAAATTCATGTAATTAGTTTAGCAAAATTTGAAAATTCATTCCTAAGTGGCATTCTATCAAACACTTACACATACACATTGATACGTGTCCAATACGGACACCAAACAGACACAAAATTGATCCAAACTTCAGGGACAGCTAGGGGACTCCTAAATCTAGTCCTAAATGCAAATAAAATAGAATATTAGATCAATTTGTGGAGTTTTACCTATAGGTGCAAAAAGCTTGAAAAAGCTGCAAGTGAGGGATTCCTCCTTGCTAGCCAAAAGGTCCCAAATTGTCCCCAGGCTGGGATTAAACTCCACAATCAGAAAATAGGAGGGTATTAGGCTCTAATGCAAGAAACTAGAGTTAAAAAGGATTTAAAATGAGAAATCTATGGATTGGAGAAGAATGGACAAACCTTTCTTTTCCTATGTGTTGAAATGATATAAAAGAGGCAAGAACTAATGAATAAGTGTTTATATAGGATGGGGATCCCTATGTGGCTGGTCACTTAGGGTTTGGTTAGGGTTAGGGCTTCTAGTTATGGGCCATGGGCTTAAGTCATAAGTCATTTAATGAAAATCACAAATTATTGTATTAAACCATAAGTCATTTCACTTAAACTTAATTTTCCTATTTCAAAACTAAATCCTAAGTGACTAGGATGGGCTAACTTACGTTAGACTAGGGTTACCATAGCTAGGGTTAGCTTCTAGGCTAGTCTACAAGTCTCTATAAGTCAAAGTCACAGATAGCAATCACCAATTCAATAAATTAAAATAAATTCAAATTTCACTAAATGACCAAAATATCCTCAAGCTAAAATGATCAATAAATCATCCTAATGACATGGTTAGGCTCTAGGTCATGCAGTCTCTCAGGTTACACTAGCAAAGCATCAAAATTACAAGCCATGACTTAAAACAATTTTTAAATTGATTTAAATTTTTTTTCCAAAAATTATATCATGATTTAAATAGCAATAAAAATGATTATAAATAAAAAATTTCAAAAATACCCTCATTTCAGAAACTGGATGTTACAAGTCCGACTTTACATCATTTGGCATTCCGTTCGAGTCTCGTACCCTAGATCCTGTGTCGATGAGATGAGTTATTCCATACAGTTGTCACTCCCATTTTTTGTGGTACATATTTTTAATATACGTGCACGCAATTCTGACTTTTGTCAGGTGACCCATATTTTGACTTGTCTTGTTTAGCCTAGTCTTGGTTTAATCTTGCCTTGGTTTAATTCGGTTTGGTTCAATTTGGCTTGGCTTGGCTTGACTTGGTTTGTTTTGGTTTGAGATGAGAAGGGTTTGTATAAAAACCAACTCCTCTCTCTACTAATACAAAAGGTCACAAAGGCCATGGTTTTGGTTTGACAGCTTAGCCACAGTTGAGGTTATTGCCGTGGCTATATGCCATAGATAAAATTATAGTGTTGTTTCAGCCATGTTTTAATTCAATAACCATGTCCATTATGAAACACCAATAACCAATTCAACCACGCTTTTACTCAATTACATGTCCATTCATGTCCATTATGAACCATGGTCAAACAATGTAGCCAAAGGGCACCAATTTGTCATGGGTTTTTGTCTAAATCGTGGCTTTATTTTGTGATGGTGATTGTCTGTGGCGACAGAAGAATATATAGCCAAATGAAGCAATTGTTTATGTGTCTAAAGTGTAGGGTGGCATTAGACACATCAATTCACCGTGGTAGAAAGCTTATTTATATAGCCACTAAGATTGTTTTGCGTGTCCAAAGTATACGGTTCATTAGACACATCAATTCACCAAAGCAGAAAGATAATTTTATAACCAAAAAGACTATTTTGCGTGTCCAAAGTGTAGGGTTCATTAGACATATCAATTCAGTGAGACACAAAGTGAATATATACCCGTTTGAGGATATTAAAAAATAGACACACGTGTTCAACATGGCAAAAGATGGATATATAGCCACGGGAGTTATCTTATTTCAGGGCACATGAAATGACCACATGGAGATCTATTTACCGTGTCCAAAGTGTAATGTTCATTAGACACATGAATTCTCTGAGGCAGAAAGCGAATATATATAGCTGATAGAACTGGGGATTCCCAGGACCCTTCCTTTGGTGTGCGTATTGATCGATAGAAAGTTAAACAGATCTAATATGTGTTCTAACCCTTCATAGGTGGAAACTAGGGTTCACGAATTATACCTGCGGCGGAAAGGAGACAAATAATTCCTGGCAATCTCGAGCGGACGACCCCAAGATCTTCTGTACGTATTCCTTCCTCGAGTTGGACGTCGTGTGGGCAACGATCTCCCAACCTTTTCTTCTCCTTGGCAGCCCTCTCTTTCTCTCCTTACGTGAATCACGAATTTAGAGAAAGTTTCTAATTTCTGATCAGTAATCTGGCGGCCAGAGAATAGAGGATATATATAGGCTACGGCAGGGACCATGAGGAGAAATTAGGGTTAGGCCTCCTAACGGATCTGGATATCCCGTGTTCATCCCGAACACACAATCCAGGCCCATTAACAATAGCTCGATCCACTAATGAGCTATTGTTGCACTACTTTCCTAATCCTAAATTATGTTTGTGGGCTCCTTTTATTATATGCTCGTTTGGCTCCCCATGTTAAGATATCTTATGTCCGTCGATCAAATTAAGTTACTGACAACTATATTGATTCGACATCTTTTATCCTTAAGTAGTACCGCTCAACTTTATTTGTTATGTCGGATATAATCCACCTGCAGGGTTTACATGACAATCCTTATGAGCTCCTTAAGAGGACATCATCAACCCGATGTATCGGGACATAGATTCCATTTATAATCAACAGCCCATCATACATACAATATTATTACCCAATTCATAGAGGTTGTTGATCCATAATGAATCTCACTCTTTTATGAGTCAAAGTAATGCACACTGCATATACATGTCCGTTATTATATCCGGATTAAGAGTACAAGCATCCATAATAACAGATGTGTTTGTTCTCTTATGTAGTCAGTACAAAGAGAACAACCTCAAGTGGTCCTGTTCAATACACACAAAATGTACTAGTGTAAACCTATAGTCAAGATAGACTAATACCAGATTACACTACAACCTTTCCAATAGATTGTCCAAGTCCATCTAGGTTGTGAACTATTTATATACTCCATAGAAAACTGATAATATGATCTTCTGTGTGACACCACACACCATATTATCTACAAAATAGAATATTAGACATTTGCATTAACACTTGCAACAAATACAATATGCAAACATTTGCCCATATGATTCTCTTTCAAAATTTAAGGAAATAAGGTTACTACAAAAGTGATGCTTTTAGTATATAACCCTAACAATCTCCCACTTATACTCAAAGCATTGCTTTTCAGTATACTGTTACAAATCTCCCACTTATACTTAAAGCCATGATACTACACATCTGACTCCCATTCTCTCAACATGACTGTCAAAAGCCTTAGCTGGTAAGCTCTTTGTAAAGGGATCAGCTAGGTTGTCGGCTGATGCTATCTTGATCACAGCAACTTTTTCTTTTTTTATGAAATCTCGTATCAGGTGGTACTTGCGCTCAATGTGTTTGCCTGTCTTATGGGCTCGTGGTTCCTTTGAGTTTACAACTGCACCACTATTATCACAATAAAGTGTAATAGACTTAGGCAAACTAGGTACCACATCCAAGTCCAACAGAAAGTTTCTGAGCCAAACCGCTTCTTTGGCTGCCTTAGAGGCTGCCACATACTCGGCTTCCTTGGTGTAATCAACAATACATTTTTGCTTGATACTCCTCCACACAATGGCTCCACCTCCCAAAGTAAACACATAACCTGAGGTAGATTTTCTGGAATCCCTATCTGACTGAAAATCTGAGTTTGTATACCCCAAGGGAACTAAACTATTTGCCTGGTAAACTAGCTTATACTCTTTAGTCCTTTTCAGGTACTTCAAAATATGCTTTACGGCTGTCCAGTGCTCTTGTCCTGGGTTAGACTGATATCTGCTGACCATGCCTACGGCAAAGCAGATGTCTGGTCTCGTACATAGCATTGCATACATTAAGCTTCCTACTGCTGAAGCATAAGGAACTGCCTTCATGTTCTCTATCTCTTTAGGTGTCCTCGGACACTGCTCCTTTGATAGAGCAATTCCATGTCTAAAAGGTAAGAAACCTTTCTTAGAATTTTGCATACTAAAACGAGTTAGTACAGTATCGATATAGGAATCTTGGGATAAGCCCAACATCCTTTTCTTGCGATCTCGTAGAACTTTGATCCCAAGGATGTGACCTACTTCTCCCAAGTCCTTCATATCAAACTGTTTGGATAACCATACCCTTACATCAGATAATACCTTCACATTGTTTCCAATGAGTAAGATGTCATCCACATAAAGTACTAGGAACACCACCACATTTCCGTCACACTTTCTGTATACACATGATTCATCCTGACATTGATCAAATTCATAAGATTTTATCACTTGATCAAAACATATGTTCCAAGATCTGGAAGCTTGCTTAAGTCCATAAATGGACTTTTTGAGCTTACAAACAAGATGCTCTGGCCCTTTTCAATGAACCCGTCTGGTTGCTTCATATAGATGTCTTCCTCAAGACTTCCATTAAGGAAAGCTGTCTTGACATCCATTTTCCAAATCTTATAATCGAGATAAGCTACAATAGATAAAAGAATCCGAATAGACTTAAGCATGGCTACAGGAGAAAAGGTTTCTTCATAATCGATACCCTCTCTTTGAGTAAAACCTTTTGCTACAAGTCGATCTTTAAAGGTTTCAACCTTACCGTCTGATCCTCTTTTTCTCTTATAGACCCACTTGCATCCAATGGCTTTTACACCAACGGGTGGTTCTACAAGCTCCCAGACCTGATTAGAATCCATAGATTCTATTTCAGATATTATTACTTTTTGCCAAGACTCTGCATCTTTATCTTGGAGTGCTTCATTGTAGGTACAGGGATCATAATCTTGTTCCTCAGGGACGAAGTCTGACGACTCTCCCAAGAACATATATCTATCAGGTTGTATCACAACCCTCCCACTACAACGAGGCACTATCGGTTGTGGTGTAACATTTGTGACACGTTGTGCAGTTATTTGTGGTTCATCCTCTTGTACTGTTGGTACTGAAGTACTTGGTGTCTCATGTCTCAGTTCTTCTATAACAACTCTACTTGTGGGTTTATGGTTCATCACATAGTCTTCCTCTAAGAATCGGGCATTGGTGCTAACAATGACCTTCTGATCCTTAGGACTATAAAATAAACCTCCTTTCGTTCCTCTTGGATAGCCTACAAACAAGTGTACTTCTGTATGAGATTCCAACTTATCTATACTTCGAGAAGTAGACCTGCCGGGTCTCGTCGTTGGCGATCCTCTTGATCTCGATCTTCCGGCTCCCCGTGCTCGTCTTCCTCATGTTCCCCAACAGGATTTTTTTCGGAAGGAAGAAGAAATTAAAAACCCTAGCCCTAATTTTGAAGAGAACGGGCTCTAGGGTTAGGGTTTTGGAGTTTGGGGAAAGGAAGGAGAAGAATAGGAGGAGAGGAGGGTGTTGCTGAACAAGAGTTAGGGTTTTGGATCTATCCTTAGGATTTTGGAGTTGGGGGAGAGGAGGGAGGAGAAAGGAGGATAAGACCGACCAGAAATATTAGGAGAGAGAAATTTTTTTGTTGAAGTGCACGGGATGTAGAAGGATTTTGCCAAAAATTTAACTTAAAAAATATTACAAGTTTGCCACCGCTCTAAACTATTAATGATATTTTGTTTTATAAACGTTATAAAATGTCCCGAATTAGCCCAAACCGTCATAGATAAAAGGTATTTTTAACTTAATAACGCTTATGTATCAGCCGTCATTAAAACTCCTTGTCGAGCGTCATTAATAGGTCTTTTTGTTGTAGTGTCCCATTCAGCACATGTGCTGGACTACCCCAAATGTGAACATGTTTCGGACAAGGCTTATGCCCAATCCACAGCTCTGTGGGAGTAAGAAGTACTGACTTAGAAGGAACCAAGTTCAAAATATAAGCTGCAGTCTCTAAGGCATATCCCCAAAATGAATCTGGCAAATCCGAATAACTCATCATTGATCTAACCATCTCCATAAGAGTTCTATTCCTTCTTTCGGCTACACCATTCTGTTGGGGCGTTCCAGGTGCAGTCAATTGGGATGCAATCCCAGCCTCTGATAAATAATCCCTAAACTCTCCAAAGAGGTACTCGCCACCACGATCTGATCGTAATAACTTGATACATTTTCTATGATGTTTCTCCGTTTCAACCTTGTACTCTTTGAATTTCTCAAAGCACTCAGACTTACGGCGCATCAAATAAATATATCCATACCTTGAATAATCGTCAATAAATGTGACAAAATATTCAAAGCCACCTCTAGCTTGGATAGTCATAGGTCCACACAAATCAGAATGAACCAATTCCAACATATCTTTGGCCCTATACCCCTTTGCCGTAAAAGGCCTTTTGGTCATTTTACCTTCCAAGCAGGATTCACAGACTGGTAGTGCCTCCACTTCCAATGAACTCAAAGGTCCGTCTTCAACCAGTCTTTGAATCCTTCTTAGGTTAATATGCCCCAATTATAAGTGCCAAAGATATATTTTGTTCATACAAGAAGGTTCTTTTCTCTTATTTAAGTTAGATGACATATTATTCATTTTCATAAGTTGCATTGTGGGCGAAATAGGATTAATGACATACAAATTATCAACCAATGGACCAGAATAGATAAAATGTTTATTTTTTCTAATAACAATATTATCATTAAAATAAACTGAATATCCATCCTTAACTAACATAGAAACAGAAACTAAATTCCTTCTAAGTGAAGGTGCATAAAAACAATCTCTCAATGTCAAAGACTTATTTCTACCAAAAGATAAAGTAACATATCCTAATGCAACGACCGATACTTTTGTAGTATCACCCATGAACAAGCATATCTCTTCATCACTGAGCCGTCTGGTTTTCTGGAACCCCTGCAATGTATTACAGACATGATTAGTGGCTCCTGTATCTACACACCAGGTGCCGGTAGATAACACCGCTAAACATGTTTCAACTACTAGTAAATGAGATATACCTTCTTTGTTCTCTTGTTTGAGAAGTGGACAATCAGTGTTCCAATGTCCTGACCCTTTGCACTTGAAATATTTGCCTTTCGGCTTTTTTACCGCGCCTTGAGGTCCCATGCCCTTCTTTGCTGAGTTTGCATGTTTCTAAATGTTATTCTTCTTCTTACCGCCTTTTGGCTTAGAAGTAGAAGCCTTTTCAGAAACAAAAATATGACCACTCTGCCTAAAGAGAGATTTAACATCCTGTAACTCTTTTGCAAGTTCTGCCAAACTATACAATCTTTTGTTCATGTTGTAATTAAGACAAAAATTGTCAAAACTTTTAGGCAGAGTCCCGAGAATGATATCGACCTGGGTTTCCCCATCGATTTCAGCTCCAAGGATCTCCATATCATTCAGATGACCCATCATCTTGAGAATATGATCCCTTACTGGTGTACCCTCAGCCATTTTTGTATTCATCAAACATTTCATAGCAAACTGCCTAGCTGCTCTACTCTGATGTCCGAAGAGTTCCTTGAGGTTATACATCATGTCATAAGCTGTGGCCATGGCCTGATGCTGATGTTGCAGTACATTTGACATAGATGCCAGAATGTAACACCGCGCCATCTCATCTGCCTTTTTCTACTTCTTATCAGCATCTTTGACCTCTTCATCAGAGTTAGCATCAGGCTTAGGTGGGCATTCCTCAACAAGTACATATTTGTATTCCTCAACAGTCAGAACAATGTCCAAATTACGTTTCCAGTCAATATAATTAGGTCCAGTAAGTTTGTTTTCTTTAAGAATCACCATAAGTGGACTGAAAGAACCCATTTTTGAAATCCTGAGAATCACATAAATTAAATTATGTAGGGCAAAAAAAACTTTTTTGAATTAACTAAATATTGATTCCCTCAAAACAATAATAAGAAATTCACCAACACCTTGAACACCATGAATTTAGCATGCTACGATAGTGTGGACGTATACAAATTCAACTTTATTCAAGTAGATTTTTCTTATTAATTTTACTATCATGTCAATATAACTTTATGACAAATAAAATTAATATGCTGGTCTTGCTCTGGTCATACAAATAATAGCAGTGCCTCCGATGGGGAGGATACCATTATTTGTATCTAAGTGTATACCATTACTTAATACTAAGTCCATTACCTTGTAATGAGTTCCTTCAGATGGAGAAGTGAACACATACTAGGTAACTTTCAACAATTATCCCTAAGGAAGTTTGTACTGGTGATCCATAATTATACTCATCCGATATGGAGGAGAGCACTAAAGCAAACATGTAAGTATAATTACATTGCCTACAAACCAGTAATAGAGACCATAGGATTTGTACTAAATAAAAATCATCTCCCACTTAGTTATTTAACAATAAGGGTTTTTCTACTAGTTGATATTATGTCCATGTTGTCCATTATTAATGTAGGCTTGGTTTTTTTAAAAAAAACCACCACACAATAATTAACATGCATAATCAGAAAAAGCAAAATGACAAAAATAAGAGAAAATATCCAACTATTATGGCCATCTTTGTTGCTCCATCCTCAACTATCCGAATCCAAAATTTAGCGCTGTGCAGATCTATATGGGGTTCGACCTGCCCGGTCAGGTCGCAGGGTTCGGGGCAGCGCCCCGATTTTTTTTAAAGGTTTTGGCTGTCGATTCCTTCATCGAAAATCATCTGTCTGCCTCTGGACTACTTAAAACCAGCGTCTCGTCCGACGTCAGAAACAGCCACCACCGCCATCACGATTGATCAAAAATAATTAAAATTACATCAATCCTATGCCTCCCGAAGGAGCTCACACATAATCTAGATTGAAAACTTAAATTAATAAGCACGATCAACCCTCGTGATTTTAATTACATCCACAGCAACAACAACATCCATGACATGTCTGTGGTTTAAACAACACAATAAAAAAACATGCATTGGACCATATTAGTTGGATCTAAGATGCCTGCAAAATCGAGTTAGAACAGATCTACATCTACCGACTATTACACAGCGCAGGTTTTATTGGACAACATGGACGTATCAATCAATACGTAGATCCAAAGTAGCTCTGATACCAATTAATGAAACTGGGGATTCCCAGGACCCTTCCTTTGGTGTGCGTATTGATCGATAGAAAGTTAAACAGATCTAATACGTGTTCTAACCCTTCATAGGCGGAAACTAGGGTTCACGAATTATATCTGCGGCGGAAAGGAGACAAATAATTCCTGGCAATCTCGAACGGATGACCCCAAGATCTTCTGCACGTATTCCTTTCTTGAGTTGGACGTCGTGTGGGCGACGATCTCCCAACCTTTTCTTCTCCTTGGCAGCCCTCTCTTTCTCTCCTTACGTGAATCACGAATTTAGAGAAAGTTTCTGATTTCTGATCAGTAATCTGGCGGCCAGAGAATAGAGGATATATATAGGCTACGGCAGGGACCATGAGGAGAAATTAGGGTTAGGCCTCCTAACGGATCTGGATATCCCGTGTTCAGCCCGAACACACAATCCAGGCCCATTAACAATAGCTCGGTCCACTAATGAGCTATTGTTGCACTACCTTCCTAATCCCAAATTATGTTTGTGGGCTCTTTTTATTATATGCTCGTTTGGCTCCCCATGTTAAGATATCGTATGTCCGTCGATCAAATTAAGTTACTGACAACTATATTGATTCGACATCTTTTATCCTTAAGTAGTACCGTTCAACTTTATTTGTCATATCGGATATAATCCACCTGCAGGGTTTACATGACAATCCTTATGAGCTCCTTAAGAGGACATCATCAACCCGATATATCAGGACATGGATTCCATTTATAATCAACAGCCCATCATACATACAATGTTATTACCCAATTCATAGAGGTTGTTGATCCACAATGAATCTCACTCTTTTATGAGTCAAAGTAATGCACACTGCATATACATGTCCGTTATTATATCCGGATTAAGAGTACAAGCATCCATAATAACAGAGGTGTTTGTTCTCTTATGTAGTCAGTACAAAGAGAACAACCTCAAGTGGTCCTGTTCAATACACACAAAGTGTACTAGTGTAAACCTAAAGTCAAGATAGACTAATACCAGATTATACTACAACCTTTCCAATAGATTGTCCAAGTCCATCTAGGTTGTGAACTATTTATATACTCCATAGAAAACTGATAATATGTTCTTCTGTGTGACACCACACACCACATTATCTACAATATAGAATATCAGACATTTGTATTAACACTTGCAACAAATACAATATGCAAACATTTGCCCATATGATTCTCATTCAAAATTTAAGAAAATAAGGTTACTACAAAAGTGATGCTTTTAGTATATAACCCTAACAATAGCCACATGGGGATATTAACAAATAGACACAGGCGTTCAACATGGCAAAAGACGGATATATAGCCACGTGAGTTATCTTATTTCACGGTACATGAAATGGCCACATGAACATCTATTTACCATGTCCAAAGTGTAATATTCATTAGACACGAGAGTTATCTTATTAATTTTTATAATATTTTTAAAATATTGTAAAAATATCATATTCGACAACGTTTGTCAGCAGTTGTAAACTTGCTATCTTCTACAATGTTTGTTCATCGTTGTAAATCTAATTTTATTTTACCACTTTTTATAAACGTTGTGTATATATATTATTCTTTTACAATGTTTCAACAAATTGTAAAAGGGTTATATTCAACAACTTTTATAAAAGGTTGTAAAAGTTGTGTATTTTACAATGTTTATATAGTATTGCAAGTTTATCTTTATTTTGCCACTATAAATAAATTTTGTAAATGTATTTATCTTTTCACTGTTTTAAATTGCAAATCTACGTGTTTGACAAAAAAGAGACACACACATCATAACATAGATGTTTCACATGTATGTGCGATGGTGGGGGGGTTGAAATCTCCCCCCCCCCCCAATTTTTTCATCAATTATTATTTTTATTTGGATCAAGATAATTTGCCGACAATGTATTTACTCTTTTTTGTGCAAGAAACTAATAAATTATAGGGCTAATTAGCATATAGACTTAAATTTATACCAGTTTGGAATTTAAACCCTAACATGTACAATTAGAAAGTTTGGATCCTGTATTTTTATTTTTGGTTTTATTTTTCTCATTATACCCTCTTTTTCAACATGTGTTGGTTGTTGCTAGTACTCATGTTAAGTGTATAATAGAAAAAAAATAGGGTCTAAACTTTCTAATAGGATATATAAGGACTACTTCTATCTAATTAATTAATAAGAACATGAGATGTTGCATTTCTTTTTAGTTAATCTTGTAAGGGAACCTAGCTTGGTTCATAATTGGTGCAAAGGTCATGATAAAAATGAAAAACCTTTACACTCCTTTAGTTGTGTTTATTTGTAAGAAGGTGATGGAAAGAAATGAAAAAATAAACTTGATCATATATAAATGACATCATTAGTTTTTACATAAAAATTTTATTTTCTTTCTCTCTTGCACGTGCATGCGTCTCTGTTTTCTCTTCTTCTTTTTTCATTCCTCTGTGCCATTATTTAACCCTAACAAAATTTCTATACCCCTCTTTCCTCTTTCACAAGCATGCACTTTTTTTTCTCTCACGCGGACGTCTTATTCTTTTTTCTTCTTTTCTCTCTTTCTCTCTCTCCCTCTATTATAGGTCTGGGGACACCCATCATCCGTCGCCACTTAATGATGCACATGCATCAACAAGACAACCAATGATAGATATCTCAGATATTAATTACCAGGACATTACCAATTCGTGTGCTAGACGTCACTATTTTATCGGTTAACCGCGGGAACAACGCGAGAAAACTATGCGACGATCTAGCGACGCCCCTTCACTACCCGAATTTAGGTGGAAACGACTACCAGTGTCGCCTAGCCATCACCCAGTTACGTGTCCTAGCTTAAAAAAATAATAGCTGGCCCTACCCTTTCTTTCGCATTCTCTAATTCTCTCCATCGTCTCGATCTCACACTCGTCTCTCTCTCGTCTCGATCTCTCATCCCCTCTCAGCAGCGGCGGTTCCCTTTTCGTGTGTTTCCTCTCTTGAAGGCGTGCCCTGTTGATCGTACCCTCTCTTAATGGCGGTGTCCATGTTAGTTCCACTACAAGAAAAATCTCTAATATAAAAATTTTAAAATATAATTATAACACTTTACAGTAAAACATTATAAATTGTTAAAAGAAAACTATGAATTTTTTTGACGTTTTGTCCTACTTAGTAATATGAATTTGTATTTATAGTCCACTTTTTGTCACGAAAAATATTTTTCGGAAGAAAAACAAATGTTTTTCATGACAAAAAAGAAAATGTAAGTACGGAATGTATTTAAAATGAATATTCCTGAATCATGCAAAACTTCTATTTATTAATTTTGACAACGTTTATTTAATGTTGTTAAAGTTACTAATTTTGACAATGTATTTTAAATATTAAATGTAAGGTTCAACAAAGTTTAGCAACTGTTGTAAATTGTTTATATTATTTGAAATGTTGGTCTTATTAGGTCATCACCTCACTTGGTAGCAGATCATGGTTAAATGGAAAAAGACCTTACTGTATTTTTAGTAAAGGCTATCGTTTCTTCTTCTTCATGCGGTATTCTGTATAAACTCCAGCAAGAGCTGAAAGGGCAGGAAAAATATCATATTTTTGTCAAATATCCTCTATTTTTGTTTAGCAAGCAACAACTTACCTAAGTACAAAAAGTATTATTTACTGTAACACTAGTCTAGTTTACGTGTGTTGCACGTATAAATAAAAACTATGATATTATTTAAAAAATAGATAAAGATCTAAATTGTATTAAATTATCTTAAATATAATTAAAATATATTTTAATTATGATTTATTATAAATATATTTGAATCTTTGGTATGTGTTTTATTAGATAATACCATGTAGTTAGTTTAAATATAATTTAAAATTTTATTATATTTTCATGTTAATTTTTAATTTTTTTTTCATCAACTGCGCAAGAAGAAAACATATACAATGGTTATTCATTATTTTTTATCTTTAAATAAAAAAGCACGCATGTAAATATTAGAGTTGTTTTGTGAAAAATATTTGGGACTCCTAAATCAGTCACTAATAAAAAAATTATACTAAAGAAATTTGATAAAATAATAATTTAATAATTATAAATGTTTGTTGGACCTAGTCAGCCGAATTAGAAAATATGTGCTAACTTTTTTCTTTTCTGCGCAACTTTTTTCTCCCAAAATATTTGGTCATTAAATATTCCCCCCCCCCCCTAAAATCCCCCTTCCCTCCTAAAATTAAATATCCCTACTCTAGTAAATATTTTTCTTACTCGACTAATAAAAGGAGCGGACTTTCCTCTAAAATTTTCCTACTCCACTAAATATTTCCCCCCTCTAAAATTTCCTACATTCCTCTCCCCTTGCCTGTCATCTAGGTCAAAGGCCCGCCCTCCTCCTCTCCTCATTTTCGGTCATCTACATCAAAGGGTTGCTTTCCTCCTCTCCTCCTTCTTGGTCATCTATGTCAGCGGACCGCTCATTTTCTTCTTCTTTATTTTTTATTGCCTCCTCTCCTCTCTTCTAATATTTTGCTTTTGTTTACAGCTGCTCATCAAGTCCTTCGTGAGGAGATCCCACCGGCTAACATCGGTATATTTCAAAATCCTAACCCTAATTTTTTTGTATTTTTTAATTTTTTTCAACATGATTTGTTTCTCTGCTCCATCGTGATTTTTTTGCTTTTAAAATCTATTATAAATTTGTTATTTTTAGGGGTTAATGATTTCTTTGTTATTGGTTGTAGCTGGCCGATACCAATTTGATATCATATAGCAGTAAATAAAAAAATATCAGACCTTATGAAATGTCTAATGAAGCAATTTGAAAGGCTGTTAAAATATTTTTTAATAATTATACCTAACAAACCTCATTCTGGGACAAGATGGATATATAAGGGAAGTATCGTAGACTTGAAACTTTAGACTTTAAAAAACTTGTGCAGGATGAAAGTTGGAATTAATAAATGTCCATGGTATTAGATGGTACATAAATTAAGTAGCACTGGAAATGAGTAAAACATGGTTTCAACGACTTCAACCCCTCAAACAATTTCCATCCATCGATAGAGTTTGGAGATAAACCTGACTAATTATATATGGCTCTAGTTCCATCCATAGTAGTAGTTATAGTAGTTGGACATAGAGGAAGCTAACTAATGATGGGTGTAGCTAAATCTTACAAATTGGATGGCTCAAGTTTGCTCTCAGCAACAATGGGTAGTGATTGTTATAAAAATATGTTTCCGTGTATATGTGTTTATCACTTAGTAGTTTTTCAAGATTGTGATATTCTGGTATCAAATTGCCATCTCCAATCTATTCAACAAAGTTTTTCATCAACTTACATCCTTGGGATGGTTGGGTGAAGTGGAAGCTGCCCCACTTGTACTATTTATCTACTGAATATAGCATATTGGATATTATGGAATTGAGCATTTTTTCCATCATGTAGTATGATGGATAAACAAATTATGCTCATTGTTGTCTGGCTTATGATGGCGCATACTGTCAAAATTATTTCATCTTTATTACCTGAATATTTGTTATAACAGTGACTATTATATCTCTATGGGTACAAGCTAAAAAAATTACTTATGCTTTTATTTTTTAGCTGAAATTGAGTAATATGAATTCTCTCTTTTCTCCATAATATAGTATGATGGATAAAAATTTTATGCCCTTATTTATAACCATAATCTTGTCGACAATAGTGACTATTATATCTCTTTGGCTTCAAACTTCAACATTGAGCAATTTGCTCATACTAATGTTTTTCTCTTACTGGTTTAGTTGGCAATAGGTATCATTGGGATAACTTTTGTACGCATTACTTGGTTTACTAGTAGATATTTTTGTTTATCTTTTAATCTTATGATTTCAAATTCAAAGTGGCTAGTGATATTTATGTTGCTTATCTGGAGAATTTAGTGTTCTAAACAATTATTTGATGTTAGCTAATATTTGTAAGTATGGCTTCATGGTTACTTATGTTGTTAATCTTTGCAGGTCATGATTGTTCTAACTACCGTGCTTCAAAATTTGGCTTCATCTGCTACATAGTAAAATTTTAACATATATCATCTTCATGGTAAATTCCTACACAATAATTTTGCTTCATCTACTACCAGTTTTACCAATCTTGAAAATTTTAACATATATGATTGTGATATGTTAACATATATCATCTGCTACTAGTTGTAAAATTTCACCTTTGTTGTCTTTAGTAAATCATGTTAAGAGTCTGGCCAATGGTGTTGAGATTAATGTAAATCATGATGTGTTAGTTTACTTTTGTAATATACCTCCCATTTTGGTAATAGTATGCTGGTTATGTGACAGAAACCCAAACCAATATGAGCTTTGGGTTGGTAATCTGAAAGATTCAGTGGATCATTCTTTTTCTATTTATGGCGTGGCAGGGTTTGTGTGAAGGTTCCGAGGAAAGAGCATCGCTCGCTTCGGCCCAATAATAATGTGGATATTTTGAATTTCTTGCTTGTGGATTTCATCCATTTTCAGTTACTTTGAACTTCATTAAACCTTTTAGTGAACGATATTGTTTGGGTTCTGTTACTTGTACATAATGTTGTTTTTCCTGGAAAGATTTGTTCGGTTTCTTAGAAGGTAACATGCTCTCAAAAGTATTTAGTTTGTGTATTTTGTGTTCAGATAATGGTTTGCTTCCTACTAAAGTGCTCATTTGTGTTGACAAAGTTGTCTTGTTAACTTGATATGGATAAGTTGCTGCATAAGCTTCATTCTTGATTCCAAGTTTTGGTGTGCAACTGCTTCAGTTTCCTTGCCATCTCCTTACAGTAAATTCCTCATAGTTATTACCGTGACTAATTATATTTTCCTCACAGTCATTACCGTGACGAAAAAATAATTCATCACGGTTATTACCGTTACAAAATATTTACCACGCCCAAACTGTAACGATTATTACCGTGACGAAAAATATTTGTCATGGTTATAACCGTTAGTAATCATCTATTATGGTGTGGTGTTGTCTAGCTTGTTTGCTTTATTCATTGATTTTTTTATACATAAATTGGTCTATCTAGTTTATTAACAAGGATATGAGACAGAAAATACATGAATCCTAAATATTACCCTCTTGTTGTAGATACTTGATCCAACTTCTGATCAACATAATGAGAACCAACCAATAACTGATCAACAGAATGAGAAGCCAAAGCATAACAAGAGAAAGAAGGATTATACAACTCCAGATGGGAAACCAAAGCATACGAGGATTAGCTATAACAAAATGCATAAATAATTTTTTAGATAAATAGTTTGTAATATTTTATTTTGCACGTTTAATAGAATTGGTGTTCTTATAGAGTTTTGCTCAACTATTACCTAGAATATGGATATGTAATGTTTCTTATATGATTAATAATATAAATTTTTGATCAATTTAAATGGTGTGATTTAACTTATTTCCTGTGTCTTAAAGTAGATCAATAGCCACGTTGAAAAATATTTGTGTCTTCAGAAAGTTTTTAACCATGGTGCTAGAAATTATGCGTAGCAGAAAGTCATAAATTGGCCATGTTAAATTATTTCTTGCGTGTCTGTATGATAGCTAAGGCCATGGTTAAAACAAAGTCATGTGGCTTTAGGGTAAACAAAAACCACTCTGAAAAATAATTGTGTGTCTATAAGGAATTTATTGCCATGGTTTAACTAATTTCCTGTGTCTAAAAGGAGATCAATAGCCACTTGGAAAAATATTTGCGTGTCTTTAAAACGTTTTTAACCATGGTGCTAAAAATTCTACGTAGCTGAAAGTCATAAATTGGCCATGTTAAAAAAAAAAAATTGCGTGTCTGAATGATAGCTAAGGCCACGGTTAAAATAAATCCATGTGGCTTTAGAGTAAACAATAACCACTCTGAAAAACAATTGTATGCCTATAATGAATTTATCATCATGGTTTAACTAATTTTATGTGTGCAAAAGGTGATCAATTTCCATGTGAAAAAATATTTACGTGTCTTCAAATAGTTTTTAACCATGTTGCTACCAATGTTGCGTAGCTGTAAGTCATAAATTGGCCATGTTAATTTAGTTTTTGCGTGTCTAAATGATAGCTAAGGCCATGGTTAAAACAAAACCATGTGGCTTTAAGGTAAACAATAGCCACACAGAAGCAAACTTGTGTGTCTATAACGAATTTATCGCCATGGTTTAACAGATTCTCCATATCTCAATGGTAAACAATAGCCAAGTAGAAAATAATTTGTGTCTTTTGAAGGTTTTTGACCATGGTGCTATAAATTCTGCATAACTATAAGTCATGAATTGGCCATGTTAGAATAAATTTTGTGTGTCTGAAAGATAGCTAAGACCATGGTTAAAATAACGCAAGTGGCTTTAATGTAAACACTAGCCACGATAAAAATAAATTGTGTCCATAAGGAATTTATGGCCATGGTTATAGGAAAAATGGTTGACTACCAAAAAAGTTGGTACCAAATAGCCATGGTTATGGTCTATGGCTACGGATTTTCATGTTATATAGTCATTCAAGTTTAACGTAGTCATATGGTTATCAAAAGTCACGACAAAGTAGGCTACGCTTTAGATGTAAAACTAATCCATGGCTAAAAGCATACAGCCACGGTGAATCAGTGTGGCCTAGGTGGATTTTTGTACTAGTGCTCTCTCCTCCATTATTTCTCATTACTTCTCCATCTTCTTCATTTACTCCTCCTCCCATCTACCAAGCCCTAGGCAAGTGTAACTTGATCCATGATGGATCTCAAATTTTATTGTTCCATTGTCTTCCTTGCCTGATTCTAAGCATCTTTAGAACTTGGAGATTTTGGTTTTGATGGTTACATTTTTTTAGATCTAAGTTTATAGTTTCTTCAGTTTTTCTTGGTTTTAATCTCTTAAAGTTTGTTATTTTCGAAAACTAATGGTTCCAAGTTATGGGAATTCAATTCTACCCAACGTTGGCATTAGAACCGCTTGATTTCGACTTCGTATGAAGAGTTATGCCATTTTCGTGTTCATGGTTCCCAACACCTTTTGGTGTTGTCGGAACGATGAACAGTGCCGCACGCAACGTTTTACTTGCGTGCACCCTGCGCCGTAGGTAGTTTGCCCTATGCGTGCAGAGCAACTTGCGTGTTGCGTGCTAGCACGATTGTCAGCTGCGTGCCCGCGCACCGTGCTTGTGCACACCTTGTACCGTGGGCAGTTTTGCCCGTGCGCACAGCACAACTTACGTGCCGCACGCCCGTACGATTTTCTACCGTACGCCATGAATAGTTTTGCTCGCGCATGTAGTACGTTTTGTACGCAGTGCGTAGACTACGTAGCGTGTGCCATGGGCAGTTTTACCCGCGCATGCAGCACCCGTGCGCAGATCACTCTAAATGATTATTTTTGCCCGTTTAAGCTATTTTGTAGCTAAAATCTTAAAAAACCCAAAACATAAAAGTTGTAGATCTTTGTCTTGCTTCAAGAATCTTCCTGTCTTACTTTAATCAGAGTTCATATGTGACTTATAGTTTCAATCACACATAGGTGTTTTCGATCTTGTTTTCATGTTTTCTATACTTGGCCTAAATTGCGACCACCCGACTTGACACTTGATCGTCTTGAGATAGTAACTTGAACTTGACTTAAACACGATAATATGAACCCGTCTTGATAACTCTTGATAGTGGCCCGTCGAGGCACACTCTTGACAGGTACTCTTGACATGATAAGTAAACTTGACATGACATGTATAATCTTGATTGCTGTTGCGACGACTATATTCCTGTCTTGCTAGTGTAACTCTTGCCTTAATCTCGTGGTTGATTGTGCCTGTACAAGCTATATGTCTCATCTTACATCATGTCTAGGACGTGGATTCCTGGTTACCACGGTCAGGGATTCATAATGAATCTGACTAGGTTAATAACTAGATTGGTCAAGTAGTTCATATAGAGAGATTTTCGAGTTACAGGCGATCCCGTTATCCCGGCCATACCTGTGGACTTATAGCCTGCCAACGAGTAGGGCGCATTTCCAGCACACTGTCATGTATTACACTTCTTGAATCATAAGCACTAAAGTACACCAGTAATCTTAATAATTCTTGTAACTCTTGTAACCCTCGTCTGGATAACCTGGATAGTCTGTAGGACTTGTGACTACAAGAATATCTTATTGCATCTTGTTAGTAACTAGGCTTGTGATAACCCTAGTTAGCTAACAATAGCAAGCCATAGAACTTGATTGGCCGTGCTTGAATGAATTGTCTCATGATTAACGTGGGAATTATATTCCACCTATCGTTCCTCCTACTACCAGCTTATGTTTACTCAGTATTTCATGTTATTTAACTATACTCTTTTACCAGTTCTTCTTTTATTATATGCTGGTTTTAGTTTCTAAGTGGAGCCTCCCTTGTGGCACTTGCTCTTCTGGGGTCTTACCCAGCTGGTTTTGTATGCCCAGGTTTCGGAGTAGCACCCGAGGATCTACCCGCCTTCCAGCCAGATGGTGAACACCAGGTGTAACCCTGGCAACGAGTGGGTTTCTTATTTTGCTCTCTCACTGTATTGTAAATTATTCTTTTGAGGTATTTAGCCTCCAAACAAGTGTTAGCTCGTGTTGAAACTTAAATTTCTGTCTGTCTAAGGGCTGTTACATGATTGGCAAATCCTAGGGTTGATCATGTATTACTTAAACTCTTGCTAGTCTTCGCATTTTGTATGACTAGCTTCTTGATCATCTAAATATGTAATGTTTGGGATGCCTTACTTTGTATGTCTGATGATCTAACATCTTGTAACAATTATTTGCTTGCTTGAGATTGAGACACTAGGCTTGCTCTTGACCATAAGACACCGATGGATTGTAGTTTAACCCTCATGCATCTAGACAGCCGTGACCGTATTGTGAGGTGGGTTTCACTTCAATGTACGTAGCTGGCTTTGTCTGTCCTCCGCTCTCCAGTATTCTGGTTCTGGGACGTGACACGGTTTGAGTGGTGGCCCATGCAGGTCTTAAAAATCAAGATGTGTGAGGGTTTTACTGAATAGATGTCTCAATCAGTATCACATTCATTTATGTCTATACGATTTGCTACACGGATGGGACTGGAGCCCGAGTCATTATCAGTAAGGCTCAATATACTTACTGGTAGTGGTCTTGTGGGAGTAGATAGAGTCTTCTCCTTATGTCGGGTCGTAGTTAGCGGTAGAGAGTTTTTCACTAGATTGATAGAATTTTCGATGGCCGACTATGTTGTGGTCCTAGGAATGGATTGGTTGAAGGATCAATATGCAAGAATAGACTACCAAGTTGGCAGGATTATTTTTTGTATTTTCGGCGAAGAAGAGTTTTTATTTTCCAGAGGTGAAGTAGAACCTTCTCCACTAGTCTTACGGATGGCAGTAGCAGCAGCAGTTTAATTTCCCAGAGTAGTAGAAGAATTTCCTAACGTATTCCCCGAAGAGCTTCCAGGCATACCGCCAGAGAGAGAGAGAGTTCACCATTGATTTGATTCCGGGGACGACACCAGTATCATAGAGAGTTTATAGAAAGGCACCATCAAAGTTGGAGATCCTGTACAAGATGATTAAAAAACTCAGAACCAAGGAATTCATTCTTACTAGTAGATCACCTTGGGGAGCCTCAATGCTTTTTATGAAGAAGAAGAATTGTACGTCAAGATTATGTGTTAATTATCGTACCTTGAATTCTGTAACAATTAAGAATAGATATCCCCTACAAAGGATAGATGACTTATTCGATAAACTCAGTGGGGCAACAATATTCTCGAAGATTGACTTACGGTCGGGGTACCATCAGATCAGAGTCAGAGAGCAAAATATCCCGAAGACAACATTCAGATCTAGATATGGACATTGGGAGTTTCTCGTTATGCCATTCAGAGCGATCAATGCACCAGTAGTATTTATGGATCTCATAAATCGTATCTTCATGCCCTATTTGGATCAGTTCATGATAGTGTTTATAGACGACATCTTAGTCTATAGCAAGAGTGAAGCAGAGCATGAGCAACATCTCCGAATAATCCTTCAGATTCTCAGAGAGCACAGTTGTACGTGAAGTTTAGTAAATACAAATTTTGGCTTGATTATATTTCGTACTTAGGTCACATCATCACCAAAGGTAGAGTGGAAGTGGACCCCCAGAAGATAGTGACTATAGAGTTATGTTCAGTACCTAGCACCATCGTAAAGGTTCGCAGTTTTCTAGGATTGGCGGGCTATTACCGACGATTTGTGTCAGACTTTGCTTGAATTTCAGCACCATTGACGCAGTTGACCCGCAAGGATGTGCAGTTTTCTTGGACAACAGAGTGTCAGACTTCATTCGAGAAGTTGAAGCAAGGGTTGATGACGGCACCCATGCTCATGCTTCCAGATAGGACTGGAGGATTTTTAGTTTATTATGATGCTTCAGACAGAGGATTAGGATGCGTCTTAATATAGCATGGCAAGGTAGTAGCTTATGCATCACGTCAGCTTCGTGATCATGAAAGAAATTATCCAACCCATGACTTGGAGTTAGGAAAGATAGTTTTTGTACTAAAGCTTTAGAGGCATTACTTGTATAGAGACCTGGTAGAGATTATCACCGACCACAAGAGTCTGAAGTATGTGTTTATCCAGAAAGATCTTAACATGTGTCAGAGAAGGTGGCTAGAGCTATTGGTAGATTACGACATCAACCTACAGTATCATCCTGGGAACGCCAATGTAGTTACTGATGCGTTGAGTAGAAGAGCCAGAACTTATTTTCTAACAGCACAACCAGAGTTATTAGCAGATCTTTAGAAGTTGGGAATAGAGATTATTTTCCCTACTAATGTGGCATTGATGGCTAGTATGCAAGTTCAATCCAACATAGTTGAGAGAATCAAGATAGCTCAATCAGCGGATTCTAAGCTTCAGCGGCTTACTACAACAAAAAACCCTTTTAATGACGGCTAAAAAGTGTTATTAATGACGAACCATGACGCTTTTTTTTCACAGCAACCGTTATGAAAATGGGTGTTATAAATGTTTTTTAAAAGCGTCATAAAAAACCGTCATGAATAGTTTCTATAAAAGCGTTATGAATAGTTAATATATAATGCACAATTCAGAACAATTTTAAAACGTCATGAATAGATAATATGTATAGGCTCAATGCAGCACATTTATAACACTTTATACTATTCAAATTAGCATATTTATAATGCTCTATACTGCATAGTATATATTATATTCCAAAAACTTAACATTATATATCACCATCTTTATTACATTTCTCAAAATAGAGTACATATCAACATCTTCATTACATTGAATATCCAAAAACAGAATGTACCCAAAAAATAGGAATAAATCTCTCTTTTACTAACCAAATTATTAGAAATATTTACTTAAGTAGATTCTGACCTTGGATCTTCTCTCTGCCATCTCTTGAAGATAACGGGAGTCCCAAAGAGAAGTAGTATCGCAGCTGAGCGACGACTTGGTGCTGCTGCAGCCGGCGCCGTCGTGGGAGAGCCTCATCCTCTGATCCCTTACTCTCACCTGAACCCTCACCAGCGCCTGCATGCACCTCATCGTCACGTTGTGCCCTTTTTGTAAAAAATCAGAAATGTCAGCTTAGCACTTTAGTAATCAACGCTGAAATGTGAGCCTAGCAATCAACCTGGATTTTACCAGGCCAATAAATTAAAGAAAGTTAACAAGAAATTTATATATTAGAAATCAAAGTCGAAAATGCATAATTAAGAAAGCATCACTTATTAGACTGACTGCACTTGGCGCAAATGGAGAATTGCTAAAAATAGAATGATATTTAAAATGCCAACCAAATGGAGGTCTCGTGTTCCAAATCCTCACCCCACCTATATCCACAATTTAGATGTTATCAAGTTAGAACCAGGTATAAATGACACATTATAATTTGTAACATATTTCAAAATAAAAATATAATAGAATGAAATGTAAATTCGATATTGTATTGCCTAGTAGCAAATACTATGGCAAATGTAAGTTTTTGGCGTAAACAGTTAGTTCTTTGGTTTAACTTACAATCTATATATTCAACCTCCCTGAGATGGTTGTGGTCATATAATTGTATCATAACACAAATAAGAGAAATATAACTAGCTTTACAGTTTTGAAATCAAAAGAAAAAAGGCTTATCCCAATGGATATTTACTGGCAGATAATTGAATTAGTAAAAATGTAACCAAAATTTGAATAAAGAAAAGCGAGTAACAAACCCGGTACTAGCTATGGGATGATTTCACTTCCTTTGTGAGCATCCTGGGTGCAATTGCCATGGCCATTAGCTCTTGGAAGAGAAGCTTACAGGCATAGGGTATATGTACCTGTGGTTCATAAATTAACAACTTAGAATACTACATGCGGTGCTAGAAAAATTGATTTTGAAAATTAAAATCCATGGCCTTCCGGAAAAAAAAAGACATGCAAACTCTATTTTTTTTGGACAAATGTATAGTTGACAGCAAAGGAAAAGGGTTGTTCAACAGAAAAGGTGAATCAAACTTATACACATACAATTTTTTTTAACATGCAACAACATGGCAAAACTTTAAATATATTGTGCCTTTGATGTGCCATTCTTTCATGTCACATTTAAATTTGTAAAGAAGTCTTTGATACTACTTTCCTCTTGTTGCGACAAATTCATTTAAAAACATGTAGAAAAGAAAATCCACGGGACTAGAAAAAGGTAGAGAATTGGCATAGTAGGAGGAGGAACCCAAGGCAAAAAGAAAACAATGTTATCCCATCTTCCATTTAGCTCTCCCATAGGACACCTTCTCCGTCACATTAGCAACTTCTTCACTGCCTCAATACATGTTACTTGTTTGAAGAAACCTAATCCTAATACTAAATTAAAAAGATGGACATGAATTATAGCACCAATAACAAAGCAACCCTTATCAACTCGATGACTCGGAGAGGGGAAGTAAAACTCAGGGGCATGGCCACACGAGTATTAAAAACATCATATATGCAACTTGGCTTTCCTAAATCTAGTGCACATAGAAAAGAGAAGAGCAGTGTCTAATGAATTCGACTCTTCATATTATACTTGAACAGTGCGATAAGGATGCTGGTGGTGGTACACACTTGAGAGAACACGTGTGTGTGACTGAGAAACCGGCAGAGAAAGGAGACCTGGCTTGCTCAATAGCATCTGAAGGAATAGATTTTATTATGCAGGAAAAAAAGCACTGCAATGTGCCCATTTCGTCCCACAGTCGAGCATATAATTTCCCTCCTTATCCCTGTCGGCATTGAGCCTCAACGAAAACCATCCAAAGTTTTGATTACTTGTAGGGGTTATGTAACGCAAACATGGGATGGAAGTGCTGTGTACTGTCCATCTTGTCATGGATATGCACACAAAATCTCTTCCAATAAAAGTTCAGCATCACAATTACAGAACCAAACCACAATGGAAAGAAGTAAACATTGAATACGTTTACATGAGTATCTTTCAATACGTAGTTGCAGCAAAACAGATGCCGCGAAAGGAAAGCGGAACTGTTGCAGATGATGAAGCAAATGACAAGAAATAGAGCAATGTGAGCAAAAACTACCAATTAATAGGAAACATCAAACATATTTAATTTCTAAATCTGGTCCAAAGCATACAGTTGTTTTCTTCTCCCTCCCCCAATGGTGCAGTTCCATAAGGCTAAACTACAGGGAGTCACAAGCATCAGCTCAGACAACTCCCAACAATGCACAACATAAGCTAACCAACAAAATCCTGACACAGTCCAACAACATCCAGGCATTGTGGCAGAACTACTACTGAAAGAAAGAAAAAAATCAATCACACAACTTACAATTTCACTAGCATCCCTCTGCATCAAAAAGCAAACCACTAACACCTAGATCTATTTCAGCCATTACCAGCTTCGTTGGATGTCATCGTAGTCTCCGGGAAAGATGCGACAATGGCGTCGGCAGCCGACGTAGACGTTCATGAAAGCTAAAGTTGCTTTATGGAGAAAGACGAGAGAGGAAAATGTGAAGGCTAGGGCTTCTGGTCTTCTAATTTTACGATGCAATCAATTAATTATATCAAAAAAAATCGATTCTAGCGCCAACTCGGAAGAAAAGAACCAATTTAACCCTAAAACCCTAAAACTACGAAGAAGAGCTCACCTGATGATTGATGGTGTCGAGGTACAGGCAGTCCCTCCTGATCTCCACCAGCCGCTACATCTTCCCCGGCGGCGCACGAGCCGGCGACGACCGATCCTCGTCCTCCTCTTCATCTTCCCGACCGCTGTGGCCGTTCCCTCTCGGCTCTCCGTCCTCATCGTCGCTGTAGCGAGTGATTGAGAGGAGGGAGTTGTTCTCCTGGTTGGGGTTGAACAGCCCGTAGTTCCTCTCGGACGTGGTTAGGGTTTAAAATTGGGGGAGAAGAGGTTTGAGGAGGAGAGATGCTGCTCGTTAGAAAATGGATTAGAAATGAATTTCTCTCTCCCACTAAGCTTTTATACAGTAAAGGAATTACAAGTTTGCCACCGCTCTAAAATATTAATGATGTTTTGTTTTATAAACGTTATAAAAAGCCCAGAATTAGCCCAAACCGTCATAGAAAAAAGGTATTTCTCAACTTGATAATGCTTATGTATCAGCCGTCATTAAAACTCCTTGTCGAGCGTCATTAATAGGTCTTTTTGTTGTAGAATTAGGGCAGAATGTGAAGCAGGATGAAGAGCAGAGTTATGTATTTATGAAGATGGCACGCTCCGTCATGGAAGGCATTTTTGTGTACCTAGTGGTAACATCAGGAAGGAGATCATGGCAGAGGCTCACAGTTTACAGTATTCAATTCATTCCGGTGGTACGAAGATGTATCATAATATCCGTCAGCATTTCTGGTGGAATGGCATGAAGAGGGAGATAGCTCGGTTTGTCTCTCATTGTTTAGTTTGCCAACAAGTCAAAGTTGAATATCAGAGACCAGCTAGACTTCTTCAACCTTTACCGATCCTAGAATAGAAATGGGAGCATATTACCATGGATTTTGTAACTGGGTTACCTAAATCCCCAGCTGGAAGAGATGCTATATGGGTTATAGTTGACCAACTTACCAAGGTAGCTCATTTTCTCCCTTTCAGGATTGGTCAATCGACGGATCAGCTATCAGATATGTATCTCAGATAGATAGTTAGATTGCATGGAGTGCCAGTCAGTATCGTATCAGATAGAGCTTCGAGATTTATATCACACTTTTGGCAGAGCTTCAAAAGAGTTTGGGAACTCGTCTCAAGTTTAGTTCAGCTTATCATCCGCAGATAGATGGTTAGTCAGAGTGCACGATTCAAACTCTTAAAGATATGTTGCGATCATGTACACTAGACTTCGGTGGTTCGTGGAAAGATCACCTGCACTTAGTGGAGTTCTTCTACAATAACAGTTTTTAGGCCAGTATCCAGATGATATCGTTTGAGGCACGATATGGCAGAAAGTGCAGATCACCTTTAGCCTGGGATGATGTAGGCGAGAGGCATATGCTTGGTCCAGAAATTGTTACGTAGACTATCGAGGTGGTCAGACAAGTCAGAGATCATCTTCGAGTTGCACAAGATCGTCCGCGCCATTGGGCCGATTTTTATCGATGTTCTCTTATGTTTTCTATCGACGACCATAATTCCTTAGGATCTCGCCTATCCGTGGCGTCATTCGATTCGGCATACGGGGAAAGCTTAGTCCTAGGTATATAGGGTCGTTTGATATTCTCGAGCGAGTAAGTGATGTGTCCTATCGTCTCGCTCTTCCGTCATCGTTACGCGAGGTACATGACGTATTTCATGTATCCCAATTGTGACGGTACATCCCGGATCCGAGCCATATCCTTGATCATTCAGAATTGGTTGTTGGTACCAACCTTTCGTATGAGGAAAGGTTTGTATCCATATTAGACCGAAGGAAGAAGATACTCAAGATTAAGACAGTTTAGTTCGTGTTGCTTGGGGTCATCACTCTTTGGAGGAGTCAACTTGGGAACGCGAGGATGATATCCGATCACGATATCCACACATGTTTGACTCATAAGGTATAATATCTTTCTTATGCCTTATACTTTTAATTCCTTGCTTGCATGAATGATTGCTTGATTAACTGCTAGTCGTAGATTTTCTGTGGTTAGTGTAGCTTGTGCCGACATCTCTAGTGTCTTGATTAAATTTCAAGAAAGAAATTACTTTTAAGGTAGGTAGAGTTGTCACTCCTATTTTTCGTGATACGTATTTTTAGTATACGTGTACAGAATTCTGACTTTTGTTAGGTGCCCGTATTTTGATCTGTCTTGTTTAGCCTAGTCTTGGTTTAATCTTGCCTTAGTTTAATTCTGTTTGGTTTAACTTGGCTTGGTTTGGCTTGACTTGGTTTGTTTTGGTTTGAGATGAGAAGGGTTTGTATAAAAACTAACTCCTCTCTCTCCCCTCTATTATTTCTCATTACTTCTCCATCTTCTTCATTTACTCCTCCTCCCACCTACCAAGCCCTAGACAAGTGCAACTTGCTCCATGATGGATCTTAAATTTTATTGTTCTATTGTCTTCCTTGCTTAATTCTAAGCCTCTTTAGAACTTGGAGATTTTGGTTTTGATGGTTACATTTTTGTAGATCTAATTTTATAGTTTCTTCGGTTTTTCTTGGTTTTGATCTCTTAAACTTTGTTATCTTTGAAAACTAATGGTTCCATGTTGTGGGAAATTCAATTTTATCCAATTTTGGCTTTTGAACCGCTTGATTTCCACTTTGTATGAAGAAGTTATGCCATTTTCGTGTTTATGGGTTTCCCACACCTTTTGGTGCTGCCGGAACGATGAACAGTGTCACGCGCAACGTTTTTGCCGTACGTGAGTTTTGTGCGCAGTGCGCAGACTGTGCACCGTGCATGCGCGTAGCATGCGCCATGGACAGTTTTGCTCGTGCGCGTAGTGCACCCATGCGCAGATCACTCTAAATGACTGTTTTTGCCCGTTTAAGCTATTTTGTAGCTAAAATCTTGAAAAAACTCAAAACATAAAAGTTGTAGATCTTTGTCTTGGCTTTAAGAATCTTTCTATCTTACTTTAATCAGAGTTCATATGTGACTTATAGTTTCAGTCACACTTGGGTGTTCTCGTACTTCTTTGCATGTTTTTTATACTTGGCCTAAATTACGACGACCCGACTTGACAGTTGATAGTCTTGAGATAGTAACTTGAACTTGACTTGAATATGATAATATGAACCCGTCTTGATAACTCTTGATAGTGGCCCATCAAGGTGCACTCCTGACAAATACTCTTGACATGACAAGTAAACCTGACTTGACATGTATAATCATGATTGCCGTTGCGACAGGTATTCCTGTCTTGCTAGTGTAACTCTTGCCTTGATCCTATGGTTGATTGTGCTTGTACAAGCTATATGTCTCGTCTTGCATTATGTCTAGGACGGATTCCTGTTTACCACGGTCAGGGATTCATAATGAATCTGACTACGTTAATGGCTAGATTGATCAAGTAATTCATATAGAGAGATTTTCCAGCTACAGGCGATCCCGTTAATCTGGCCACACCTGTAGACTTGTAGCCTGCCAACGATTAAGGCACATTTTCAGCACACTATCATGTGTTGAACTTCTGGAATCATAAGTACTAAAGCACACCAGTAATCTTGGTAATTCTTGTAACTCTTGTAACCCTCGCTGGATAACCTGGATAGTCTGCAGGACTTGTGACTGCGGGAACATCTTATTGCATATTGTTAGTAACTAAGCTTGTGATAACCCTAGTTAGCTAACAATAGCAAGCCGTAGGACTTGATTGGCCATGCTTGAATGAATTGTCTCATAATTAAGGTAGGAATTATATTCCACCTTTTGTTCCTCCTACTACCAGCTTATGTTAACTCAGTCTTTCATGTTATTTAACTATTCTCTTTTATCAGTTCTTCTTTTATTATATGCTGGTTTTAGTTCCTAAGTAGAGCCTCCCTTGTGGCACTTGCTCTTCTGGGGTCTGACCCAACTGGTTTTGTATCGTCAGATTTTGGAGTAGCACCTGAGGATCTACCCGTCTTCCAACCAGATGGTGAACACCAGGCGTAACCCTGGCAACGAATGGGTTTCTTATTTTGCTCTCTCACTCTATTGTAAATTATTCTTTTGAGGCATTTAGCCGCCGAACAAGTGTTAGCTTGTGTTGAAACTTAAATTTCTGTCTGCCTAAGGGCTGTTACATGATTAGCAAATCCTATAGTTGATCATGTATGACTTAAACTCTTGCTAGTCTTCACATTTTGTATGACTAGCTCCATGATCATCTAAATATGTAATGTTTGGGATGCCTTACTTTGTATGTCTGATGATCTAACATCTTGTAACAATTATTTGCTTGCTTGAGATTGAGACACTCGTCTTATTTTTGACCATAAGAGACTGATGGATTGTCGTTTAACTCTCATGCATCTAGACAGTCGTGACCATATTGCGATGTGGGTTTCACTTTAATGTACGTAGTTGGCTGTGTCTATCCTCCGCTTTCCAGTATTCTGGTTCTGGGGCGTGAAAACAGTGAATCCATAATATTTTCTGAGACTAATGTGAGTTGCCTTCTAATTTCATAGGGAGGAGAAGCTGCGACCGTGAACGAGGAGAGTGCCTCGAGCGGCTCGAGTAGCTCAAGGGATGAACCCTCGAATGCCCCCATGTAATGGATGTTGTGCATGTTGGAGGTGCAAGAACGTCATGTCGAAGCCAACTAACGCCAAAATGAACACCATTGACGGTAGGTCGAGAACCAGCAGAGCAAGCTTAGGCGCGGTAGGCTCAGTTTGAAAACCGATTCGAGACTCAATTCAAGATGCAACAAAAGCAGCTTGATACTCTTATGCAGATTGTCCAGACAGTTGTGGCCAATAACAATTCTACGACAACACATGTCGTAACCGAGCCTACGGCCCGACCGATTGAAGTCGAACAGGAGGAGCCCAAGTGCCAACCTGCAACACCGATATATTTCAACTTTAAGGTGTCAAAATTCAAGAAAAATTGATGTACTTCCTATAGCGGTACTGAGGACCCTTCTCTGGCGATCGATTGGTTGGAGGAATTAAAAGACCATTTTGAACTCCTAGGCATTGAGTCCAAGAAAGTTGCATGTACTCAACTTCAACTCCGACTAAACGCATACGACTGGTGGGCCGTGAAAAAGTGAGTACTCCGATGCGACGATGAGATGGCGGCGATCACTTGGGCCACCTTCTGAAAGGCATTTAAAATCGAATATCTTTCCACAGGAGAAGGAGAATGAATTTATGTAGTTGAGGCAAGGGAATATGACGGTGTGGTAGTATACAGCAGAGTCAATAAATTAGCCAAATTTGCTGGAGCATTCGTGCCTACCACGGAGAGCTGCGTTCGACGAATCGAAGTGGGTCTTTAGCCCGCTATCTCTGCTCATGTGGAACTTTCAGAATACAAGACAATGGACAAGCCTCTCAACACGCTCTCCGCCTTGAGCGATGGTATCCTCCAGCCGCTGCCGACACTGTGCATACATTCCCTCACAAATGCCCAAGCCATGTGAGAGGCAACAACGTGATGAAGCGTCCGAACAACGGCCACCAAGGTGGATACTAAGCATGAAACCAGGGACCTCACTGCACCAAATGCAATCAAAACAGACATCTTACCGTCGACTGTGAAGTTCATGATGGTAGATGTTTCATATGCAAAAAAGGAGCCACTTTCGTAGAGATTACCTGAACCGGAGAAGAAACTTGAACGTGCCTCAGCATTAACATCACAATCCAGGGAATCAAGGTCCAGCACCCTAAGCTCAATAGCTCGCGCCATAAAATGGCCAAGACAGTCACCCCAATATCCAGGAACGCATCTATGCCATGACTTGAGATGAGGCATTCCCCTCAGAAATAGCCGTGACAGGTATACTACTATTCAATAATAAGCCTGCTCGCGTTTTGTTTGATTCAGGTGCCACACATAGCTTTATATCGGCGGACTTTGTCGCTAAACACAAATTTCCTATGATATCGCTAGGCCTTAACCTTAATGTTAACATTCAATCGGGCATGTCACTACTTGCCCAATTAGGTTATAGAGATATAATAATCTTGTCACTCCCCAGTACCAAAATATGGAGACGGATTAGGCTAGCTACCGCGTATGAGGTACGGAGACATAATACGACGATTATGTCGGTGTTTGCAAAAACAAAAGTATAAAACTTTATTGATACAAACTGTAATAAAGATTACAAGAATTCTGGGAAAATTACAACTATAGGAATCCAATCTTGATGACGATTGCTTTATCCCTTGGACGATGTGAACTTTGAAGACGAAGCCTTTGAAGTTGAAAACAACTCTGAAAACTGAAGGCAAAAGCCTCTGAAGTTGAAGACAAAAAGTCTCGGAAGAATGCAGCAGCACTTTGGCAAGAACTCCTGAACTCTCTGATTTCTGATCTCTGATCTTGATCCTCTTGAAATGAAGACTTGAAACTCTATTTATAGAGTTCTGAAAATAACTAACTTTCAGTTATTTTGGACTGCGCAAGCTGATTTGCGCAGCAACTGGTTTGCGCAGATATGGACTGCGCAGGCAGTTACTGGATCGTGGGTCAACTATCTGAGACACATGGCATTACTTGATTGAAATGCGCATGATCGTGCATAGACAGTTGCCACGTAATGAGCAATTGATGGCATGAATGCCACATGTAATTTATCAGTTATGTTGGTAGAATGCGCAAAGTGAACTGCGCATACACTGGTTTGCGCAGACTCAGACTGCGCAGGCTTCGTTTGCGCAACCACGGATTGCGCTGCCAACTGTCAGTCGTCCTCGAGCACTGTGCGGCGCCAAAAACGAACAGTCTTCTCGTTATTCGTGTTGTCAGCTGTCAGGAAGATCTGATTTGATTCAGTCAATGATGACTTCTGCCACGTCAGCCTGCGCAGTTGGGAACATGCGCAAACCAACCTGCGCAAAGTGACGTCTGCGCAATCTGTTGTCTGCGCAACTCATCAAAATGATGAATATCTTGAATTTTTGACTTTGTTGATTGATGCAACTTGATTTTTTAGGACCTACAAGACCCCCTTCAAAGTTTTCGAAAGTTGATTATAATCAAAATTTCGAAATACTTTGAATTTTTGAATGTTGAATCATTTTGTGCAATATGATGAGCTGTCTGCGTAAAGCGAATAGACCACAAGTTTAGGCGCAATCCGAGGCATCCGTTTCGCATTTCAAAAACTATAAATACCCCTCTTTTCGTTTTCAATTATTTACTTTGCAATCTTTCGAGCTTTTTGAGAAGAAAACCTTCACTGTTCTCCTCCTCCGACGATTGTCATGGCCCCACGACGATCAAATGCTGTCGCTGCCGCCGCCGCGAAGGAAAAAGCTTCGGCCGAGTCTTCTGACAGGGTTGCACGGCGAGCTTCCCGACACGAATCCGCACACCCTGCTCTGAGAGGTAGTTGAACCGATCGAAAACCCCTTCTTAGGGTGATTCGACCCCCTTGAAACTTATCTCTTTTTAGAGATAAGTTCATATTGCGCCACCCTTTTTAGGGTTTCGGTTGCATCAACTATCAGTTCTTCATTTTTATGAAGGCTGCATTCTTGCGCAAATTGTTGATTTGTGCTGACAGGAAGTCAGCGCAAACAATTAAGTTGCGCAGATATCAGCGCAAACCATTACTTTGCGCACCTTTTATGATACGCAAACTGATATTGCGCAAGTCATGTCAGCGCAATCTGAGGTTACGCAAATCATGTCAGCGCAGTCTGAGGTTGCGCAAATCATGTCAGCGCAGTCTGAGGTTGCGCACTCTAATGTTTTATGTTTAAAAACAGAATCTTTGTCTTGGACTAATTTTTATCTGTTTGTTGATGCAGTTGAAGTCAATGAAGATCCAGATTGCGAACATTTTATGGGAACCCTTACAGAGTCTGAATACAAAGAAGATCTGTCTCATGTCCATTACCCTCAGTATGATCTGCCGGCCTCCCGTCAGGCTATATTGATTTCTCAGGACAATAAAACTTTGATGTGTTTGATGAACGGACAGCCTTTAGAATCAGCTGACGCTGTAATTCATAAGAAACCCTTATTCCTATTCGGTGACGCCTTTGAGAGAGCCTCTCAGCCTAGGCCAAGGATGGAAGATAGGGTAGTTCACCAACAAGATAGATCTTTTTTTATACCCGACATCGCTCGCTGCCTTCCTTTGTCATGATATGCTCATGCAAGCTACCCTAGGAAGATGGATTGGATATCACTCTATTTCAGGATGCTCGGGCAGGAAAAATCTTCGTAAAGAAGGGGCCACAACATAAGGATATGTTTTATAGCTCTTCCGACAGATATAGTGTCCTACTGAGAGGCTTAAGACCTGGCTGCATTCCACCAGAGAACTCCTCCATGCTAATGCCTGTTAGGACACCAATATTCGCAAATGAGTTTGCGAAGGTTGAAGGAAAATATCCTGAGCAGATATAAGAATGACTGGATTGGTGAATCCAGACTACAAGCGATGGAGTTATATCGCGAATTGGGTTCTGGGAAAATTCCAAGACAGACTCCAACAATCACCTGTATGAAGCATGCATGCCACTGTATATGGATTTGCTCCCAATCCTCATATGTTCTTAGCCTTAGCTGAGAGATACAACTACAGGACCCGG
>JANAVB010032219.1:8425370-8489905 GCA_029216955.1 Iris pallida | reverse complement strand
TATATATATATATATAATATATATACACACACACATATATACACATCTATGAACACACACACACACAAACACACACACCACACTCACAAACTCTCACCACCACTCTCATGATACACACTCTCTCACAATACCACCACCACCACTCTACCACACACACAAATACATATATATAAAATACATACACACATAGATATATATATATATAAATACACACACACACATTCTCTCTACCACACACTACACACACAAGCACACTCTCACACAACACCTCCCTCATGACAACACCACCACCACTCTCATTCCTCTACACACACACAATTTAAATATAAATATATAATACATCCACATATATATATATATATATATATATATATATATATATATATATATATATATATATATATATACCATTTAATATATATATAAACCCCTAATAATTTCCTTAACCTAGATTTCTAGGGAACCCTAGGAAAATTAGGGGCAAAAGATGGAGAATCTCATTCTCTACAATTATTGTGAAGGAGATAAGTGCAAAGGAGAAGTAAATGACAATTTAAATGCATACCTAGAAGGAGTTTTTCTTGGTGGAAGGAGAGCTTGAGAGAAGAAATGAATTTGGAAGAGAGAGAGAGAGAGAGAGAGTTGCTTAATGAGGAAGAAAGGGGGGGGCCTTGTCATGGCCGGCCAAGGGGTAGGGGGTTAGTGGGTTTGGGTAGGATCCAATAAGCCCCAAACCCAATAGACTTAGGTTGGGTTCGGTTTGGTTCGGTTTGATTCTAATTAACTAATTAAGCTCTAAAATGACCAATTAAGCCATAGAAAATAGGGTTTATGAATTCTAACCTAATTATGATGGTATGTGGGCTAAGCCCAGCTAGTATGTGGGTCCCACTAGGGTCCAGGCTACCCGGGTCTCCAATTTGAGTCCGAATTGGATAAAATCCAAACCAAACAAAATAAATCCCAAAAAATCACATAAAATCAAATAAAATTCCTAAAAATTATAAAACTTGAAAAATGATGAAAATACCCCTAATTTGAAAACAGGGGGTGACAAATCTACCCTCCTTAAAAAATTTCGTCCTCGAAATTCAAACGGTCGTACTCTTCTCTAGGTCAAGCACCCAACAATCAAGGTCTACTAAATTTTATCCTAAGTTATATAACATGCAATCCAGGAAATCAGAACACATGCATGGTTTTAAATCTCTACAATATCGTATTATTGCAGTCTTTATTGGGATTTTCTATTTAATCTAGCATGATCATCGCATATGCAAACTAAAGGTACTAAGAAAGCAATAATCAATCAATGAGCGGAAAGAACAGGTAAAAGAAAGAGCAAGACCCTACCTCCTAGTCCAATGCGTGCAGGATCCTCAACTGTCATCGCAAAAGCCCTGTCCTGGCGGGGTATATCCCGCTGCTGGTGGAGGGCGTGATGCGGTGCCATAGGGGGCCTACCCTGTGCTCCCTGAGCTGCTACCGCTCCTCAGGCTACCCTGCGAGGGTTCGCAGGACAATCTCTCAATTGATGTCCAGCCTCTCCGCAGTAGAGGCACAAACCCAGCCTCTTCCGGTAAACCTCCCAGACGTGACCAGGTCTCCTGCAGAAGTGGCAAGGAGCCCCATGCTGAGCCTGCCTCGGCTGAGTGTGCTGCACCTGCTGAACCGGTGCTCTGGTCTGATGCTGGAAAGTCTGATGCTGAAGCTGAGGGCGCTTAGCAGCCCCTGCGCTGCTACTAGCCCCTGAGAAAAGATCACGCTCCCTCTTGGGCTTCAAACCCCACTCCCGCTCAACCTTGCGGGCCTCCACATAGATCTGGGTATAAGTCTCATAGAAAGAGGGAATGTGGATCTTGATATCCCAAGTCAGCCCCTCCCTGAAATGGCTCACCCTGATCTCCGGGTCTCGAACCATGTACTCTGCGTATCGGCTCAGACGGCCGAACTCTGCTGCGTACTCTTCCACAGATAGACTGCCCTGCTGCAGATCCTGGAACTGTCGCACCAGGTCAATCTTGTCCATGGGGGAAAAGAACTTCTCCTTGAAGAGGAGCTTAAACTCTGCCCAAGTACGGCCCTCTCCAGCTAGGGCTGGCTCGTTTCTGAACCAGGTGTGCGCAATGTCTAGCAACTGCAAACCTACCGCCTCGACCTTCAGGTCGTCTGCCAGGCGGGAGGCCCTCATCTGCCGCTCGATATCCTCGAGCCAATCGTCTGCATAGACCACACCCTCGGTCCCGCTAATGTCACGGGGCCCGAGCTTCTTAAAAGTCCTGGATATCTCCGTACCTAGGTCGCGTCCCCGGATGAGGAGCCCTCTGCTCCACGGCTGCAAGGGCCAACTGATGGGCATCCTCCATGCCCTGACGCATCGCGTCTGTCTGCCTCTGCTGAGCCTCGGTCTGGGCTCTCTGAGTCTCCAATATCTGCTGGAGGAAGGTAAGCATCTGCCCCATATCCGTAGGCAGAGGAGGTGGAGGTGGAAGTACGTCTGCAACTGGCGGAGGAATCTGCTGCGCAAGAGGAGGAAGAGCGCCTCCGACAGCTCCCGGCACTACGGAAAGAGCACCCACAACCCCAGGGACTGTCATCGAGGTAGCTGGAGGAGTACCTCCGAAAGCTCCAACAGAAGTCCCATCTGCAGGGGAAGTGACCGGAGCCTGCCCGCCAGAGGTGGCAGACCTCTCCGTCTCCCCGTGCTTCTCGCCAGGAGAATGAGTCATCACTATCCTGGAGACAAATTTAAAAGAAGATATCAATATGGCACATGAAGGCAATATCAAAGGAGGACAGCTAGAATGCAGTAAATCGATATCAAAGACGGTAAGCAAGATAAGCAAGAAAAGATCCTACTGTGATTGAGCACTCTTAGCCTATAGCCTATCCTAGATACGTACCGCAGGCTCGTAATAGCACTCTAAGTCGAGCGCCACTACGACATCGTACTAATTGCGACTTCAGGACCTGCGTGGGCCACCACTAAAACGTGTCACGACCCGCACCCGCTAAAAGGGCACGTGACGCGACAACGCCCAGCCCTCACCGTAAAAACGGCGTAGAACGCTGTAGATTTTTCTACTCTAAACAGTTTATATATATAACAAAAATCTGTCGAGAATATGGTCAACTCCGAACGGAGGACAAGCAATGAATATATATATGAGTACTCAATCACGACTCTAAGATAACAAAGTAAAGACTGAAAGATAAAGACAACAAGACGATAAAATAATAACCTGTCAAGTCCAACACAAGAATATATACAAGTCCAAGTCTCTAATACAGTCCCAAAATATAATATAATAACAAGTAGTAAGCTGGAGACAAGGTCCAGTCCAAAATGTCTAGTCTGACTAACTAAGCTAGAGGCTCATCGGGCGGAGCTAAGCCCCTGCTGAACCAAGGTCTCCAAGTCTACGCCCACTACGTCATCCGGACCGTAGTAGGTGCAATAATCTCCCTCGTCAGCATCTGTAATATTTTCAACATATCCTGTCAGGATGGAACGAGTACAATCTACTAACAATAGTTCCCAAGATATAACAAAAGCTATAAGACTGTAAATAGAGAGTATATACAAGAAAATCATGGAATGTACATGTGAGTATCATGGCAAGGTAAGCTGTAAAACTAGAGCTAGAACTAAGGCAAGTAAACTGATCATGGCATGTACAAGAATCAAGAATCATATCTCTAGGTGTGTGAATACTAGCTACAACATGTGGCCGGCTTGGGTCTTGTACAAGATCTACTGGCCTGGTTAATCATACGTGAAGTGTATGATTAACACTCACAAGGTCTACAAGAGTAACAAGGTGGATAATGACCACACATCTACACTAGTACTCCCCCCGTCCCCGACTGGTAGAGTGGATCCAAGCAAGACACGTTATGACACGGGATTCTACGAGAAGGGAGCAAGTCTCCTCGAGAATCGGTGTCCATATACTGCATAAGAACTACAATGGGGCTTGCACAAGATATACCAAGGTAACGAGGAATAACATCTCATGTCGGGATCCATGAATACCAATCCGTGTGACCAATGTGTCGAGAACAAGCATATCTACACTAATTACATGAATCATAACAATCATTATAAATTGGAAAAGTGTCAGAGAATATACTCGCCTGAAATATGATATGGTATGTCAACCGGAGCAAATGCAGCGTCTCGAGGGCCTATAGAGAACAAGACGTATCAATACTATGTTTAAGAAGTAAAATCAAATCAATTTGAATCCTATTAAGTCATTCTAGGTCAAGACGCGTCAAACTAGACTGTACGAGGTTAACCTAAGTCATATTAGGTCTAGCTAGGTCATACTGGGTCAACGCAAGTCAAACGGAATTAATCTATGTCAATTTGAGTCAACAGTTGACTTTTGGTCAACCGGTCAACTCTGGTCAACCGTGGTCAACTCTGGTCAACCCTAGGTCAACTCTAGGTCACTGGTGACTAACAGTTGACTTTTGGTCAACTGCACAAGTCTAATGGAATTTGGAACTAAATTGGGCAAAGTGTTGACCCATAGTTGACTTTTGGTCTAAAAAGTCAACCATGGTCAACCGAGGTCAATTACTAGGTCTAGACGGCTATTTCTATCCATTACCAACCTCTACAACCTATATCCAAGTCCATCTTGGACTTCGATACTCATATCTTGGCCATAGGCCAATTACCTATTTTACTCTTAAAAAGGGTAAAATTCTACCTTCGGCGATTATCTAGTTAGCCTACCTACGCTTGATATTTTGATCCAATATTCCCAGGGTAGTATGATACTAGCCTATACATATATTATCTACCAAAATACCTAGGTAACGTGGACATCCGGTCCATGATACGGCCCGTTGCCAAAATCTTGAATATTTCAAGATACGCACTGATACGGCGCGATACCGGCGCCCTACGACCCCGATTTCCACTCGGGAGCCTACCCGTAAAATCTAAATCACGTATTCTAACTCCACGCCAAGTTTCATCGCGTTCCGATACTCCGGGCTCCGTTTCACCCTCTAACTCGATTTCCTCCAAAATCCTTCTCTAGTTCTCACTCTAATTCCTCTTCTAATTTCCTCTTCTAACTTCTTCTTCCCATTCTAATTCTCCTTCTCCTTACTAATCTCTATTCTCCCTTCCTATTCTCTTCTAATCCTCTTCTCATTCTTTTCCTAACTTCTTCTCTTTTTTCCTTCTACTTCTCTTCTAACTCTTCTACTTTTTCCCTTCCTCTTAACCTTTCTTCTTCTAATTTCTTCCTAAACTTCTTCTAATTCTCCTCTCCTATTCTCTCTAATTCTAACTATCTTTCAACCTATATATATACATATATATATACATATATATATGACATATATAGGGGTCAATGGGGTGGGTTTAATGGTGCTAAGGGGGGGGGGGGGGAGCATGTGCTACTGCTGCTGCTGCTAGGCAATGTTGCTGTTGCTGTTGCAAGCAGCTGCTGCTGCTGCCCCTATTGCCACAGCTGCTGCTGCAGCTTCCCATTCTTCTTCATCCTCTTCTCCTCTTCATCTCTACTCTCTATTTATATATATATATATATATATATATATATATATATATAAATATATATATATATATATATATATATATATATATATATATATATATATATATATATATATATATATATATATATATACCAATCTATATATATATATCTACATACACATATACATAATCTAATATCCATCTATCTCCACAACACACACTCCTCTATATACATATATTTTATATATATATATATATATATATATATATATATATATATATATATATATATATATATATATATAAACACACATACACATATCCTTATATCTAAATATATATATATATATATATATATATATATATATATATATATATATATATATATATATATATATATATATATATATATATATATACACACACATATATACACATCTATGAACACACAAACACACAAACACACACACACACACTCACAAACTCTCACCACCACTCTCATGACACACACTCTCTCACAATACCACCACCACCACTCTCTACACACACACACAAATACATATATATATATATATAAATACATACACACATAGATATATATATAAATACACACACACACACACACACATTCTCTCTACCACACTAACACACACAAGCACACTCTCACACAACACCTCCCTCATGACACACCACCACCACTCTCATTTCTCTACACACACACAAATTTAAATATAAATATATAATACATCCACACACACACACACATATATATATATATATATATATATATATATATATATATATATATATATATATATATATATATACCATTTAATATATATATATAAACCCCTAATAATTTCCTTAACCTAGATTTCTAGGGAACCCTAGGAAAATTAGGGGCAAAAGATGGAGAATCTCATTCTCTACAATTATTGTGAAGGAGATAAGTGCAAAGGAGAAGTAAATGACAATTTAAATGTATACCTAGAAGGAGTTTTTCTTGGTGGAAGGAGAGCTTGAGAGAAGAAATGAATTTGGAAGAGAGAGAGAGAGAGTTGCTTAATGAGGAAGAAAGGGGGGGGAGGCCTTGTCATGGCCGGCCAAGGGGTAGGGGGTTAGTGGGTTTGGGTAGGATCCAATAAGCCCCAAACCCAATAGACTTAGGTTGGGTTCGGTTTGGTTCGGTTTGATTCTAATTAACTAATTAAGCTCTAAAATGACCAATTAAGCCATGGAAAATAGGGTTTATGAATTCTAACCTAATTATGATGGTATGTGGGCTAAGCCCAGCTAGTATGTGGGTCCCACTAGGGTCCAGGCTACCCGGGTCTCCAATTTGAGTCCGAATTGGATAAAATCCAAACCAAACCAAATAAATCCCAAAAAATCACATAAAATCAAATAAAATTCCTAAAAATTATAAAACTTGAAAAATGACGAAAATACTCCTAATTTGAAAATTGGGGGTGACAAAATAGTCATGATTATGGGAATAAAATCCAACATTAGAAATAATAGAGTTGAAATATACGCACGAGGATGATCATAGTCAAATAGTTTAGTCACGATCAAAGTCGTTTAAGGATGATGAAAATTGTTTTGGCACGATCCGTTATGTAGGCATGATCATAGAATGATAACCTAGGTATGATTATGAATCTAGTGAAAAGGGATTCAAAAATAGGTTCAAAAGGTGATGATTCAAAAATAGAAGGATAAGGAAGAAAGGAAGAACAACTAGTTTATTGAGAAGGCGGTGACTAAAATAAGGCACAAATCAATTTAACACTTAATAGTCATATGCCAAAAGGATATAGTTTCTATAACATTCGAAAACCATATGTATAAATGAAGTCAATTTACCAAAAATTTTGTACCTCGCCAGTATACATCTGGCTGCAATAAGCTCTTGGTTTCATGACTCAAGTAAGGATACAGTATCGAATACTCTATCAACTCGATCCAATATTGACATAAATATAACTAAGGTCAAAATAGGATAACTAAGACATAGTTTTAATAATGTTCGATAACCCATGCTTATCTGGAATTACTTCAACTTAGGGGTCATGTCTCACCAATGCGATACTGGCTGCAGTGAACCCGTATTTTCCATAATTCAAATAAATGGCGATAGTGCGCTGCTGTCTTGCCATTATGAGTCATCGAAAACTATTCCAAATATATTCATAAATTTCAAATGAGCTTCTAGAATTTCAACAAGTTGAAAAATATAAGTATCTGTTCTTGAAGAAAAATATCAATAAAATGATCGATGAGAAGTCACTTTTAAAAATCAAATGATTGAAAATTTAAAGAAGACGACCGGGGATTTAATATATGCATAATTGAAGCAGGTTTAGGCTCAAAATCAATAGATAGAAATAATATATTGACTTCTAGAAAATAATTGCTTATGGAAATAATTAAGTAATCGGCCTAAGTAGGAAGATAATTCGAACAGATTCCAAGATGATCAAGATAGGAGAAATGTAAGTATCTGTCCTTTAAGTATCAATCCTTGAAAAATAAAATGAACGATTAGGAAAGAAAATGATCGAGGCTAAAATAAGGATAAATCTTCCAATCCTTATTGCACGGATATTCAATGACTGAGGAGAAACTTATATGCCTTGAATCAAAGACTTGAGATGGATAATTGAATCAAAAAATATTTTTAAAAAAAGTAATTCCTTATGGACAAAGAGAAATAAATGAGCAATACGAATTTTATGATATGACTGTGATGGTTAGAGGAGAGAAAATAAATAAAAATAAATGATCAAGGTTAGGAATAGAATACTAGGAAGTCCTAGTTTATCCGGCGAGTAGCCTACCCACTTTGGGTCCTACCTTCCTACATAATAATGCATCCTTTTATAAAAGTTTTCTAATGCAACCTTAACTACCCAACAGTCAAAATGAATAAGGGACTCATAGTCCTAGTCATTCTCCTAAAATTAAATTACTCCTAATTGTGAATGAGCATTTCCTAGTCGCAGGCTCGTAATAGTACGACTAACTCAAGTACTATCACGAGTTTGCATAATTTGCAAAAACGGACTTGCATGGGCCACCAAAAAAACTTGTTACGACCCGTACCCTTTTTTTTAAATCAGATGCGAGCGCGTGTCCAAGCCAGCCAACGCCGCAATGTCGGAGGTAGAACGTTGTCTAGCCACAATGCTCAATATCACATATAAGAAATACTTTATTTGCTCATTCACAAACTAAATTAATTACAATATTCACAAGTTTACATTTGAATACAATGTACCATGTCTCACAAAATTATAAAAGACAATGACATGAATACTAAACTATTTAACTATCCTCTAAGTTTGGCCTCCGTATATACCCATGTTTCCTGAATCCAATGCTAAAGGCAGCCGCGACTAATCTGTAAAATTTTGGTTTCCGGTCAGAAATGGAACGAGTACAATTCACTGAATGCAGATCCAATATATGAAAATGACTATAAAGCAGAGGTTAGCCATTAAATATATGATTCAAAATAAATAAATAAAGCCAGAAGAAAACTAGACAGAAAGCAAATGAAATAACAAAGAAAATACTTTCTAACTGACTGAAATACCTTTGATATGTGATCGGTCTCGGGACAGTTACACGATACTGTCTATGATGTCTAAACACTGTCTACATTGTCTACTTTGCAATAATAAATCACTGTCTACACTGTCTACTTTGCAATAATAAATCACTGTCTACACTGTATAAGGTCAGATCACACATCCTTGGTACTTCTCCTTCCCGACTCAACAAAATATGACAAAACATAAAAAACGAGAACCACATATCCAATGTCTAACAACGAGATGTAGTAATAATCAATATAAAAAATAAACAACAAACTGTACTCGCCTGAGGTCCTTAGCTGGTGAAACCGGTAATACCCTTGCATCCCAGATATTCTGATTGGCTAGGGTCAGACATAAAGAAGTTAGGAATCGACAAAGGAAATAGGAAATGTGATGAGAGTGGTCGTGATCATGATTAATCTAAAAAGAATAATTTAAGAAACAAAATTCCTAATTATAAAATATTATATATATTTATTCAAAATATGTTTATAAAACATTTAGAAAACTTTTTAAAACATAGTTAGAAAGATATCTAATAATTACTACTCAAGCAATATTTAATTTGAAAGTATTTTATAAAAACTATTTTAGAAATTAATTATACCTTTAAAACTATGTTTTTAACCTTCAAATTTTATAAATAAATACTCGAAAAAATCCATAAATATCTCTTACGCTAAGAAATAATATTTTTGTAAAAATAATTAGCATTTTTAGGTTGAATACACCATTTTTAAAGTACCACAAATAATAAGATTTTTAGGAAATTATTTTACTATATATATATATATATATATATATATATATATATATATATATATATATATATTCAATAAAACTGTATAAATAAATAATACTAGTAGTAATAACATTATTTACACATCATTATAATAATATAACAATTATAACTATACTATATATATTTATTTCTGTAACTGATATTATAAGGGAAATAATAATAATAATAATAATGATAATAAAAAAAATACATTGTTACTTCTTCTTCTGTTACTTCGTTATCGAGAAGTAATAGAAAAACTAACTAAAAAAACAAAACAAAGTAAAACAAAAAGGGTTGGGAGAGTCAAAAAGAGAGAAAAGACATCTAAGTAATACAGTAGTCAGCATTTAATGCTGCTACCGCTGTTCTCTATATTTTATGATAAAATACCAGTAATAACACCATATTCTCCGTACTAACAACCATAAAAGAGAGACAAAGGAGAGAGATTGCATTGGAAAGTGAAGAGGAGAGAAAGAAATTCGAGAGGAAGAGGGAGAAAGGAAATGATGAGGAAGCTCGCCGAGGTGGCTGCCACGCTCGGCGGGGGGAAGGAGTTAACGGGAGCGTCTGGCACGCCCGATTGGAAGGCGTGGCAGGCCGGGGTCAGGTCTGCCGTCAGCGAGGAGGCGGCTGCGGGCACGGAGGCGGGAGTCGAGATGGTGTGATCGGGGAGGTGCGGTGGTCTGTCGAGCAAAGCAGGAGGTAAGGGTCGGGCGAACGCGCGCTAGGCGAAATCGCCGGAGCGTGGAGGAGAAGTCGGCTTGGACTCCCGCGACTATCACCAGTGTGGGTGGCAGTTGTCTCGGCTGGAGGAGGCTGGCTCGCGGCGGCGCTCCAGAACCCGCGGGGAGCGAAGGACTTTGGTGAGGTGGCACGGAGGTCAGGTATGGCGGTGGTTGTTGTGACAACGATGATGGTGGTGATGTCTGATGATGGGGTTTATGTGGAGTTTACTGTATTGGTGGTGGTGTTGTTGCGATGGTGGCGGGGGTGGTGGTTATAACTGTAACCTCGGGGTCGGACCCGAGGATGGTGGTCGACACAGACAATTGGACACAAAATTGTGTTTTGGCTGTATTTGCTGGTGACTTGGGTGATCGGGCGGTGGCAGAAGTTGGCGGGGATGGTTGTGGCGACGTATAGTGGCGACCGGGATAGGGGAAAGTCGGAGGCCGATATGGTGGTGATGGCAGGGGCTGAGGGAAGGTGATGCGGTGGAGGTATCAGGGTGATGGCGGAGCTCGCGGATGATGTTGACTTAGTTTTTTGCAAGAAGCTCGGTGAAGGAGGATTATACATATATGGGAGCATAGAGAAAGCTTGCTGAATATAGGATATGGGTCATCATATATATACCATTATGAAGGAGTCGGTTAGGAGATTTGCTAGAATCCTAATGAGATTAGGTTAGAATTTGTAATAGATAACTCTTTCCCTTTGATTTAAAACCAAGTAAATATTTAAAACAAGTTTAGTTTAATCGTAATACATTAGTAGATAGAAATACTAATTTAAATTGATATTCAACATAATCAAATAATTTAATTCATATGACGTAAATCCGAAATCAATTAATTGATTAAATATAAATTTGATAGTATAGATAATTTAAATCCTATACATTAAATTCAAAATTAATTACTATAATAATTTAAATGACATCTAAATTCAAATAGATAATCCTTCTAGTAATTTAATTATAACAGAATTATCAAAACACCATAAACTATATATTAATCAAAATCAATTAATGAGAATAATACAAATTTAAGTCATAATCTAAATTATCAAAAGTTCAATTCTTATAAATTCAAAATAAAATCAAGTAACGTTTAAGCAAAATCAATCTAATCATAATCTATTAATGATTAAAATCATAAATAGATTAAATTATATAAATTCGAATCATCTTTTGTAAATAAATTAACATTTAAGATACCAATAAATATTTTCACAACTGAGTATATTAAAAAAACAGAATTGTGTACTTTGATTTTCATAATAAGATAACAGGATAAATAAAAAAATTTGATAAAATCCCGAAAGAGGAGTTACACAACAGACTAGGGTCAGGACATGTAATCAAATTATTTAAAATATAAATCCAACAAAAACAAGCGCATACGACAGTCAGGCGCATGGGGTGGTCGTGTTCGATAGAAAGCAAGCACAAAACATAGCCAGACGACCAGCCATTAACAGACACATAACAATCATAGACTCATAGCAACCATAGACGCATAGCAATCATAGGTGCATGATGTTCATAGGCGCATAGCAACTATAGGCGCATAGCAATTATAGGTGCATGATGTCCATAGGCGCGTAACAATCATGAATGCGCTTTCTACACATGCTGATAGGGTTCATGCGGCTAGTTTTTATGAACACTTGGCATTTCTACAGCATGGCCTACTGTGCGCATAGTAGATTATCGTCCCCAAATAGCAAGTTTGCTATGGAAGTTCTGAAAACTTTCAATGGCTATAACTTGTGTTCTATAACTCGAAATCTAACAAAATGAAAGCCAAAACTGCATAAACTCAAATTCTTTTCCACATGGAACAACTGGTTTTCAAAGATAACAACTTTTAATAGATCAAAACCATAAAAGCCCATAAAAACCCTTGTTTAAAATATTAGATCTATGCCAAAATAACTATCAAATCCGAAAATACCATGTACTAAATATATAGAGAAGGTAAAAGTGCATATTATAGAACTAAATTAAGTAAAGAAAATCAAGAAAAATAAATTTAGCAAGTGGTCTCTCTATTTTGTGCAAGGAGTACTTGCCTAGGTGGTTGGAGAAATAAATGGGAGTGAATGAGGAGAGAGAGAGAGAGTGGACGAGAATATATATAGGGCTAGGGTGGAAGGGTAGTTTTACTAAACCGTAACCCTATCATGCTCTAACCAAATGACTAATGGCATGCTCCATGCTATATGATACAAATAATTAAAAACCTAAGTAAAATCATGATCACAACATGGCCCAGTTATTTCATCATCGAAGTAGTGAACGACACCTACAACCAGACAAGGACATATGATGGTACATAACTCCGTGACGAGATACTGTTCCATGCCATAACCAAGTGCAAATACAAGATACATGAGCCAGATACCATATATAGGGAAAATAAAAAATTTACGTATAACTGGAACGGAAAGTGACATCTATACCTTCCTTAGAAAAAATTTGTTCTCGAAATTTTGATAAGTCTAGTCGAGCTGCTCTACGATCATGAAAGATATAGCAAACACAATTATCGAAACAACACATGGCACATGAACAGAAAACAAAAAATCATAATTAAGTAAATGCACAAGCAATAATCATACCCTAGAAGGGAAGTGATTAGAGACACATGGATAAAATATACTTTTTGAGTCAGTTGGGTAGGAATTCGTCATCGCTGTCCTACGCTGACTTCCAAAGTGGAAAAGGGTCAAGGCTTGAGATAAGTCAGTACCAATGACTTAACCAAGAACAAGACTCTGTCCAGGATGTACTCTCTTGGTCAGGATACGTAATGAATATCACATTTCATATAATACAAAAGTAGAAGAGTAAGACAAGAAAGTCGCATTCACTCGCCGAATATAGAACTCAAGGAAATATGACAAAGTGTACTCAAAATATTCCTACAACCTAACCGCCCTCAGCCAACCTCTGGTCTAGTACTCCATAATTTGCTTTCCTCTGAACCTGCTGAAACCCCTATTGCTGCATCCCTTGGCCATGCTGTTGTGGCCTTTGCTACTGCCTCACCCAAAACATCTGAGCCTGTGTCAGTAATGGATGCTGGGATAATGGCCTTACTGCTAAGGCTCGTCCTTGATACGATACTTTCTTTAGAGCTGGCAATACTGGATACTGTTGAGCTGGCCCTCTTGGCCCCTATTTCTGTGGGCACATAGCTATACGATGGTCTGAACCTCCACACTTCAAGCACTGCCCATTCACTGACCGACACACTTCCAGAGTGTGCTCCCCTTTACTACAATAAGTACAACCCATTGGTACCTCCTGGAGCTGCTGGTGCCTCGACGGCTGCTATCGAACTGGCACGATCATAACTATTATGACCTGTATTGGATCACGAATACGAATGCCAGGTGTTGGTGCTGATGTCCAGGGTAATGCTCCTCATCCTCTCGTACTCTATGCATGAGACCTCTTTTGGCCTCCCATCCTCGCCGACAACCTTTGTATAGTAAGCTTGTGCCTCTGAGATGCCGATAATACTGCATCAAATGTTTGGTAGTCATGCCCTTTACTAGCTGCAAAATCTCTAGGTGAAGTCCCTATCCTTGTTAGCAATCACCCAAATAATACTCTTATTATACGCAAATTTTTCGTATCTTTCATAAACGTATAATACTTGCGTACTTTTAAAAGATTCGAATTAGTATGTAAATTTTAAGCATGCAAAGTTTTAAACGTATTCCATATAATTTATTGAAAAATTTGGCACAAAAAACGTAGTGGGAACCTGTTTAATTAATTAAATTTGATAACATATTTAAGAATGTGAAGTTTCTAAGCTCAATATTTCTATTTTTGAATATTTGACCAAATTTTTGAACGTATTTTATTTGTACTAAGTCGATTTATACTCGTATTTTATCGTTCCGAATTTTTTTTGTTTGCCGAATTGCTAACAAGGGTCCCTATTGGAACCTCATAGCCCTTCCGGCACCTTCGCCACCATTGCTATGGAAAATCTACTCAGACTGCAGAACTTTGCTGTATATCCATCTACTGTCCGGCCGACCTACTTTAGACCGATGAACCTCTGCTGAAGCTCGAATTGTGCCACAACGCCAAAGTACTTGTCCTAAACCTACCCTAAGAAATAGGCTACCTTAAGCTAACTTCCACTCATGCCCACCAATCGCGACCAAGGTCTAAAAGCTGCAATCGGACCTAATCTACCTGCTCCTCAGTTGGAATCTTGGTCGTCACCAAGATGGCATCGATATCCTGTAGCCACGCATCCGTCATAATGGCATCCTCGGTGCCATCGAAATACCTCGAGTTCAGTCGACAAATTTGAGCCGATGCTGTAAAACCCCTATTTTTTAATTATTATTTTTATTATTTTATTAGACTTAAAAATGAATTTATGCAATTTACGATTTTTTTAGAAATGACCTTAGCCATTGTTGAGTTTTGGAGCACCAGACTACCATAAATTTTAGCACGAAAGATGAAGCAGTGTGCCTTGACTAGTGTACTAGCTATGCTGGGGGAAGCTTAGCCATAGTGATGTCCAAATAGGAAAACCATACCAAGTTGTGAATTCACTCATTTAAATTATTTTAATATGATATTATTTTATATATTGATTTTTTAGATGACCCAGTTGGGCCAAACCAGTCCGAACTGGGCCCGGACCGAATTTAAGCCCAGGTAGGCATGTGATGGGACCAAGGTGGCCATGTGAACATATTTTATGTACGTAAAAATAATTTCTAAATTATTTTATAATTTTATGTACAATTTCAAATTATTTAATTATTTGTGCAATTATTGGTATTTTATTATTTAAATAATATTTTATAAAATTGTACATATTTTTGGACCCGGATAAGGGTGTGTGGTACAGTTCACCCATTGGAGCAATTTTTATTATTTTATTAATATTAAAGTTATTTTGTGAACATTTAATAAATATGTTTATTGAGAGGTTAGTATTATTTTAAGTTGATTGAATTTATATATATATATATAGATATGTTTAAATATATTAAATATTTGGAGTAGATAACATTTGAATTGTTATTTGGATTTTTATATATATTTATGGTGTGTATATATATATATATATATATATATATATATATATATATATATATATATATAGGATAAGGGAGGTGAGGTGCCACCCTATGGAGGGTGTCTACTTGTCATCCCTCACATGTTATCATCATGCACCCATGTGCTTGATGATAGCATGGGGGGGTGACAAGTAGACACCCCCCCGTGAGGTGGCACCCTACCTCCCTTATTCTCTCTCTCTATCTCTCTCTCTCTCTATATATATATATATATATATATATATATATATATATATATATATATATATATATATATATATATATATACCTAAAAAGATTTGATTAGGGAATAAAAAGATTTGATTGAGAATAAAAAGATTTGATTAGAGGGAAAAAAAATCATGTAGTGGTCGGCCCCACAAAGGGGGAACCGACCACAAATCTAATTAACTAGCAGTAGCTAGCCGCCCAAGCAAAACACAAGTAGCAGCAGCTACAATTGTGGCCGATTCTTCCCCCCCCTTTTATATATATATATATATATATATATATATATATATATATATATATATATATATATATATATATATATATACTCTCTTCAATACCAAATCCTAATCTCCTTCCACCTTCTTCCTCTTCTCTCCTACATCATCCTTCCTCGTCTCGACGTGTGTGTCAGTCTCGCCGGAGCGACAACAGCCCCGCCTCACGGTCGCCACGGCGATAACAACAACAACCAACACCCACAACAAAGGCAATTTTTAATATCGAGGTACCCGACTTCTCCAATTAAATTCTCTTCCAATTCTTGTCCGTTTTTAGATCCTGTAAATTTCTGTAGAAAGCCCACATGACCCTCTAGCATTCCCTTCCAATAGTTTTATTTATTTTGCAAAAATTTTAGGTTTAATTAGATTAAAAATCACGAAAAATCAGTTTTTGAAAAACTTAAAAACCTCGGTACGAGGTACATCCCGACAAATCGGGCGACCCCGTCGCAAACCGAGAGTACCGAAGGGTCCGTATCGACTTTGCGGATGTGCGGGCTTTGACGGAATTCAAGTGGTTGCGTGTACGCGACGAATTTGATCCGTATCCGTCAAATTTTTCCGTATCGGGCCATTTCGATATTTTCTAATTACTTTTTGCACACTCATCAAATCGCGACGAAACTTGCGCCATTGGACTCGAAATATTTTTCTGGTCCTGTATGCCAAGTTTAGTTTGATTCTGAGACCGTTGACTGGGACGCTATTTTGGCGGGCCCACAATCCCACTCAACGGGCGATTTTGTGCACGGCTCATCGGAATCCAAAATTGGACATACCGTTGAGTTCGTCTCGAAAAAAATCTGTAGACATACAGTTTGACGACTTTTGTCACGACCCGCACCCACTGTGAGGGTACGAGTACGTAACAGCGCCCAGCCTACGCCGTAGTGTCGGCGGTAGAATGCTGTTCTAAGTCTCTATCTAACCATCAACTCATGCAGTATATAATATACTCATCATGATCAACTCCGAACGTAGGACAAGTATAAGATATGGTGTAACTCAATCACAGTCTAAGCACGATAAGATAACACAGAAATATAACTAAGAATTGAAGACAACAAAACTACTAATAAAATAACAACAACTCAAACAATCTCAAATACATCTCAAGTCTCAAATCTCTATATACAACTCCAGTTCTAAAGAGGAAAACTAAAACAAAACAGACTAGCTAAACTCCCGATCACTCCTGAGTGTCGGGGCCATAGGTAGCTAAGCCATCTCCTGGTCTGTAACATGTATGGCATGTGTCCTCAGGGCAATCATCTGTAAAATTTTCAACATGTCCAGTCAGGACAGAACGAGCACATCTTATCTAGAAAACCCAAGTAAATGACAGAGAACTATAAAGCAGTTATAGACAGTTGTATTGATGAAAATGGCAGTTTATATTCATGTGATGGTAAGAAAGACACATAAAGTGCAAGGAAAGAAAATAACTAAACAAGAGAAGAATCATAGCAATGAAGACTGTAAAAATAGAACTAGCTGAACCAGGGTAATATGATATAGAGTCCAGACAACAATGTAGACAAGTGTAACTCCAATGTGGTCCAGTACAAGATGAATCTAATACAAGATGAATCCAGTAAGGGACGATTCCAGTTATAGTGATCAATAATTCTAGGGTGAGTCCAGCCTATACTCTAGCAGTGTGTTTTAAAATACCGAGTTCGACATGTAAACGGCTGTAGGTAATACGACACATCACACACCTGGCCGAGTGTGAGATGGCTATCATTCCAGTAGATTCCAGTTGGGAGATTCCAGATTAGGGTATGTCTACATGTCTTACTCTTGTATTTCCCCTCCCAGCAAGTGAATCCAGAATTTTGACACAATGATTCAAGATGAGTCCAGCTAAAATATAATGATACCAGTAAATGATTCCAGTAAATGATTCCAGTAGGTGATTCCAGTAATAGAAGCCAAATGATGATACCAGTAATAGAGGCCAGAAAATAAGAGTGTGTCGTATACATAAATCCAGAAATATCCACACGTGTTGTAACAGAGAATCGTATACAACTAACTAGAACTGAAGTACAGTAATTAATAAGTAAATGAGAGAACTATCAGAGAATGTACTCGCCTGCTACTCTGAAAAGAGTAGTGTAATATCAGATGTCTGCAACTGAGTCACAATGTCCTAAACAGAGGAATACAGGTTATAATATGTTTAAAATAAGACAGATGATTTTTTATGATGCATCTACATGATTTCTAGGTCAATCTAGGTCAAAGTCAACTCTACGTCTAATCTGGTCAACTGTCTAGGTCAAACTAGGTCCAAGTCAACTCTGGGTCAACCCAAATCAGCTAAAATAGTCAAACTAGGTCAATCTTAATCTAGTCAAGTCTCACTAGGCCTAACCCAACCTACACTAGCAATCTAACACAAGTACAAGCCAAACTAGGCTATCAAGCCAACCACACATTCATATAATACCTCACACACACATATATACATATATCCTATATACATATAGGAACCCTCAATACCTATCCATATATATGAACCTACATCAAGCTAATCAACCTAACATATACATACCTATATAATATTCTAATCTACTATAAGCTATATGTATATATATCTATACACATACTCATTCAAGTTGTATGAATGCCAACCTAACCCAAGCCTCCTCTTCCCATCTCATAGAACCTCACTTAAACTCCTTCTTTACCATTCACAAATACCTTTCCTATACCAACTGAACCACTAGTCATACAAGGGCTAAATTATAAATGGATGAGGCTGAATAATGAGCAAGGCCAATGAATTGATACCAAGGTAATGGCATTCTCATTAGTCTATAAGATATTCCCTAATCTGAACACTGACATAAGGTGCCACACAGAGGCTAACACCTTAACCCTCACTCTCCAACAGCCCACAAGAACTTCACATGATGTAGGATTTATAATGCCACTTGGACAGTGTCCTATTTCCCTTAAGCCCCCACTTGATATAGAATGCTAGGCATTGCTCTGGGCATCCCTGTAACAGGGAGCCCTCTACATGCTGCTGCAAATGCTAAGCTCCTACTGCTACTGCTGCTATTTACCAAGTCAAGGCCATGCCCTGCCAGGTCAGGACAAGGCAAGTGGCTAATTGTCACTGCTGCAACTCCTACTCAGCATATGTGAACTCAATCCAAACTCCAGCTCAACATTAACCACCCAGGACCTAACTGTTACATAGTAAGGTCATCTTAGGAAACCTGAGATGACATCTAACTCAGATATCAACTAATTCAGATGTCAAAATTCGATATCTATATCAGATATCACTCAAAATCAGCATACAGAACTAAAAAGAACTCCTACCTGTATCACCAAAACCTGAACTCGGTCTCAACCTCACATTTCCAGTTTTCATGCTCATGATCGAACTGGAACACCTGTCAAAACCCATCCAATACATCCTAGACTTCCTAACATTCAATCTAAATTCCAGTTAATACCATCTTACCCAAACTGAACTCAATGTTCAGTTTAACATGCCCAGCTCCTCATAACTCAGATCAAATGATTCAACAACCAACCCAATCAATGTGGTGTCAAGTGATGGAAACAAGTTATGTGTGTGTGCTCAGGAATTTAAATGACAGTTCATACATGGAACATGGGCAATGTGACAATGCGTGTGTGTGTGTTATAGAGCAATGCAGTGGTGTGTGTGTGTGTTAATCTGAAAATATAATGAATATGATAGTTCAAACAGTGTGTGAGTCTATGGCTGACAGTGAACCAATGTGAAGGGGATGTGCTCTGGACTCAAGTCTGGACAGGGGGAAAAATAGGACTGAGCAGTGCAATTTACTGAGAGGGCATATGCATGGGTGAAAGGCAGTGAAGGATGTGGTTATTCTTCAACTGTACAGGACAATGAACATCAATATACCAATCAATCCCCATAAAACAGTTTCAGAGAACTAACAACTACATGAGAATTTAGTTAACACTATAACCCAACCCCATTCATAGTTTGAATTCTATTTCTAAGTGCAAAACCCAAATCTAACATGAAATACCCAACTAGCAGCATCCATTACACATGTAGGAATCAATTTAGTGGTTTAAAATAGCATTTAAATCAGATAAAATAAAAGGAAATCAATTCAGGACTTAAGAACAGTAGCACGTATCAGTCCACACATGGGAGCTTGAAATCCGACTTCAAAACAAAACAAAACCCAATGAATTCGTGTACAGTGGTAGTCCCACATGTGTGTGCACATGTGGAGGGTGTCCATGTGTCCTAGAACTGGACACGAAGTGTCACAATCGAACAGAAAAAAATAGGAAGACATATTGTTCAGAAAATCCTCGTGCATGCGTGCACGTGTGTCCAACTCACGACACAGGCAACGTGGAAACACGTGCCCGTGCACACTGTGTTCACCTAGACTAGGGGGACGTGTCCATGTGCCTGTCCCGTGTCCACGTGGTGTCTACGTGTCGATACGAGGCCGTATCAGTGAGCAATTTGTGTGCGTAGCAGTGACAGTGCGTGACCCGTGCGAACGCGATAACTTCGCGCACAGTGAACTAAAGTTCGTGAAACTTTGTGTGGGTGATGTCAGTGGGTGCCCGCACGTCCCCACAAATTTTTCGTGGTGCCACGTGTCGTGTCGTGTCCGCAAAGACACTCGAACAGCAGGACAGCCGTACGGGCCTGTGCGCAGTGTCGTGCACGACTTGCGTGTCTATTTTGGACACGAAATGCGCACAAAAACCAACTCAGTCCTCAACATAATTAATGTACACATCAAGAGCTTCAAAATCATGTAATTAGTTTAGCAAAAATCGAAATTAAAATCCTTAGAGGCATTTCATCGAACACCTAACATACACTACGACACGTGTCCGATACGGACACCAAACGGACACAAAATTCTCCCAAATTTCAGGGACACCTAGGGGACTCCTAGATCTAGCCCTACATGCAAAGAAAACTGAAATTTAAATCAATTTAAAGGGTTTTACCTGTAGGTGCAAATTGCATGGAAAAGCTCCAAATGGGGGGTGTTCCTCTTGATGCCAAAAGCTCCAAATTGTTCCCAAAGCTGGGATTAAACCCCAAAATTAGAAAGTAGGAGAGCATTAGGTTATAATGCAAGAAACTAGAATCAAAAAGGAATTAAAATGAATTTATGAGGATTTTTGGAAGAGGGACAAATACCTTTCTTTTTCCAATGTTGAAATGAATAAAGAAAGAGGCAAACCCTAGAGAATAAGTGTTTATATAGGGTGGGGATCCCTATGGCTGGTCATTTAGGGTTTGGCTAGGGTTATGGCTTCTAGTTATGGGCCATGGGCCAAGTCATGATTAAATAAATCATTAAGCCATAAGTCATTTCATGAAATCATAAATCATGACTTAAATTCACCAAACCAAATCCCCTCATTCTAAAATTTATTTTCTAAAGACTAAAAGTAGGTTAACCTAAGTTAGACTAGGGTCACCATGGCTAGGATTAGCTTCTAGGCTAGTTCACTAGGTCTCAACAAGTCAAGTCAACCCAAAATTCACCAATTCAATAAATCATCAAATAAGTCAAATAAGTCAAAATGACCAAATTATCCCTAGGCTAAAAATGATAATTAAGTCATCCTAATGACATGGTTAGGCTCTAGGTCATGCAGTCTCTAGGGTTTCACTAGCTGCACACCAAAATTACAAGTCACGACTTAAAACAATTTTTAAATAGTTTAAAAAAATAATTAAAAATCACCAAAAATCATAATAGTGAAATAAATACAATAAATAATAATTATAATTACAAAATTTCAAAAATACCCTCATCTGGAAAATTGGGTGTTACAATCCTACCCACCTTATAAAAATTTTGTCCTCGAAATTAAGATGATCGCACCTTTCCTAGGTCAAACCCCCAATCAATCAAAGTCGAAGCAATACAATCCTACTGGTCGTGATTCCACAGTCTCGAACAGGGTAGCTACACTATCTAGCAAACACAAGCAATATCCTGGCAGGTACTAAAGGAAATCACACATGGAAGTGGGGAGGAAGAACAAGAAGGTCAAACCTGCTAATCTATCACCTGCAACGTCAGCCTCCTCGGCTGCCATCGCGAAAGCTCCACCCCTCTGGTGCTGAGGTACAGGTGGCCTAGCTCCCTCAAAAGGAATGTGCAAAGGACAGTCTACCATCCTATATGAAACTGGTAAAGACAACTAAGAATTTATTATGAAGGATTACCCTTCCAAAGATGATCAAAATCGAAGGGTTAAGGCACGAGTGTCAATAGCATTGAAATCCAATAACACAGTATATAAAAGAGGATTTAGTCCTGGCACGATCTAAGTTGATCAATTTCAGGATATATCGAAGTTTGGGCAAGATGGAGAACGAGGCCATTAAAGTTTGAGCACGAGTATCCAAGATTTGATATCCATGTCACAATTGAATTAATTCAATTGAATAAGACCCCAAACACTGGATGATAAGGAGGATGACCCGGTCAACTGCTCACGATCAAAGAATTGGAATTTAAAGGATGATGCAAGGATATAGAAATAAGGCAATTTCTTCCTTTGGATAGGGAAACTAAACATGATACCTTGGGTTGACCTATCAAGTACAGTGCCTTTTCTATCTGAAATATATGAAAGGCAAAATAATAAGGAGTTCAAGGGCGATGTTATTAAGTACAATACGTGGTTCATAGACGATGGAAATAATTCCAAAAGAGAATTGCCAAAGCTGTCGTGGATGAGACTCTAGGGCAAATTTAACTATGTCTCCCTCCATGTCGAATAATATATGAGAAGCGAACCAAAGTGCAATAGGTTGATCAGACCATCATGCACCGGTTCTGATTAGACAATATGTTAGTGGGTGCCGGCCCCCAATAAAATATGTCATGATCAAGCTCGAAAAGATTAGCTTGCAAAACTGGTGCTAAATTAGCAACATAAGATAACAAAATATAAGTAAGGATAATGATGAAGGAAGTTAATAGTCCAAGATTCTTTAAACATCAAGGAGTGAGGGTGAATCAAAACAATAGGAAAATGATTTTCAATTTGAAGTTCATAATAAGATTCTCAAGGGTCGTCCAGGAATCTCTCAGGTAGTCCTAACTGTGATTGAGTACCTCTCCGTTAAAGCCTATCTCTCAATCCTATCGCAGGCTCGCAGCAGTACAACTAAGTCGCCGTACTACCACGATATCGCACTAATGCGACTCTCGACCTGAATGGGCCACCACTAAAAATGTGTCACGACCCGCACCCACTGTGAGGGTACGAGTACGTAACAGCGCCCAGCCTACGCCGCAGTGTCGGCGGTAGAATGCTGTTCTAAGTCTCTATCTAACCATCAACTCATGCAGTATATAATGTACTCATCATGATCAACTCCGAACGTAGGACAAGTATAAGATATGGTGTAACTCAATCACAGTCTAAGCACGATAAGATAACACAGAAATATAACTAAGAATTGAAGACAACAAAACTACTAATAAAATAACAACAACTCAAACAATCTCAAATACATCTCAAGTCTCAAATCTCTATATACAACTCCAGTTCTAAAGAGGAAAACTAAAACAAAACAGACTAGCTAAACTCCCTGATCACTCCTGAGTGTCGGGGCCATAGGTAGCTAAGCCATCTCCTGGTCTGTAACATGTATGGCATGTGTTCCTCAGGGCAATCATCTGTAAAATTTTCAACATGTCCAGTCAGGACAGAAACGAGCACATCTTATCTAGAAAATCCAAGTAAATGACAGAGAACTATAAAGCAGTTATAGACAGTTGTATTGATGAAAATGGCAGTTTATATTCATGTGATGGTAAGAAAGACAGATAAAGTGCAAGGAAAGAAAATAACTAAATAAGAGAAGAATCATAGCAATGAAGACTGTAAAAATAGAACTAGCTGAACCAGGGTAATATGATATAGAGTCCAGACAACAATGTAGACAAGTGTAACTCTAATGTGGTCCAGTACAAGATGAATCTAATACAAGATGAATCCAGTAAGGGACGATTCCAGTTATAGTGATCAATAATTCTAGGGTGAGTCCAGCCTATACTCTAGCAGTGTGTTTTAAAATACCGAGTTTGACATGTAAACGGCTGTAGGTAATACGACACATCACACACCTGGCCGAGTGTGAGATGGCTATCATTCCAGTAGATTCTAGTTGGGAGATTCCAGATTGGGGTATGTCTACATGTCTTACTCTAGTATTTCCCATCCCAGCAAGTGAATCCAGAATTCCGACACAATGATTCAAGATGAGTCCAGCCAAAATATAATGATACCATTAAATGATTCCAGTAAATGATTCCAGTAAATGATTCCAGTAGGTGATTCCTAGTAATAGAAGCCAAATGATGATACCAGTAATAGAGGCCAGAAAATAAGAGTGTGTCGTATACATGAATCCTAAAAATATCCACACAGTGTTGTAACAGAGAATCGCATACAACTAACTAGAACTGAAGTACAGTAATTGACAAGTAAATGAGAGAACTATCAGAGAATGTACTCGTCTGCTACTCTGAAAAGAGTAGTGTAATATCAGATGTCTGCAACTGAGTCACAATGTCCTAAACAGAGAATACAAGTTATAATATGTTTAAAATAAGACAGATGATTTTTTATGATGTATCTACATGATTTCTAGGTCAATCTAGGTCAAAATCAACTCTACGTCTAATCTGGTCAACTGTCTAGGTCAAACTAGGTCCAAGTCAACTCTGGGTCAACCCAAATCAGCTAAAATAGTCAAACTAGGTCAATCTTAATCTAGTCAAGTCTCACTAGGCCTAACCCAACCTACACTAGCAATCTAACACAAGTACAAGCCAAACTAGGCTATCAAGCCAACCACACATTCATATAATACCTCACACACACATATATACATATATCCTATATACATATAGGAACCCTCAATACCTATCCATATATCTGAACCTACATCAAGCTAATCAACCTAACATATACATACCTATATAATATTCTAATCTACTATAAGCTATACATATATATATCTATACACATACTCATTCAAGTTGTATGAATGCCAACCTAACCCAAGCCTCCTCTTCCATCTCATAGAACCTCACTTAAACTCCTTCTTTACCACTCACAAATACCTTTCCTATACCAACTGAACCACTAGTCATACAAGGGCTAAATTATAAATGGATGAGGCTGAATAATGAGCAAGGCCAATGAATTGATACCAAGGTAATGGCATTCTTATTAGTCTATAAGATATCCCCTAATCTGAACACTGACACAAGGTGCCACACAAAGGCTAACACCTTAACCCTCACTCTCCAACAACCCACTAAGAACTTCACATGATGTAGGATTTATAATGCCACTTGGACAGTGTCCTATTTCCCTTAAGCCCCCACTTGATATAGAATGCTAGGCATTGCTCTGGGCATCCCTGTAACAGGGAGCCCTCTACATGCTGCTGCAAATGCTAAGCTCCTACTGCTACTGCTGCTATTTACCAAGTCAAGGCCATGCCCAGCCAGGTCAGGACAATGGCAAGTGGCTAATTGTCACTGCTGCTAACTCCTACTCAGCATATGTGAACTCAATCCAAACTCCAGCTCAACATTAACCACCCAGGACCTAACTGTTACCTAGTAAGGTCATCTCAGGAAATCTGAGATGACATCTAACTCAGATATCAACTAATTCAGATGTCAAAATTCGATATCTACATCAGATATCACTCAAAATCAGCATACTGAACTAAAGAAGAACTCCTACCTGTATCACCAAAACCTGAACTCGATCTCAACCTCACATTTCTAGTTTTTATGCTCATGATCGAACTGGAACACCTGTCAAAACCCATCCAATACATCCTAGACTTCCTAACATTCAATCTAAATTCCAGTTAATACCATCTTACCCAAACTGAACTCAATGTTCAGTTTAACATGCCCAGCTCCTTATAACTCAGATCAAATGATTCAACAACCAACCCAATTAATGTGGTATCAAGTGATGGGAACAAGTTATGTATGTGTGCTCAGGAATTTAAATGACAGTTCATACATGGAACATGGGCAATGTGACAATGCGTCTGTGTGTTATAGAGCAATGCAGTGGTGTGTGTGTGTTAATCTGAAAATACAGTGAATGTGACTGTTCAAATAGTGTGTGATTCTATGGCTGACAGTGAACCAATGTGAAGGGGATGTGCTCTGGACTCAAGTCTGGACAGAGGGAAAAATAGGACTGAGCAGTGCAATTTACTGAGAGGGCATATGCATGGGTGAAAGGCAGTGAAGGATGTGGTTATTCTTCAACTGTACAGGACAATGAACATCAATATACCAATCAATCCCCATAAAATAGTTTCAGAGAACTAACAACTACATGAGAATTTAGTTAACACTATAACCCAACCCCATTCATAGTTCGAATTCTATTTCTAAGTGCAAAACCCAAATCTAAACATGAAATACCCAACTAGCAGCATCCATTACACATGTATGAATCAATATAGTGGTTTAAAATAGCATTTAAATTAGATAAAATAAAAGGAAATCAATTCAGGACTTAAGAACAGTAGCACGTATCAGTCCACACATGGGAGCTTGAAATTCGACTTCAAAACAAAACGAAACCCAATGAATTCGTGTACAGTGGTGTCCCACATGTGTGTGCACATGTGGAGGGTGTCCATGTGTCCTAGAATTGGACATGAAGTGTTACAATCGAATAGAAAAAAATAGGAAGACACAGTGTTCAGAAAATATCCTCGTGCACGCGTGCACGTGTGTCCAACTCACGACACAGGCAACGTGGAAACACGTGGCCGTGCACACGTGTTCACCTAGACTAGGGGGACGTGTCCATGTGCCTATCCTGTGTCCACGTGGTGTCTACGTATCGATACGAGGACCGTATCGGTGAGCAATTTGTGTGCGTGTAGTGACAGTGCGTGACCCGTGCGAACGCGATAACTTCGCGCACAGTGAACAAAAGTTCGTGAAACTTTTTGTGGGTGATGTCAGTAGGTGCCCGCACGTCCCCACAAATTTTCATGGTGCCACGTATTGTGTCGTGTCCGCAAAGACACTCGAACAGCAGGACAGCCGTACGGGCCTGTGCGCAGTGTCGTGCACGACTTGCGTGTCCATTTTGGACACGAAATGCGCACAAAAACCAACTCAGTCCTCAACATAATTAATGTACACATCAAGAGCTTCAAAATCATGTAATTAGTTTAGCAAAAATTGAAATTAAAATCCTTAGAGGTATTTCATCGAACACCTAACATACACTACGACACGTGTCCGATACGGACACCAAACGAACACGAAATTCACCCAAATTTCAGGGACACCTAGGGGACTCCTAGATCTAGCCCTACATGCAAAGAAAACTGAAATTTAAATCAATTTAAAGAGGTTTTACCTATAGGTGCAAATTGTATGGAAAAGCTCCAAATGGGGGGGTGTTCCTCTTGATGCCAAAAGCTCCAAATTATCCCAAACTGGGATTAAACCCCAAAATCAGAAAGTAGGAGAGTATTAGGTTCTAATACAAGAAACTAGAATAAAAAATGAATTAAAATGGATTTATGGGGATTTTTGGAAGAGGGACAAATACCTTTCTTTTTCCAATGTTGAAATGAATAAAGAAAGAGGCAAACCCTAGAGAATAAGTGTTTATATAGGGTGGGGATCCCTATGGCTGGTCATTTAGGGTTTGGTTAGGGTTAGGGCTTCTAGTTATGTGCCATGGGCCAAGTCATGATCAAATAAATCATTAAGCCATAAGTCATTTCATGAAATCATAAATCATGACTTAAATTCACCAAACCAAATCCCCTCATTCTAAAATTTGTTTCTAAAGACTAAAAGTAGGTTAACCTAAGTTAGACTAGGGTCACCATGGCTAAGGTTAGCTTCTAGGCTAGTTCACTAGGTCTCAACAAGTCAAGTCAACCCAAAATTCACCAATTCAATAAATCATCAAATAATTCAAATAAGTCAAAATGACCAAATTATCCCTAGGCTAAAAATGATAATTAAGTCGTCCTAATGACATGATTAGGCTCTAGGTCATGCAGTCTCTAGGGTTTCACTAGCTGTACACCAAAATCACAAGTCACGACTTAAAACAGTTTTTAAATAGTTTAAAAAAATAATTAAAAATCACCAAAAATCATAATATGAAATAAATACAATAAATAATAATTATAATTACAAAATTTCAAAAATACCCTCATCTGGAAAATTGGGTGTTACAACTATAGAGACTGTAGGTTCTGGCGCATATTTCGGTACAAAGCGGGTCCAACGACGGACATCGTTTTGACCCAAAATTACAATTTTACCCCTGTTCCAGAATTTGACTTTTGGACAGGCGTTTCCTAGGCATATCTTTATTTCCAAACTCGTTCGTGATGTTTGTTTCAGCATCCGGAGCTTCTTGTGGATTTTGACTTTTATGTTGACGATTCTGACTGTTGGATTTTGCTACATCTCGTACCACCCTCAGGTAAGACACCTTGCCATTTGCTATTTATTTATCTTAGCTCATATTTCATGCATTATTTATTATTTTCTTTATGTAAAATAAACTGTAATACATGGCATAACCTGTTAGAACTTACTGTTCATTTATATTTCTGCTATGAATTAGTTTTTCTTACACATTAAACTTAGATTTAAGGGTCCACCTTGTGTGTTGCATACATAGGCCTTGACACATTTATACCACGTTGTTGTGAGTCACATATAGGACTCGGACATGCGTGATTGGCTGGCTACCAGTACGTATAAGCCGTGCGTTAGGAAATAACTGCTATTAGAATTGCATGCTAGAAGACTTAGCATTTATGAGTTGGCATTGGGCAGGGGAGAACATGATTGAAAGTTGACTACCACCCTATTATCGTAGACTCGCTCTTACTGAGGAACGATAGGTAGACTATATGCTATAGACTCGTTCGATACTGAGGAATAGTATATGGTGTTGTGACTCGCTACTGAGGTACTGCATTAGTATTTTCTTGACTTGACCCGATAGTCATGCGACCATGAACTGTTCTTAAAACTGTATTCACTTAGTACGGTTAGGCTACCCTATCCGTTAGGTATGAGTACTCTTGGTTTGGGTACTTGTATCTGACCGTGGCTTGGAACAATAATTTGTCGCGAATTAGTTCGTCTCATCTTGTCCTTGTTTGGATTGTATGTGTGACTTACTACTTCGATGAGAAGGTATTGAACCTTGTTGGGGTCCGGATACCATATTGGATTCATAGCATGGAAAGATACGTCACCGTGAATTAGTTTACCATCTTATGTCCTTGTTTGGTTGGGGGAATGGTATGCTAGTTCAATAGGTGCATGTTGGACCATGTTATAATTCAATTGACTTATTTATTTGAGCAATATTTATTCAGTTTATATGGCATGATATTATGTGTCTTGTTACGTCCCTCTGAGAACCTGGTTATCTCTCCAGGTGTGTGTGTTCTTGTCTTTCGCAGGTGCTCTAGCTCTAGCTGTGACCATCTTTATTTCTTGAGGATGATTACGCTTAGGTCGTCTTCGCTTCGCTCGCCAAACTCTTTTTTTTGTTATGTATTTCTTTTCATAGTTGGTAGTGGATTTGTCTCCTCCCAACTACATGTACAAATGACAATTTATTATCATTATATGACATCTTTTATTCTTTTATTTTGTGGATGAGATTAGATTACTCTTGGTTTACTGTATTTTACAGCTTATGTATTCATACGAGGTTTCCATATATTGGAGTATACTTCGTATGTATACAGCTGGCATGTCGATGTACCTAGTCCTACGTATTTTGGGACTGGGGCGTTACAGATGCACCCGAATCTGTCTTCTCGCTTTTCTCTAGGGCTACCTGCAAACCCTGTTTCAATAAGATATTATGTTCCTAGGTCTACACTTGTAGATGTCGTTGGATTGCCATTTGGTGTTGTTGGGTTTCTAATAACCCCTGATGTTTTACAATAATACCGGTGTGTCGAGTTTTATAAGTACTACCGGCATTACTGGAGGTACGGAACCTCTGGCCTCTGCTGCTTAACTGACTCGTCCTCGATGACTTGCTCGATATAAATTTGTCCAGGTAGAGATGCTACCTCTGTTGATCTCCTATTGAATCCTGCCCTATTGGATGCTCTCCCATGCCTACTCCTCCAATAACCGAGAACGAGACACCCCTAAAGGAAAAGATATAAGATATCAAATAACATGACGAGGAACGGAACGAGGATGGAAAACAACTTAATCAATCAAGGGCGACGAAAGAGAAGACGAATCAAGATATAAAAGGAAACATATTTTGATTGAGACTCATATAATAACAATACCCCACAAGTCTAAAAACGGACTTACATAGGCCACCGCTAAAATCTTGTCACGCTACAGTACAAAAATACGGAGACGGACTAGGCCAGCTATCCCGTATGAAGTACAAAGATGTCATATGGCGATTACGGCTGTCGAGAGACTAGGGATGCATTCTACAATCAAGTCTCCTATGGTCTCAATGACCATCTATGTCTCAATCATTCACGCAAGAAGTAGTAAATAATGATCATATAAGACAAAGCAGTAAGGCGTCTCCGACGCTTCATCAAAATGATTCATGAGCCTAGCTACACAAAATGATGAGCTAGTGCCAAGAGTTAATAGTACATAACCATAGTCAGCTACAGTCTGATTTAATTACAATTATATGAGGAAAGTAAATATCCAGAATATTTGGCTAAACAGGTGCCTACGGTTAAATGCCAAGTACAAAATAGAAGATATCATAGCGGTGAAGAAGAAACCTACTCATGGTCCCTGGCGTCCATGCTCCTGGTGTGCACCATTGTACGGGTAGAAGACTGGATCCTCAGGATCTACTACGAAATCTAGCCAAACAAAACTAGCGGGGTCAGCCCCAAATAGCAAGTATCATAAAGGAGCACATTATAAATGAGACAAAATCCAAGCAATAATTAAGACCTGGTTCATGAGTTATAGGCTTATACCATATCATCGAGACAATATGACACCTCTACAACCAAACAAAGGACAAATGGTGTGAATATCATGCCGGGATAAGATATATCTTATAACCATGGTCAGGTAAACGACTTCTAGTCGCAACTTCGTTCCATAGCATGTCATTATATAATAGACCAACCCAACAACCAAACAAGGATATGGGTTGGACCATACACCATGATAGTCCATGTCTTCGACTACTAACATAAGAAACATATCACAAGCAAGTCATTTTATAGTCGGCCAATCATTCCTATGGCTTTCTATGATCTATCTGGGCTATCCCAGTAATACATATATAGGAATCCTCAGATTGTGTCATATCCAAGAAGGCTAGCTTAAACAATAAAGCAAGCACTCACTAAATGCACCGGTCCATTATAAGGCCATCGTGCTAAGATAATCAGTAATGGTTCCAGTTCTTCTCTAGAGAGAAACTGTCTCGGCCTACACTAATCAGATACAACACTCTACTAGTGTAGATGAATATACAATATCCATGGTGGCCAACCTTGCACTCTCGAACCTTGTTCGACAGTGGCTGGTAACACGTCTCAAGATTTTGTTCCCTTCCAATGCTTCTATCTAGTTGAGTTGCCTAGGTTAACCATTTGTTTGTTTGGAATCACATGTCGTGGTCACATGGTCATCCTTTTAAATGTCGTACCTCAGTACGTGTACCCTAATTACGAATTCACATCGGTTTATAGAGTCCTAAATCTGGATCCGTTCTTAGTGTAATGCATCAATCAAGCAATCATCATATCACGCTAATATTCGTGACTAATTACCAAGTATGTGCTGGGAACATGAATGTACTGACCTCAATACAGAAGATGAAGAGAAGGTAAACCCTAACCCAACACTTGCATTAACTTCTAATTAGTGTCATTAGTGTTTTAGAGACTACCCAAGGCATAGGGCTACCCTTTGGAAGAAGTTTGAACTTCATTGGACCCAAATTGAGACTTTGACCTATGATTTTGTGTCAATTTTAGGGAAAATCCAAAATTGGCATATTTGGATGTTGTGATCAGGTTAGTGAGACCTAATTAGGTTAGTTTGGGTGAGAGGAGGCTAGGTACGTGTCCACATTTGGATACGTGGGGTCGTTTTGCGAGAAATCGTAAAAATAGACGTTTTTGTAGGTTTTCGGGTTCCAACACACGGGTGACTTTTTGCACCGACACTAGAATCGGTAAGTTAGTACCTAGAATATGTTTTAATCATTATTTAGAAGTCGTGGATAAAATTTGGGTCGAATCTAGATAGGTTTGGTGCCCGTATCGTGCGGTATCGCGAATCGGACACCCTAGGGTCGCCAAAATAGCCATTTGGCTATTTGGGCCTCGTTTCTCGTTTTCGCTCACGTGCGCGAGTTGGATTACTCGTGTGGGGTACGTGTCTAGGCCCTAGAGGGTATAATTATAAGGATTTGGGGTGTTCGGGTTGGTATCGGGTGATATATATATATATATATATATATATATATATATATATATATATATATATATATATATATATATATATATATATATATATATATATATATATACATGCCTCCCTCCCTCACTCTCACATTCGCTCACTCCCCTTCTCTCGCACTCACACTATATATATAGTGTGTTGTGTGTTGAGTGTGTGTGTTTGTGTGTGAGTGCGAGAGAAGGGGAGTGAGTGAATGTGAGAGTGAGGGAGGGAGGCATGTATGTTTATATATATATATATATATATATATATATATATATATATATATATATATATATATATAGGAGTATGTATATATATAGAGAGAGGTAAGGAAAGGAAAGAAATGAAAGGTAAGGTAAGGAAAGGTAAGGTAGAGAAAGGAAAGAAGGAAAAGAAATGGGAAAAGGAAAGGAAGGGAAAGTGAGATATTAGAGGTAAATGGGATTTACCTTGGGATATTGAAAATAATGCAAGGTAACGCCAAGTTATCAAGTAAATAAGGGAAAAATGTTAAGGTTTTTTTTTTTTTTTTTTTTTTTTTTTGTTAAAGAAATGGGAAAAGGAAAGGAAAGGAAAGTGAGATATTAGAGGTAAATGGGATTTACCTTGGGATATTGAAGATAATGCAAGGTAACGCCAAGGTATCAAGTAAATAAGGGTAAAATGTTAAGGTATATATATATATATATATATATATATATATATATATATATATATATATATATATATATATATATATATATAAGTATTGAGGTATTAGATACCAGGGTATCCTTGTATCTGAAGTACATAGGACATTAGTGCTAGAGAACCTATATTAGCTAGTTTTAGCTAATATTGGTCTATTATCCCATTTTGACATAGATTTGATCGGTTGACCTAGAATTGACTAGTTTGACAGATTTGACTAGTTTGACCCTAGTTTGACCAATGTTGACCAGTTTGACTCCAAAAGTCAACTTTGGACCTAGATTGACCGTTTGGCCTAGAAAAGACCTAGAAGCTTATTATTCACTCATTTGTTTTAGTTTTTCATTTAGAACACCAAGTAACATTGAAATTTCCTAACAGATCATTGTGACCCCAGCTTGGACTCCGATTCTCACACTTTGTTCAAAGCATCAGGCGAGTACATTCTCTAATAGTTTCTTGTCTATGTTTCATATTGTGCATCATAGCTTGTAGTGTCATATTTGATTCTTGTTGTGTTGGTACACGGGCTATTATACTATGGTATCTCCCTCTTGTGACTGTATTTCTTGTGTAAGTTTCTTGAGCATGATATCCTTGCGACACCATGGTATTAGTATTGGACGGGAGGAATTTTTAGATAGTATGTGATCATACCCCACCATGCATGTTTCATGTGAGTGTTAATCATACAATCCCATGTATGATTAGCCAAGTGTTAGTCCTACATCTCACGTATGACTAGCCAGACCATATTCTTGTGCAAGTTCCTAAGCCGATCACATATGAAGCTAACATTCCAATTTACATAGATGGTATAGTATTTTCCAATTCAACACATGTTCTCATTTATCTGTATATTATTGGATATATTTGCCTCACTTCTCCATGACAGGTACACCATTGTTGATTTCTCTCATTTATCACACTTATGGTTATTTTTCATAGTTTGTTGCATATTCGTAGAACTGCTATTAGCGTATGTACTTGCTCCCGTCATAACTGGATGAATGTTGTAGGCACTGATGATGAGGATTGGTGCCCCACAGACTATGGTACCCAGAGGACCGGAGGGTTCGTTCCCGAGGATCCTAACCTAGTGGGAGATGCTCCCCTAGACTTTGGCTAAAGGCCAGTTTGCCTACTTTTGGTACTGGACTTCGATTGCGGCAGACTTATTATTTTGGATGATTGTATGCTATTGTGGGGCATGTATATATTCTTTTGATACACTTGGAGCATATGTCTGTACTATGTCAGTTGGATTTCTGGACTGCTCTTTCATTCGGTCTTATATATCATATTCTCTCTTTATCGTGTTTTAGATTGGTGATTGAGTATTTGATATATATTATTGCCAGTTCTTATAGTTGAGATTGTACAGGTACCTATATCCTTGTATAGATTAGACAACGTTTTACCGCCGATTCTGCGGTGTAGGCTGGACCTACCCACGGCTCATGCCCAATTTTTGGGTGCGGGTCGTGACACATTTTTAGTGGTGGCCCATGCATGTCCAAAGGTTCGCTTTTAGAGCGATATCGTAGTGGTACTTAGGCATAGGGTGCTGCTACGAGCCTGCGATAGGATATAGGATTTTAAGGTGTCAATACTCAAATCATAATTAGGACTTTCTTGTCAACTTAATTTGTTGGATATTGCTCATCTTAATAATGCTTTCTTTCATGCAATGTTTCTTGAAATTCTTATGGATTAACGTTGAGAGAGTATTCGGTAGCCCACCATGGTGATGCAGATGTGCACTGATAACCATTTATCTGAGTTGCAGCAAGTACGAGTTTACCTACGCCAGATGCACACTGGCACAGTGTAAACTTTCAGTTGAAGTGATTACAGATATATGTGGGTTTTCGAATATTATTTAGACTGCATCATAATATCTTATCTTGCGCCATATTGATTTTTTCTTGATTTTATTATCTTCGGCATGGTGGGCATTCGATCTAGAGGTCAAGGTCGAGGTCGAGGCACGGCTTCAGGAGCTCCCGATAGAGGAGCAGTTTTCACCGGAGACTCAGGCAGGGGAGCAGCCTCGGTAGGATCCCCAGTACGGGGAGCTTCAGCAGGGGCCCAAGGCCGAAGGACAGCTATGGCAGGAGCCAGAGGAGAAGCGGATATACCTGTATGGACAGAGAGGTCGGCTACATCCTGACCAACTTCTCGAAGGAGGGCAGCGATCGCACCAGCGACAGTCGAGAGGCCCACTTCCGTAACATCAGAGGCACTTCCATCCCTTCCACATTTAGATGCAGCGGGGGTACTACAGATTGTCCAGGGCCTGATGGAGGCCCAGAGGGTGCAGGGTGGGAGGCAGACGAAGATGCTATAGCAGGGCATAGAGACTGTCCACCAGGTTGCCAGGGAGGCAGCCGAAGACATGACCGTTCAGCTAGCGCATCCTGCAGTACAGAGACCCGGGACCATCCTACACTTCAAAAGGATGAACCCCCGGGAGTTCAGAGGGACGGAGGGCATACTGTATGCCGAAGATTGGCTTGAGAATATCGATAGCGATATGCGCTTGATCCGACTTCCAAGGACCTACAGGTAAAGGCTGCGGGATCTCAGCTCTCGGACATCGCTCGCATATAGTACTTGACAGAGCCCCAGATTACCGACAGGACATTGACATGAGATCAGTTCAAGAACCCCTTCAAATGGAAGTTCTATTCCGCAGCAGCCAGAGGTGCCTTGGAACAGCAGTTTCAGGACCAAGTATAGGGCGATCTTTCTGTAGACGAGTACGCTGCGGAATTCGACAGGCTGAGCCAATTTGCAGCATCCATGGTGAGGGAGCCCGATGATAGGACGAGGAGGTTCAAGCATGGCCTGAACTATGAGGTCAAGCGCCTCATTCCATCTATGGCCACTACCTACGAGCATACCCTGGCAGTGGCCCAAAAAGTCCAGGTGGATGAAGGCAGCGGGCAGAAGAGGGGCAGAGGCCCATCTGGAGGAGGTAGTAGCTCAGAGTAGGCGAAGCGTCCCTAGTTCCAGCAAAGGGTGCAGCCACCAGCACCAGTTCGAGCCACGGCTACTCAGCAGCGGCAGGGGCAGCCACGTCAGACCTGCATCTTTTACAGGAAGCTAGGTCATCTTTAGGAGGAGTATAAGAAGAGGTTGGGGACCTGCTTATTCTATGGCGAGTCGAGGCATTAGTTGTGGGACTGCCCCGCAGCGACAGCCTGACGTCAGGGACAGGTGGCGCCAGGTCAGAGAGCACCAGTTCGATCGCAGGCCTAGCAGTAGAGAGGGCCGCTTCCTACCCAGCAGCAGCGCTTTGACCAGAGAGGGGCACCTCAAGACAAGGCATTCGGGCTAGCAGTTGAGGAGCCTAAGCCTGTTACTGATGTGGTTGCAGGTTCTATTCTTCTTGATCTCATTCCAGCTCCGGCATTATTTGATTTCGGTGATTCTCATAGTTTTATTTTGGTATCATTTGTCCTCAAGCATCATTTAGTAGCAGAGCCCTTGGGCAGGACTTGCAAAGTCATGACTGGGGGTGGTATTATCCTAGTCAGTGACTATTACAAGGATCGTAGGATTTCTTTGGGAGGCCGGGATCGCTATGCTAGCCTACTCGTCATGCCGCTCCCGGGTTACGATGTGGTACTGGGGATAGATTGGTTGTTTGCTCAGTTGGCTACCATAGATTACAGAGGAGGGCGAGTGTTGTTTATCCTACAGGAGAGCCAGAGTTCGTGTTCACCAGAGGAGATATTGAGCACAGGGAGGGCATCATTTGTGGGGCCTCGAGGACGGCGGAGGAGTTGTCGCATCCTCTTATTTCGGAGTTCCTGGATGTCTTTCCAGAGGAGTTGCCAGGATTGCCATCAGATAGAGATGTTGAGTTATCTATTGACTTGATACCAAGAGCAGAGCCAGTAGTACGACACGTCTACAGGATTGGCAATTCAGAGCTGGTGGAGCTGAAGAAACAGGTCGAGGAGTTGCAGGACAAGGGGTTCATTAGATCCATTTCATCGCCTTGGGGAGCTTCAGTACTCTTTGTACCGAAGAAGGATGAGACAGTACGTATGTGCATCGATTACAGGGTGTTGAACAGTCTTACTATCAAGAACAAGTACCCGTTACCGGGGATAAATGATCTCTTCGATCAGTTGGGCGGTGCGCAAGTATTCTCGAGGATTAACTTGAGGATAGGCTTGTAGAAGCAAAGAATTTCAGGAACAGAAATACTATGCGCCTAAACATTACATGCACCAGGAAGCTCAGATGAAGTAATTGGCACAACAAACAGCAAAAGCATAAACATCAAAGAAAGATTTTTATTTCATATAAAAGTCTATTACATGTCTAAAAAAGGCTGTACAAAGGAGAACTTCTACAAAAAGAAAAGACCCTAAGTCTACAGCCAGGCACAGCAACCACCATGCGCTCTCAAACAGGCGTATCTCGCCATGCACTCTTAGTCAGGCGTATCTCAGTCAGGCGCATCTCTTCAGCGGCTCAGTTATGTGCATCCCTTCAGCGGCTCAGTTATGTGCATCCCTTCAGTAGCTCAGTTATGTGTCGCCCTTCAGCATCTCAGTCAGGCACATCATGAAGTCTCAGCATATGCGTCATCAAATGCTTCGACTAATAAAGCATTTATTGAGCAGAACGGGGGTGGGCAATCAACCCTCTAACTGGAGGAATATCTCTCCAAAGCCCAAGGAAGAGGAGAGCACCGCAATCAACCCGCGGCTAAAGGAGCACCTTTCAACACAACCAGAATGGGCAACACCCACTCTAGCAGGAGGATGAGCTCTCCCAAACTCCAAGGAAGATGATCGGAGCACCACAATTCCGATCTGTAGCTCTTCCAGCATAACGGAGATGAGGCTCGAGCATCCCGATCTTTGGATGCAACAGGCACCTTTCGCCTGCCTCAGAAGCCCTCGACTCTGACTTTTGGATGTAACAATCACCTTCAAGTGCATCAATGAAGACAATACGTCGCATCTTCACCCTCGGGAGCATCTCGTCAATAGAATGTGCTCGAGCAAACAAGTTTATTTCGGGAGGACGTGAGAGAACGAGAAGCAAACTCTCTCCTTGCTACTATTTATATGCCGGGCAAATCAAACCCATGCGTCAAGTGGCTGGCTCTCCGAATTCCATGCAATGAATTTGCATTAAATGGTGATGAACCTGATGCTTCCAATTCAGCCAAGTCAAAAATGGCTATTTAAAGCACTCAAAGAACGTAACAGTCGGACCAATAAAGATGTGTCATACAAAACGGATGTGCCGGTCAGACCGCACATCATACAGATGCGCCCATCAGCACCAAGCGCCTCATGAGGATGCACCCATGCGTCCCCATGCGCCTAGTATAAACACAGATCGACGTGCCCACTCAAAGGCCCATCACCTGTCAAGAACATTAAATGCTGAAGTCTGACAGAGTTGGCAGCACGTCCCCCGAGGACTGAACAATTGACAGCTTTTTCAGAAGACGAAGCATCGCCGACATCATCATTACTTTTCTCTGGCGGTTACAAGCCACGTGGCTGCCCAACCATTTGCATGCACCTTCGCAGCCATGCGCCCAAATCTCTACATGCGCTCAAAAGCCATGCGCCCCAGACTTTTTTCTGATCCCTAAAGACAGAAGTCAAGTCACTACTGAAGCCTCGTATGCGTCTCAAAAGCCGTGCGCCCAGACTGGTTTGTGACTCCTAAAGGTTACAAGCCAAAGTCTACTCATACGCCCAATCCCAGGCGCATCCTATCAGATCACTCTCCACCAAATTCGAGATCTTTGAGCCATGGACCTACGACACGTGTCCTTTGACTCGATTCAGCCTATGAAGGGGTGCTAATCACCCAAGATCTCAGCAACTGAAAGATCCTCTCCTTTGCTACGTGTCAGCTCGGCCGCAGCCCATAAAGGCAACAGGAAGGGTTCAACCCCTTAATCAGAGCGTATCACCCATGTGCCTCCATCAGCAATCACCACGTGGAATCCGCACAAACAGGCGCATCCTACATATGCGCGCGTGAGCAGCCAGCTTGCAAGCTATAAATAGAAGGATCATTTCCTTCTTCCAGAGGCACGAACACACACAGAGATAAACCCACACAGAGAGGCAGATATAGACACTCAACGTCTTCTTCCTCTCCGCAAGCTCCAGCACCCAGAGCAACTCAGACCTTCAGAGAACCGAGAACCGTCGTCAGATCGTCAATGGAGTCAACGCATTACCACTCGCTCCATCGGCACAAGGGACCCAGATAAAAAAAGTGTACTCCTAGGAATATATCTAAGTCCTACATTGTAACACTGTTTTGTTTGTAATTGAAATTTGCAATCAAAAAATTTTAAGGGCAAACAAGCTGGCGACTCTGCTGGGGACCTCTTTCTCCTCCACCGAGAAAGCTGTGTCGCAATCCTATGACGTGAAGGTGGGCTCCTCCCACAAGATGCTGGTCATACGCCTCAATCAACAGGCGTATGAGGAGTTCATCTCTGAAGGCAGTACGAGTCCTTCGAAGCGGCTGTCGAAGCCGAAGAAGACTTGCCAAGTCTGGGTGCACAAGGTCGACGCCTCTGGCACCACCACCGAAGGGGATACGCCGATGTAGCCTACCCTTCCTGCTGACGTCCTCAGCAACCAAGATGCGCCCACCAGTGCAAGCATCTCTCGGGGAAACGTGTGGCTGACCACATTCCCCAGCCATCTCCCTCTCAGGCGAAGAAGATGCGTCGACGGAGCAGGGGCGCAGCTAATGCCCTGCGCATCACCTCTGATGCGCCACAGAAGGTCTCTATTTTTAACAGACTAACTCGCTGTAGTGGCGAAGAGAATTTGGACTCTGAGTACTATGCACCCCAACAGGCTGGTACGAAGAAGTCCAAGGCAGCACGGGCCATGCGCCTCAAACGTGCTATGCCGACACTAAACCAGAAGCATGCGCTCACAATCATGCGCGCTGCTGATGGTAAGCTGTATAAGGTCGACTCGGGTGCTTCTGCGCCAGAAACGAGCCGACCTTCAAAGTCCTTGTCTTACTTGGGCGCACCTGCTGCGTTCGTAACCAAGTCAAGCAAGGCAAACCCTGTGGTCTTGAACTCCCGCGCCTCTATTGGCTGTGCGTCCGAGGTTCGTTCAAGTCACTTTAAGTGCTGTACCCCCACTACTGATCTGAGCTCCTGTTTGGTGTTAGATCAGGGGGTGCAGCATTCACTCGACCACCCCGGCGCTTGGCCTTGCCATACGCCTGATGGGGGTGCGAAGGTGGCACTCTCCTCCAATGATCTGCGTAACATGATCACTCACAAATACCGATCAGGAGAGTCAATTGACTAGCACAATACGCCCCTCACAGGGCACACCTGTGCTGTAGTCACCATCAACTGCTGTTGCGAGGCAACAGTACTACCAAAATAGTCAGTGTTCCAACGGCTGCGATCATCAACACCCCTCCAACGACGCCTCGGAAAGAAGGTGTCAATAGAAGAGGAGCTAGAACTTAAGGTTGCTTCATGCAACGTAATCTCTAATTCCTCGTCAATCCGAAAGACGACTGGCAATTCCTCGTCCTCGTCCAAGAGCCAGCCGAGAAAAACCAAGACAACTGTCCCGTCCTCTGGAGTGTTTGAAGGCACTCGGAGGGGAAAGAAGATCTTAGAGGAAACTGGGGGTAGTCAAGCCCTTGTTGATCCTCCTTCTGAAGACGAAGATGTCCTCCAGAGCACAACTGGGGTGGATCTTCATCCTGGAGACGAAGTCAGCCTCCCGAACATAGCTGGGGGTAGTCTAGCCCCTGTGGACCTGTATCTCGAAGATGAAGAAGTCCTCCAAGACAGAACTGAGGGTGATCAGGCCCTTGCGGATACTCCTGAAGATGAGGGTGTCCTCCAGAATGTAGCTGGGGGTAGCCAAGACGAGGCTCTGGAGGAAGTTTCTCTTCTACAAGAGAGCGAGGCCGAAAGCGAAGCCTCAACTGATCCATCCGACTCCAGCCGTGTCATGACAGTATACATGACTGGGGGTGATACCGAGCCAGATGCGCCGCCAGCAGACCTCGTCCAGCGCATAGATACCCTGGAGGGAGGACTCATAACCCTCTCTGCCTCCATGCAAACACTGACTCAAGTAGTGTTTGAAATACGTTCTGCTTTGGCCAGGGCGCCTTCTACCGATCCTGACCCAGGGGCCAATGGAGAATCAAGTGTACCCCTTCAACGGGTATCCTTGGATACAGATCGCCGCGAAGCACCACGGACGTTGGAGCCATCAAATGCTCAACTCCAGGCGGTACCACCTTTCCCGACTCCCAGCTCCACGGAAGATGTGGTCGAGATGATCAGGGACTTGTGCGAGCACTTTGAGTCCAAGAACAGACAAGAGGAGCGCCAGAAGATGGGGATCCTACAACCATACCCCCTCGAATGGAACAATGTGGTTTATCCTCCTAAATATAAACCACAAATATTGACGCCATACGACGAGAAGGACTCTCTGCGTCGCTATTTGACGTACTTCCAGTCTCAAACGGGACATCTCCCGAAGGAGGACGTACTACTCACCAACATATTTGTCGGGGCACTAAAAGGAGTGGCATACGACTGGTACTGCAGTCTCTCCGACAACTCCATATCTTCCTTCGATGACTTGACTCGTCTCTTCCTCGATCATTTCTACGACGGAGGGAAGGACATGACAATGGCTTCCCTCATAGAGATATGTCAAAAGGAGAAGGAAACGGTTCGAGTATTCATCGAACGCTTCCGACAGGCCTGTTTCAGACTACCCCCAGGCATGCCAGAACATGCACTCCTCTCCTCCTGCAGCATGAATATGCTGCTTGCAATCAAACTCTGGCTCAACTCTACTCCTCCTCCCGACTGGAGTTCCTTGATCATCGAGGCCGAAGCAGCAGAAAAGAAGGCGTCCAAGGCTCGTCTTTTGGGAGTTAGTTTCCCTGTCTTTGAGGACAAGGGAAAACGGCCTGCAGCCAACAACCCTGGACGAGAGACGAAGGAGAAACAGGCGTTGACTGTCAATGCCTCCAAAGGTGCATCAGCACTTACTCAGAAGCCTCCACTTGCACCAAGGCCAAAGGAGGTTTATTCTTTCAACGATGAAGACACCCTGCAACTCTTCAAGATATTGAATCAGGGTGACAAGATCAAGTTGCCGGACCCGAAGCGTCTCGACAAGGTTGAAAAAGTGGACAATCCGAGGTACTGTCACTACCATCGATTTGTCGGACATCCAACTAAGGATTGCTACATCCTCAAAAACAACATCCAGTGCATGATCAATACGGATGTTATCTCCGTCGACTACGAGGAGAAAACGGTCTCGGCCAACCTGGTGTCACTCTAATTTGGTACCTTGCCACCAACCACAACACAAGATGGCGTCGTCCCCATCCCAATGGCGACAATGGAGGTGGTCAATCTACCATCTACTCGTGATAACGTGAGTGGACTCATCCCACTCACCATATTTCGGGGAGAGGTCTTATGGGTTCATCCTGATCACGTCTCTGAGGTTACTCAACCAGAGGTGCGCTCTGTCTCCAAGACTAAGGGCAAGAAGATCAAGTCTTGCCGCATGGTCTCTTCTTCTGCGAAAGAGGCACTTCCTGTACACACGCGTTCACATCAGAACGTCCAACCTGACTAAGCTGTCGTCGAGGTGGTGCCTCCTTGCACCGTCCCTGCTGTCCAGGAAGAGGGCACATCTAGGCCTCCAGCAGCCAATAAATAGAACCATGTAGAGGCCCATTTCGACAAGCCTCTGCGAAAAGAGAATGCTTCGGGGCTAGCCAAGCCCCACAACTTCGATATACTGGCACAACTTGCCAGTACTCCTGCCCATCTATCTTTGTTTGAGCTCCTTCGTCTTTCCAAGGACACTCGCGAAGCTCTCTGTGAAGATCTGAGTGATGCTGAATCCTTCATCAGTCAGGTCAAGCAACCTGAGGATACCCCAACCACATGTGCATACTGCCATTGTGCGGATGAAGTTATCCCCAACATAACCTTTACCCAACAAGACATTCTGCTCAAGCACAACCGATACAACAGGCCACTGTATTATACAGGGTATGTTGGCTCCGTCAAGGTGAAGCGGATTCAGATCGATCCAGGGTCTTCCCTCAGCATCATCCCAAAGACGCTGCTCTCGATACTGGGGATCCCAATATACCGACTGGCGCCCTCCAACACGACAATCAGCGGCTTCAATGCTAGCAAAAGCGAGCCACTGGGCAAAATACGGTTAAAGTGTCATATTGGTAACCTTAGAACCGAGGTGACTTGCTATGTCGTGGATGCTGACGTCAACTACAACCTCCTACTGGGTCGTCCATGGCTGCAAGAGTACATGGTGGTGCCATCTGCACTCCACCAATGTATGAAGTACGTGTCCACCAACGACATCATCCGGACAGAGTTTGCGGACATTGACCCTTTCAAGGGGGTCGAAGCCTACTTCACCGATGCTACCCTATACAAGTCACTCGACGAGGGGGAAGCCAACGACGCTGATGATGAAGCAGAAACAGTGGCAGAGCCGGACATGGAGCCGGAGATGATTCCCGACGCCCCTTTGAAGATCCGACTCAAGAGAAAACCGCCTCAGACGCTGTCTCCTATGACCATCAAGCTACCTGGACCAACTACTCTAGGTAGAACACCTACTGAAGCTCCTTTGAAGATACGGTTCAAGGGAAATCCGCCTCAAACATCGGCTCCCCTTGTGGCAAAACTACAGAGGAAGGTACCAACCACTGAAAGCGCAGTTGAGGCACCTCTGAAGGTGCGTCATAAAGGCAAGCCTCCGCAATCATCTGTCTCATCCAAGCTGCCAGAGAAGGCCCACATAGCCCTCTCGGACCCCAAGATTAAAGCTGCGGTGGATTCTCCCGATCCAACCCCAGTACTCACAGATGAAGAGCTAGGGGAATATATATCTGCTGATGTAGATGCACCCTCTCTGGACAATGTAATCCCGCGTGACAAAATCTCATGTTTCATCAATAATAGAGTGTCTTTTAATTATTCTAGTCTTCCATATTGGAATGCCATGTATACATTAGATAATGCTCTACGGTCATTGCAAACACAAATAACAACCGTCCATCATGTAAATCGAGTAGTCCCGTCCCAAGGAGTCTGTTTTGTAGTCCCGCCGCAGAATCAAGACGAAGAATCCATCATCTTCGACAAAGTTGAGCGTCATCGAGACCTTCCGCCACTCGAGCCAGAACCAGATACCGGCAGAATACAAGTCTATCGGTATACGGACAAGGCAAAGTACCTCATCCAAAAGATGGATTACGATCTAAAAAGCAACAAAGGCCTGAACTACGACAAAGGTCGACGTCTTCCTCTCCGGCTCCCAACACCTAAAGAAAAGCCGCAGGACTACTATCATCGAACTCGACGGGGCGTGGGATATGTTACGCCGCCGTCAACTTCAGAGAGTTCGGAGGCAGAAGAGGTAGAACATTCTCATTCGTTTGAAGCATCAACTTGGGATTCCGATACCAGTATCGGATCAGTCTTCAAGAAAGTGCTATCAGCCAACATGACATCTGCACAATCTCAAGAAGATGAAGACAAAGGCCAAACACCCGAATTCTTCGAGGAAGAACCCTGGGCTCAACGCCTAGGAGAACAGTGGGAGTCTTGTTTTGAATTACGCGAACCCCCTACCGAAGATGTAGTCGAGCAGATCGACCTTAGGGATGGATCTTCTTCCAAACCCATCTTCATCAGTAAGAATCTAAATGGACTAGACCGGGAATCTTTAGTCCAATTAGCCAAAGAATATATCGACGTCTTCGTATGGAGCTACGAAGATATGCCGGGACTTGATCCTCAGATCGTGATGCATAGGCTCAACATCTTACCTGAAGCCAAGCCTATAAAATAACAACAGCGACATTTTCGTCCTGACGTCATGAACGCCATCGATTAAGAGATGGATAAACTCTTGACCAGCGGGTTTATCCGTGAAGAACAACACCCGGATTGGGTGGCCAACGTTGTCCCTGTTACTAAAAAGAATGGAAAGATATGGGTCTGCATCAATTTTAGAGATCTCAACACTGCTTGCCCGAAGGATAAATTCTCGCTTCCAATCACCGACGTGATGATCGACAACATATGTGGCTTCGAACGTATGTCTTTTATAGACGGGTATTCGGGCTACAACCAGATCAAGATGTTCCCCGATGATGCAAAATACACGTCATTCAGGACTCCGAAGGGGATTTTCTACTACACAGTGATGCCCTTCGGCTTGAAGAACGCTGGTGCTACATACCAATGGGCTATGAGTACCATCTTCCGTCAACATCTTCGCAAGACAGTAGAGTGCTATGTTGATGACATCGCAGTCAAGAGTCGTCTGAAAGGAGATCACCTACAAGACCTTAAGACAGTCTTCGATCTCATGCGAGCGCATCAACTAAAGATGAACCCTGCTAAATCCTTTCTTGCGGTTTCTAGCAGAAAGTTCTTGGGCTTCATCATCACGGCGAAAGGCATTCATGTCGATCCCGAGAAGACCAAGGCCATCCTTGACATGGACCCTCCGAAGAACCTCCGAGAACTTCGAGGCCTGCAGGGGCATCTGGCATACATCCGGAGGTTTATAGCAAACCTTTCCAGAAAATATCAACCCTTCACCTAGCTCATGAAGAAGGGAGTCTCTTACGTCTGGACAGAGGAATGCCAAAAAGCTTTCGACGATATCAAGGCTTACTTGACGAGCCCGTCGGTCCTGGTGGCACCCGTCGCTGGAAAACCATTTCTCCTCTACGTCCGTGCCATGGATCTTTCTCTCGGCACTCTGCTGGCTCAGAATAGCGATGCAGGCTATGAGCAAGCTATCTACTACCTCAGTAGAACACTGATCGGGGCCAAACACCGGTACAACCCCGTTGAAAAGGAGTGTTTGGCTTTGGTATTCGCCATCCAGAAGACTCGCCATTATGTCTCGGGCCAGACAATTCACGTCATCTCCCGAGTCAATCCGCTCAGGGTTCTCATGACGAAGCCAGGATCATTGAACTCTCGGCTAGCAACATGGGCGATCCTGTTAACGCCATACAACATGGTGTTCGTTCTACAAAAAGCCATAAAAGGTCAAGCTCTGGCTGACTTTTTAGCTGCACACCCCATCCCAGAGTCCTCCAGACTCTATGAAGACATCCCGGATGAGGTCCAAGAATCAAACGTCATCGAAGAAAGCTCCTTCTGGCGGATATTTTTTGATGGCGCTTCAAGAACAAGCCCCAAAGGCCAAATCATCGCAGGAGTGGGGGTAGTCTTAGTCTTCACCGATCAGCTGGTCATCCAGCGTGCCTACTCCCTTTCAAAGCCGTGCTCCAAAAATATTGTTGAGTACAACACGCTCATCATGGGACACCAGCTGGCGCTACAGCTAGGGATGAATCATTTGGAAGCCTACGGTGACTCAAAACTCGTTGTTAACCAGATCAGAGGGCAATAGAAAGTTCGCCATGAAGATCTGGTTCCTTACCATGAAGTTACATTGAACATCATTTCAACCTTCACCAAGTTCTTCATTGAACATGTACCTCGGTTACAAAACCTGGAGGCTGACGCTCTGGCTGGCCTCGCAGCCTCATTGGCAGCACCCCTCGGGACTCAACACTACGTCACGGTAGTTGGTCGAGACTTGGTTTGTCCTAAAAATAACCTATGCTCACAAATGGCCCATGCCATGTCAACAAATACTGGTGTCAATGTCCGAGACTGGAGATTCCCGTTCATCAACTTTGCTGTCTACGAAATTCTCCCAGAAGACCCGAAAGAAGACGTCTCAGTCAGGAGGCATTTCCTTCGATTCTATTATGATACAGCTACTAAAATGCTGTACCGATGCTCCTACGATGGACTTCTCCTTCGATGTTTATCCAACGAAGAAGCAGTCGAAGCCCTTCGAGAAGCTCACGACGGAACTTGCGGGGCTCATCAACCTGGGCCTAAGTTACAGGATCGACTGCGACGTATGGGTTACTACTGGCCAACTATGGCAGCCGACGCTGTCGACTATGCTAAGAAGTGCCATGCTTGTCAGCTTCATGCCGACTTCATCCATACACCGTCAGAACCACTACATCCTACGGTCGCCTCTTGGCCCTTCGAAGCTTGGGGCATAGACATTGTAGGATGATCACCCCTTATTCATCGAGGGGACACCGCTTCATCCTTGCCATCACCGACTACTTCTCCAAATGGACAGAAGCAATTCCACTGGTGGAAGTGAAAAGCTCCAGGGTGTTCAGCTTTATCAAGCACCATGTCATCTACCGTTTCGGGGTACCTCGGAGGATTATCCATGATAACGGTCCTCAATTCATCAGCCATGTTTTCAGTAGATTCTGTGACAAGAATCGTATTCAAAACGTGGCATCAACCGTCTATAATCCGGCAGCAAACGGATTGGCTGAGGCGTTCAACAAGACTATCGTCAGGCTACTCAAAAAGGTTGTGTCATCCAACAAATACAAATGGGACGAAAAGCTCGGCAAATGCCTTCGGGCCTACCGTACAACGGTACGGACCCCGACAGGCAACATCCCATTCTCCTTAGTCTACGGAAGCGAAGCGGTACTGCCTCTTGAGATCCAAATACCCTCAATCTGCGTAGCGATCATAAATCAACTCACAGAGGAAGACAATCAACGTCGCCGTCTGCGAGAATTTGAGGCACTTGACGAAAAATGTCTCCTAGCTCAACAGCGCATCGAACTCTATCAAGCCCGTATATCACAGGCTTTCAACAAGAAGGTCAAGCAGAGAACTTTCCAAGTAGGCGACCTGGTTCTGGCATTCAGGAGACCGATGGTGTTGACTCACAAAATACCAGGAAAGTTTGAGCCCAAATGGGAGGGACCTTTCATCATAGAGACGGTATACTCAAACGGTGCTTACCGTCTCGCCCGATCAAACGGGGACTTGTTCATGATGCCCATAAACGACAAGTTTCTAAAGAAGTACTACTCTTGACATTTTCAAAAATGTACTTCCATCTCTACCTAGCAAGGGAGTCAGTGGACCTGATCATCAAAGCTCACATACACCTCCCTTCCACAAAAATCCTATGCTTTTGGAACCCAGTTGTTCTGTTACATCCCATATTCAGTAGAAGGACAACCACGTCCACATTTACCTCTGAATTGCTCCTTTACGCCCTGCAAAGCAGAATCTTACGCTCCGTAAGACTACGCCACCCATCATGTTTACCACGTCCATATTACATCTGATTAAACATCCCATACAGACAACCCCCGCGTTGCTGTACATCGATCGCAGAACTTCCATGTCCACATTACCTCTGAGTAGTTCCGCGTACCCCCCCAGAGTCATTCCTACCACGTCCATAACACCTCTGAATAGGAAGATTCCATCATTTGAACCCCATATTTTCTACGTCCACATCACCTCTGAGCAAACATGTCAGGTTCTCTCAAACTTATTATCTGTACCTAACGACCAAGGTACACAAAAAATAATAGGTCCACACAAATCATCAAGTTCATGACAACAAAAATGAATACGCCACAAAACTCTTCATTCTTTATTTAAAAGTAAAGAATTACATCCCCAGCAGGAGTTACAAATTATATAAAATAACAAAAAAAAGAGAGGCTACAATCCCTAAGCATCATCGGGATTGGCTGAAAGCTCTTCAATCCGACGTTGACCTTTAACACCTTTGCTTCAATAGAAGTAAGGCGGTCCCCAAACAGGAACTCAGGCTTCAAGAAAGTCACATTATCAGAAGTGCCAGATTTTAAAACGTCATGCTCCATCATCCGTTGGAGGAACCCATGCTGTTGTTTCCGGATTTGAGTCATTCTTTCGGAAGACTGATCCAGCATAATGGCAGCTTGGGCAGGGTTTATCACTCATTATAATCCATGCCCATCTGACAGAGGACAGCGTCCAGAAGCACTTCATGCAAGAGCGGGACAGTCATCGACACTGGTGGTCAGCAAAAGAAGGCAAAGATTCAGATATGTTAAAAAAACAACAAAAGAAAAGAATCTAAGCCACGTTCTCATCAGAAGCGTATACCCTGAACCAAGGCTCAGGCGTATCTGAAAAGAAGCTTCGGCGCATCATCAGGGTCTAAACCCATGCGCGTCACCAGTGAAGCTTCGGTGCATCATCAGGGTTTAAACCCATGCGTGTCGGCAGAAAAAGCTTCAACGCATCATCAGGGTTTAAATCCATGCGCGTCAGCAGTGAAGCTTCGGCGCATCATCAGGGTTTAAACCGATGCACGTCAGCAGTGATGATTCGACGCATCATCAGGGTTTAAACCCATGCGCGTCGGCGGAAAAAGCTTCAGCACATCATCAAGGTCTAAACCCATGTGCGTCAGCAGTGAAGCTTCGGCGCATCATCAGGGTTTAAACCCATGTGCGTCGGCAGAAAAGCCTCAGCACATCATCAGGACTCAAGATCCATGCGCGTCGGCGTATGTGAGTTCTAAAAAATGGCCTACCCAAGTACAGGAACCCACCAATCACCGCTGGCCGAACGTCGACGGACGCCCGAGGGACATCAACCGCAGCAGCCTCCACAGGCTCTTTCCCTTTGCCTCGTCCTCGGCCAGTATCGCCGCGAGGAGTCTTGGGGGCCATTTCGTGAAAGAAAAAAGCTACGATTTTTCAAAAGAAGAACTCTAAAAGAGAAAACAAAGGAAGGAAGAACTCTCTCTCTCTCTCTCTCTCTCTCTCTCTCTTTCTCTCTCTCTCCATCAGATGCCTATTTATAGGCTTAGTCGCACGCGTGAACCGATGAGGAGTGACATCAACCGCCGCCTCGGGTTCTATGAGGAGATAACTGCAAATAAATCCAAAAAGATCATCATTAATCTTCTTGGTTATCGAAGCGTTATCATTTGTATTAACTGAGAGGAGCATGCGCCCCATCACTGATGCACGGAGTATCCATACGCCCGAACAGTCATGCGCCCCGTTGAAGGCGCCACCATGCTTCTTATTCGAAGCATTCCAAAACTTGACAAAAAGTTTTGAAAACTTTGAAGGGGGTCTTGTAGAAGCATGGAATTTTTGGAACAAAAATCCTATGTGCCTAAACATTACATGTGCCAGGAAGCTCAGATGAAGTACTTGGCACAGCAAACAGCAAAAGCATAGACATCAAAGGAAGATTTTTATTTCATATAAAAGTTTATTACATGTCTAAAAAAGGCTGTACAAAGGAGAACTTCGACAAAAAGAAAATACCCTAAGTCTACAGCCAGGCGCAGCAACCACCATGCGCTCTCAAACAGGCACATCTCGCCATGCGCTCTCAGTCAGGCGCATCTCAGTCAGGCGCATCTCTTCAGTGGCTCAGTTATGTGCATCCCTTTAGCGGCTCAGTTATGTGCATCCCTTCAGCAGCTCAGTTATGTGCTGCCCTTCAGCGTCTCAGTCAGGCGCATCATGAAGTCTCAGCATATGCGCCATCAAATGCTTCAACTAATAAAGCATTTATTGAGTAGAACGAGGGTGGGCAATCAACCCTCTAGCTGGAGAAAGAGCTCTCCAAAGCCCAAGGAAGAGGAGAGCACCGCAATCAACCTGCGGCTAAGGGAGCAGCTTTTAACACAACCAGAATGGGCAACACCCACTCTAGCAGAAGAAGGAGCTCTCCCAAACCCGAAGGAAGATGATCGGAGCACCGCAATTTCGATCTGCGGCTCTTCCAGCATAACGAAGACGAGGCTCGAGCATCCCGATCTTTGGATGCAACAGGCACCTTCCGCCTGTCTCAGAAGCCCTCGACTCCGACTTTTGGATGTGTAAAACCCCTAAATTTCTACTATTTTTTTATTATTAAATTTGGTACTGATTTAAAATTTTGTATTGTACGCCACGTAGTTGTATTGTACGTCGTGTGCGGAAGTTCGTTTTTCGAATTTGCTCGACGAGTGCGAATATGTGCGAGCGTACATATTTTAGAAAAATATTTTGTTCTATTTTTATAGTTTCAAATAATATAATAATTAGTTTTGCTATCATTTCTATGCTTGTTATTCTTACGTCATTTCTAAAAGTTATTAAATATAAAATAATATTTTTGTATACTAGAAAAGCATAATTATGTAAAGAATATTTTTTAATTATTTATTGGTCTATTTTAAATAAAAATATAATTTTTAAGATTTATTAATATTAATATTATATTGTTCTACATGATATTTAAAAATATTTATTATTTTCGAAATTATTATTATTGATATTTTGAAAAAAATATTTTTGGAAGTTATTGTGGCCATTTAAATCTTGATTTAATTTTTGGACTATTTAAATAGATTAAACTAATATATATATTTGGAATTAGAATTATCTTATTTGGTTTTGAATTAAAGGATGTAAAATTTAAATTAGATTTGAATTAGATTTTGAATTGGATTTGGATTATGTAATTGATTTAAATTTAGTAACTTAATTATCTAAATTGGGTTTGAACTACTCCTAATCCATATCTAATTGGGAATTCCCACGTCCTATAAATAGGCAGGTACTCCTCCAATTCATTATTCATCCACAATAAATTTTTTTCCACCACAGAAGTGAGTGCATCGTGTCCATGACCGTGTCCGTGGCCCATCCACTATGTGTTTCATTGTACAAATACAATACTCTACCCCGGGTCCGACAGATCCGAACCTCCGTCCCCGTCGTGTCTGACACACCCGATACGACTCATCCAAACCCTAGCCCTAATCCTATTTTGTCTACCGACACCGCCATCGCCTACTCCAACCACCACCATTAAGCACTCCACAGTCATCACCACCGGCGTCACCATCTTCCTCACCTTGCCTGTAGACTGCCAACGCCACCACAGTGGCGCGGCCACCCGTCGCAGAAAACCCCGACGATCCCAGTCCCCACGGCTCCATCACCCCCGCCTGGACCACATCTCCCCGGAATCCACTATAGCCACCACCCCCAAAATCCATCATCACCACCTTCGCCAGACCTGACCACGGCCACAACCACCACCTGTGTCCGACACCAAGCCCCATCCAAACCGCCACCACCACCAATAGAGTAGTAGAAGAGGGTGAAATTTTACCTTGACTCCGGTGCCGCCCCCGTTGTGGCCGTACGAGTCGACCTCCTTGTCGTCGGGCGACCAGATCCTGCCGCCGCACGATGCCTCCGAGCCGCGCCGGCCGTCGTACTCCGCCTCCACCGAACCAACGGAAGCCGCCAGACCTCCCTATCCCTCCGCCTCCTCCGCGCGTTCCACCGACCCTCGCCGCCGACGCGGCGAACACCTACCGCACGCGAGTTGAAACCCTCTCCCCGACCACTCGTCCCTCTCCCTCGGCTCACCGTTCGCCCGACCGGCGACCCACCGAAACCCGCCGACCCACCGAAACCCGCCGACCGCAGCTCCCTTTTCTCCGTCTATCCACGCCGCTCTCTCCACCAGCGAACCTCGAACTCTACGAAACCCCACCGCCGCGGCCACGTCCAACTCCCCGCTCGCCGTCCGCCCTAGCTCCGCAGCTCCGGCCTCCCATTCCCCTCTCCTCAACACCACCGCATCTGCTCCCACCGCCGGTAGATCAGCGCCCGCCGCCGGCGACTTCCCGAGTCTCCGCCTCCCTCTCGCCTATTCCGATCGCTCTCTCTCCCTCAGCTCTCTCTCTCTCTCTCTCCCCCAATATTCTCGATTCTCCTTCTCTCTCTCTCTTTCTTTACTCGAGATGAGAGCCTGAGCAGCAGCAGTCACTGCTGGAGTGATTTCATTTAGTTATTTATTTATTTTAATTTTTTTAGTTTATTTTGTAGCTGGTTGGTTCAATGGTTTTGTTCTTTACTTTTTATGCTAGTTGTTATATTTTTACATATTATTTTTATTAGGATCATTATCTTTATTATTATTAAATTTTTTGGATGTTTGTTTGTGCTGGTTTTTTAACCGAGAAGAAGAAGACCATTTGTGTTATTATCTGCTGTTTTATTTTTGATAATAATACTATTATTATTATTAGTAGTTTTTTTTACTAATATCATTATTAATAATATTTGTTGTTATTAGTATTAACTATTATTCTTACTTTTATTAGTTATTTTTCTCGGATGATACTATTGTTATTTGTTTTTAACATATACATTAAAGATAACCATAAAAAGTTATTTTGTATATGACTTTGATCAAATTAAAATGGACAAACAGAGGGGGAGGTTTGCTCTAAATATGGGTTACTAGTTTTTTTATATTTATCAATAAATATATTTTATATGTAAAAATATAGTTTCTCTACCTAAAATCATATTTTACAACATAGAGTTTTATTTTTGCCTAGAAACGATTTTGATTTTCAAGTATGAATCTATATAAAATATTTTGGGGGTATTTTTTTTACATACAATTTTGTTAGCTAAGGGTATTTTGATAAATTAAGGATTTGTCTACTAGATTTTCAAACGTATTTTCTAAATTACTTTAACTAATAATTATTGTATTCAATTATTATAAATAGTTTTCTAAAAATTGTATATAATCTTTATCAAATTTCCTTTAGTTATCCTTTTGTCCGTGACCAATCCCGTTATTCCTATTCCCTTGCCAATTCAAGCCTACCTTATGTCCATCCTAGCTAACTTGACCGTCTTGGACACAATGGAACTGACCATGCCACCACCCGAGGCCACCTTGCATAGTTGTTGCACCAAAGTCGTAGTTCATGCCACGTAGATCATCGCAGCACACCGGGTGCCCTATCAGGCAAGACACCTTGTCTTTACTGTTTAATTCCTTGCTCAATATCATGCATGTTTTTAACTTATTCTAGAAAATATAAATTGTACTTGCAAATTATTATATTTTAGTTGCATATGGCTTAGAGTTAAGGGACCACCTTTGTTTGTGTCGCATTCATTGGCCCGATACTTGTGTATCACGAGTCACGAGTCTCATATAGATCTCGGACGTACGTATCGACTGGCCATCGGTGCGCACATGCCGTGCGATAGGCAATAACTGCTAAATAGTTATAGTTGTCTAGAAGACTTAGTGACTTAGCAGTTATTAGGAATGTCGTGATATGGATTTAGCACGAGTAGTGCATGGGGAGGGTGAAGACAGTTATTAGGCGCAGGGGTTTCACACCTTTACTTTTTACTAGATGCTATTTGTGACTCAATCGAGAGCTAGTGGCCGTACATTTATTTACTTTTCTCTAGATGCCACTAGTGCCTCGGTTGAAACACAAATGTGCCGTGCATTTACTTTCCTCTAGCTGCCGTTAGTGACTCACCCAAGAGCTAGTGGCCGTGCATTTATTTTTCTCTGGATGCCCCTTAGCTCTCACTCGGGTGCTAATGGGCCGTGTATTTACTTTTTTCTAGACGCCACTAGTGCCTTGGTTGAAACGCTAACGTGCCGTGTTTCTAGTCTCGAGAGCCCTTGTGTGGAACGTTGTCTTCAAAATGCATTAACACATAGAATGGTTAAGGACTTTTATCTGTTTAGACATATACTTTTCTGTTGAGCTTTATTTATTCAGTTATTGGCATGATATTATGTGTCTTGTTACGTCCCTCTAAGGACCTGGTTATCTCGCCAGGTGTGTGCTCTTGTCTTTCACAGGTGTTCTAGCTCTAGCCGTGATCATCGCTATTTCTTTGAGGATGATTGCATTTGGACCGTCTTCGTCCAAAATCTTTTTTTTGTTATGTATTTCTTTTCATCGTTGGTAGTGGATTTGTCTTCGCCCAACTGCATGTACCAAATGACATTTTCATGGTTGATTGTATGATATCATTTATTCATATATTTTTGTGTGGATGAGATTAGTATGGTTCTACTGTATTTTACAGCTTATGTATTTATACGAGGATTTCCATATATTGGAGTATACTTCGTATGAATACAGCGGGCATGTCTACGTTTCTAGTCCTACGTATTTTGGGACTGGGGCGTTACATGTTTTTGTGGTGGCCCATACAGGTCAAGATAAATTGTTTGGTTACTTTATCGTACCAAGCAAGCCTGTGTATAGGATTAGAAGTCTAGGATCGCATCCACATACTTGACCTTTTTCCTTGATTTTATCTACCGTTTGACTCATCAATTGCATCTTGCTTGCTTCCTTCCATCCCTATTCTTATCTTCCCTTCGTGCTTGCTAGAGATTGTCCCCACTAGTTAGTTGTCCCAAAACACCATTAGTTTAATTCTTTAAGTTGGGTAGAATACCTTATGAACTAACAACCCCTTTGACCTAGTGACCTATATTAGCAAGCTTATTTAGATCCTAGAATCTAGAGGACCTAACCCGTCTAGCCAACCAAGGACTTGGACAAGAAGACTATAGGACGACTGTATGACTTAGAATTATTCTACCTTCTTTAAATCTTAATCTCTCATACCAATGTATTTACCATTTTGACTAGTGATGCTAATGTAGCCTAATTTTTGCAAGCTTATTATTTATCGAGTTTGTTCATGACATATGCTATTGAGCGCTCGCTAGCCTATTGTCTAATCAGAACCAGTGTATAATGGTCTGATCAACCAAGTGCACTTTGGTTCGCTTTTGTCTATTACTCTACGTGGATGGGGACATAATTAAACTTGGCCCTTACAATCCCATCCACGACTGCCTTGACAATTCTTTTGAAATTATTCGATCGTCTTTGAATCACGTATTCGTATTCGATAATGCCTCCTTCAAACTCTATCTTGTTTTCGCCTTCAGCTATTTTAGAAGGACGAAGACGTTATACTAGCACTTCCTCTAGCTATCCTATCACCTATGACCATTATCACTCGATGTTGCCATATCTTTGTCTTGAACTACTCGACCTTTTCCTCGACCCTAAATCTACAATCTTGACTTCTAATCACTTGAATTAAAGAAGTGATTACAATCATCTCTTAATCATATCCTCAATCTAGACTACGACCATATAAACTTCGAACCCTTCTATCTACCGTTGTGCCTTCTCACCCCCTACAAATTCTTAATTTTGAGGACGAAATTTTTTTAAGTTAGGTAGAATGTAAAACCCCTAAATTTCTACTATTTTTTATTATTATTAAATTTGGTACTGATTTAAAATTTTGTATTGTACGTCACGTAGTCGTATTGTACATCGTGTACGGAAGTTCGTTTTTCGAATTTGCTCGACGAGTGCGAATATGTGCGAGCGTACATATTTTAGAAAAATATTTTGTTCTATTTTTATAGTTTCAAATAATATAATAATTAGTTTTGCTATCATTTCTATGCTTGTTATTCTTACGTCATTTCTAAAAGTTATTAAATATAAAATAATATTTTTGTATACTAGAAAAGCATAATTATGTAAAGAATATTTTTTAATTATTTATTGGTCTATTTTAAATAAAAATATAATTTTTGAGATTTATTAATATTAATATTTTATTGTTCAAAAAATATTTAAAAATATTTATTATTTTCGAAATTATTATTATTGATATTTTGAAAAAATATTTTTGGAAGTTATTATGGCCATTTAAATCTTGATTTAATTTTTGGACTATTTAAATAGATTAAACTAATATCTATATTTGGAATTAGAATTATCTCATTTGGTTTTGAATTAAAGGATGTAAAATTTTTATTAGATTTGAATTGGATTTTGAATTGGATTTGGATTATGTAATTGATTTAAAATTAGTAACTTAATTATCTAAATTGGGTTTGAACTACTCCTAATCCTTATCTAATTGGGAATTCCCACGTCCTATAAATAGGCAGGTACTCCTCCAATTCATTATTCATCCACAATAAATTTTTTTCCACCACAGAAGTGAGTGCATCGTGTCCATGACCGTGTCCGTGTCCCATCCACTATGTGTTTCATTGTACAAATACAATACTCCACCCCGGGTCCGACAGATCCGAACCTCCGTCCCCGTCGTGTCGGACACACCCGACACGACTCATCCAAACCCTAGCCCTAATCCTATTTTGTCTACCGACACCGCCATCGCCTACTCCAACCACCACCATTAAGCACCCCGCAGTCATCACCACCGGCGTCACCATCTTCCTCACCATGCCTGCAGACCGCCAACGCCACCACAGTGGCACGGCCACCCCTCGCAGAAAACCCCGACGATCCCTGTCCCCACGGCTCCATCACCCCCGCCTGGACCACATCTTCCCGGAATCCACCACAGCCACCACCCCCAAAATCCATCATCACCACCTTCGCCAGACCTGACCACGGCCACAACCACCACCTGTGTCCGACACCAAGCCCCATCCAAACTGCCACCACCACCAATAGAGTAGTAGAAGAGGGTGAAATTTTACTTTGACTCCGGAGCCGTCCCTATCGTGGTCGCACGAGTCGACCTCCTTGTCGACTGGCGACCAGATCCTGCCGCCGCATGATGCCTCCGAGCCGTGCCGGCCGCCGTACTCCGCCTCCACCGAACCAACGAAAGCCGCCAGACCTCCCTATCCCTCTGCCTCCTCCGCGCGTTCCACCGACCATCGCCGCCGACGCGGCGAACTCCGACCGTACGCGAGTTGAAACCCTCTCCCCGACCACTCGTCCCCCTCCCTCGGCTCACCGTCCGCCCGACCGGCGACCCGCCGACCGCAGCTCCCCTTTCTCCGTCTATCTACGCCGCTCTCTCCACCAGCGAACCTCGAACTCCACGAAACCCTACCGCCGCGGCCACGGCCAACTCCCCGCTCGTCGTCCGCCCTAGCTCCGCAGCTCCGGCCTCCCCTTCCCCTCTCCTCAACACCACCGCATCTGCTTCCACCGTCGGTAGATCAGCGCCCGCCGCCGGCGACTTCCCGAGTCTCCACCTCCCTCTCGCCTAGCCCGTTCGCTCTCTCTCCCTCAGCTCTCGATCTCTCTCTCTCCCCCAATATTCTCGATTCTCCTTCTCTCTCTCTTTCTTTACTCGAGATGAGAGCCTGAGCAGCAGCAGTCATTGCTGGAGTGATTTCATTTAGTTATTTGTTTATTTTCATTTTTTTAATTCATTTTGTAGCTGGTTGGTTCAATGGTTTTGTTCTTTACTTTTTATGCTAGTTGTTATATTTTTACATATTATTATTATTAGGATCATTATCATTATTATTATTAAATTTTTGAGATGTTTGTTTGTGCTGGTTTTTAAACCGAGAAGAAGAAGGCTGTTTGTGTTATTATCTGCTGTTTTATTTTTGATAATAATACTATTATTATTAGTAGTAGTTTTTTTTTTACTAATATCATTATTAATAAAGTTTGTTGTTATTAGTATTAACTATTATTCTTACTTTTATTAGTTATTTTTCTCGGATGATACTATTGTTATTTGTTTTTAACATATACATTAAAGATAACCATAAAAAGTTATTTTGTATATGACTTTGATCAAATTAAAATGGACAAACAGAGGGGGAGGTTTGCTCTAAATATGGGTTACTAGTTTTTTTATATTTATCAATAAATATATTTTAAATGTAAAAATATATTTTCTCTACCTAAAATCATATTTTACAACATAGAGTTTTATTTTTGCCTAGAAACGATTTTGATTTTCAAGTATGAATCTATATAAAATATTTTGGGGGTATTTTTTTTACATACAATTTTGTTAGCTAAGGGTATTTTGATAAATTAAGGATTTGTCTACTAGATTTTCAAACGTATTTTCTAAATTACTTTAACTAATAATTATTCTATTCAATTATTATAAATAGTTTTCTAAAAATCGTATATAATCTTTATCAAATTTCCTTTAGTTATCTTTTTGTCCGTGACCAATCCCGTTATTCCTATTCCCTCGCCAATTCAAGCCTACCTTATGTCTACCCTAGCTAACTTGACCGTCCTGGACCCAATGGAACTGACCATGCCACCACCCGAGGTCACCTTGCATAGTTGTTGTACCAAAGTCACAGTTCGTGCCACATGGATTATCGCAGCACACCGGGTGCCCTATCAGGCAAGACACCTTGCCTTTATACTGTTTAATTCCTTGCTCAATATCATGCATGTTTTTAACTTATTCTAGAAAATATAAATAGTACTTGCAAATTATTATATTTTAGTTGCATATGGCTTAGAGTTAAGGGACCACCTTTGTTTGTGTCGCATTCATTGGTCCGACACTTGTGTATCACGAGTCACGAGTCTCATATAGATCTCGGACGTACGTATCGACTGGCCATCGGTGCGCACATGCCGTGCGATAGGCAATAACTGCTAAATAGTTATGGTTGTCTAGAAGACTTAGTGACTTAGCAGTTATTAGGAATGTCGTGATGTGGATTCAGCACGAGTAGTGCATAGGGAGGGTGAAGACAGTTATTAGGCACAGGGGCTTTCACACCTTTACTTTTCTCTAAATGCCATTTGTGACTCAATCGAGAGCTAGTGGCCGTGCATTTATTTACTTTTCTCTAGATGCCACTAGTGCCTCGGTTGAAACATAAATGTGCCGTGCATTTACTTTCCTCTAGCTGCCGTTAGTGACTCACCCAAGAGCTAGTGGCCGTGCATTTATTTTTCTCTGGATGCCCCTTAGCTCTCACTCGGGTGCTAATAGGCCGTGTATTTACTTTTCTCTAGACGCCACTAGTGCCTTGGTTGAAACGCTAACGTACAGTATTTCTAGTCTCGAGAGCCCTTGTGTGAAACGTTATCTTCAAAATGTATTAACACATAGAATGGTTAAGGACCTTTATCTGTTTAGACATATACTTTTCTGTTGAGCTTTATTTATTCAGTTATTGGCATGATATTATGTGTCTTGTTACGTCCCTCTGAGGACCTGGTTATCTCGCCAGGTGTGTGCTCTTGTCTTTCGCAGGTGTTCTAGCTCTAGCCGTGATCATCGCTATTTCTTCGAGGATGATTGCATTTGGACCGTCTTTGCCCAAAATCTTTCTTTTGTTATGTATTTCTTTTCATCGTTGGTAGTGGATTTGTCTCCGCCCAACTGCATGTACCAAATAACATTTTCATGGTTGATTATATGATATCATTTATTCATATATTTTTGTGTGGATGAGATTAGTATGGTTCTACTGCATTTTACAGCTTATGTATTTATACGAGGATTTCCATATATTGGAGTATACTTCGTATAAATACAGCTGGCATGTCTACGTTCCTAGTCCTACGTATTTTAGGACTGGGGCGTTACAGGATGTAACAGTCACCTTCAAGAGCATCAATAAAGACAATACGTCGCATCTTCACCCTCGTGAGCATCTTGTCAACAGAATGTCCTTAAGCAAACAAGTTCATTTCAGGAGGACGTAAGAGACCGAAAAGCAAACTCTCTCCTTGCCACTATTTATAGGTCGAGCAAATCAAACCCATGCGCCAAGTGGCTGGCTCTTCGAATACCGTACATTGAATTTGTATTAAATGGTGATGAACCTGACGCTTCGAATTTAGCCAAGTCAAAAATGGCTATTTAAAGTACTCGAAGAACGTAATAGTCGGACCAATAAAGATGTGTCATGCAAAATGGATGTACCGGTAGACCGCGCATCATACAGACGTGCCCATAAGCACCAAGCGCCTTATGAGGATGCGCCTATGCGTCTCCATGCGCCTAGTACAAACACAGATCAACGTGCCCACTCAAAGGCCCATTACCTGTCAAGAATATTAAATGCTGAAGTCTGACAGAGTTGGCAGCACGTCCCCCGAGGACTGAACAGTTGACAACTTTTTCAGAAGACGAAGCGTCGCCGACATCATCATTACTTTCCTCCAACGGTTATAAGCCATGTGGCCGCCCAACCATTCGCATGCGCCTCCGCAGCCACGTGCCCAAATCTCTGCATGCGCTCAAAAGCTATGCGCCCCAGACTTTTTCTGATCCCTAAATTCAGAAGTCAAGTCACTACTGAAGCCTCGCATGCGCCTCAAAAGCCGTGTGCCCAGACTGGTTCATGACTCCTTAAGGTTACAAGCCAAAGTCTCCTCATGCGCCCAATCCCAGGTGCATCCTATCAGATCACCCTCCACCAATTCCGAGATCTTTGAGCCATGGACCTACGACACATGTCCTTTGACTCGATTCAGCCTATGAAGGGGTGCTAATCACCCAAGATCTCAGCAACTGAAAGATCCTCTCCTTTGCTACGTGTTAGTTCGGCCGTAGCCCATAAAGTCAACAGGAAGGGTTCAACCCCTCAATCAGAGCGCATCGCCCCTGTGCCTCCATCAGCAATCACCACGTGGCATCCCCACAAACAGGCACATTCTACATATGCGTGCGTGAGCAGCCAGCCTACAAGCCATAAATAGAAGGATCATTTTCTTCTTTCGGAGGCACGAACACACACAGAGACAGACCCACACAGAGAGGCAGATATAGACACTCAACGTCTTCTTCCTCTCCGCAAGCTCCAGCACCCAGAGCAACTCAGACCTTCAAAGAATCGAGAGCCGTCGTCAGATCATCAACGGAGTCAACGCATTACCACTCGCTCTATCGGTACAAGGGACCCAAATAAACAAAAGTGTACTCCTAGGACTACATCTAAGTCCTACATTGTAACACTGTTCTGTTTGTAATTGAAATTTGCAATCAAAAGATTTTAATGGCAAACAAGGCTATCACAGGTGAAGGTAAAGCGGGAGGATATTCCGAAGACGGGATTTCGGACTCGTTATAGCCAGTTTGAGTTCATGGTGATGACGTTTGGGTTGACTAATGCCCCGGCGGTGTTCATGAACTTGATGAACAAGGTATTTCATTAATATCTTGACAAGTTTGTAGTGGTGTATATAGATGATATCCTGATGTATTCCAAGACACCGGAGGAGCACAAGAAGCATTTGAGACTTGTGTTAGAGACCCTCAGGCGGGAGCAGTTATATGAAAAACTCTCAAAATATGAGTTTTTCTTGGATCAGGTAGAGTTCTGGGGGCATGTAGTGACTGGAGAGGGGATATCGGTGGATCCCAAAAAGACCGGGACAGTGGAGTCATGGCCCACTCCTACTTCAGTAGCAGAGATCATGAGCTTCTTGGGACTTGTAGGCTATTACAGGAAGTTCATGCAGGACTTCTCCAAGATTGCAGAGCCGATGACTAGGCTCACCAAGAAGGATGTAGAGTTCGTCTGAACGGAGGCTTGTCAGGCGGCCTTCGATGAGCTGAAGAGGAGGTTGACGACAGCTCCTATCTTGACGTTGCCATCATGTACTAGAGGTTTTACCATCTATAGTGATGCCTCAGGGAAAGGGTTAGGTTGCGTTCTTCAGTAGCACAAAAAGGTGATTGCCTATGCTTCTAGGCAATTGCGGGATCATGAGAAGAACTACCCTACCCATGATTTGGAGTTGGCGGTGGTCATTTTTGCTCTGAAGTTGTAGAAACATTATCTGTATGGAGAGAATATGGAGATCTTCACCGACCACAAGAGCTTAAAGTACATTTTCATACAAAAAGAGTTGAACATGAGACAGAGGAGATGGTTGGAGCTGATGAAGGACTTTGACATAGCATTACAGTACCATCCAGGGAAGGCCAACATAGTCGCGGATGCATTAAGTCGATATCCCACGGCTATGTGCCTGATAATAGACCGGCACTTGTTGGCTGATTTGGAGAGGCTTGGCATCAAGGTGGTAGTGCTAGGTGTCGAGATGCACATGTTTGGGCTGCAGATTCGGTCAGAGCTGATGGATCGTATGAGAGAAATCCAGTTTTAAGATGAGGGTCTGAGACATATCAGAGAACAAGTACAGGCAGGGAGGCTCAAGGAATTCACCCTTGCAGAGGATGGTTCCTTGAGGCACGGGTCTAGGCTTTGCGTGCCTAGTGGTGATCTGATGGAGGAGGTATTACAGAAGGCACATAGATCGCAATTCTCTATACATCCAGGAGCCAACAAGATGTATAGGGACTTACGACAGCATGTTCGGTGGTCTGGCATGAAGAGAGAGGTAACACGCTTTGTCGCTAGATGTTTGGTGTGTCAGCAGGTCAAGGCCGAGAAGCAGAGGCCAGGTGGATTACTTCAGCCATTGCCTATCCCAGAGTGGAAATAGAAACATATTGCGATAGATTTTGTTTTCGGACTTCTCCGTACCCCAGGAGGGAAGGATGCGATTTGAGTCATCATGGATAGGTTAACCAAATCGGCCCACTTTTTGCCCTTCAAAGTGGGTATGTCAATGGAGAGATTGACTTAGTTGTACATGACGCAAATCTATAGACTACACGGTGTTCCAGTCAACATAGTCTCCGACCAGGACAGTAGGTTCAGATCTCATTTCTGAGAGAGTTAGCATGCTAGCTTGGGCACTCAGCTCAAGTTTAGTACTACTTACCACCCCCAGACGGATGGTCAGAGCGAGAGGACTATTCAGACACTCGAGGACATGCTCCGGACTTGTGCTTTGGATTTCTGAGGGTCGTAGGAGGATTATCTCTATTTGGTTGAGTTTGCCTACAACAACAGCTTTTAGGCCAGTATTGGGATATCCCCATTCGAGTCCTTGTATGGCCGTCGATGTCGTACCCTATTATCTTGGGGCGATGTTGACGAAAGAGCGTTGTTGGGGCCCGAAATGGTTGTTCATGCTACGAAGAAGGTCAAGCAGATCAGGGAGAGACTGCGGGTGGCGTAGGACAGACAGCGGTATTGGGCCGATAGCCACCGTAGGTCCTTGGAGTTTGAGGTATAACTATATTTTTTGTTTTGATTGTGATTGGTGTCTTGAGGCATATTTTCTCCTAGGTTGGAGATATGGTGTTCTTAAGGATTTTTTCGACACGTGGCATGATCCATTTTGGAGGCGGCGGGAAGCTTAGTCCGCGGTACATTGGACCCTTCAGGATCCTTGAGAGGGTTGGTGACGTGGCGTACCGTCTGGATCTACCGACTTCACTGGAGGGTGTGCACGACGTGTTCCACATGTCATAGCTGAGGTGATATATTGCAGATGCTAGCCATATTCTGGATCACTCAGAGTTAGAGGTGGGTCCAAGTCTCAGCTACCCTGAGTAACTTGTAGAAATTCAGGATCGCAGGGAGAAGGT
>JANAVB010032219.1:8305370-8422870 GCA_029216955.1 Iris pallida | reverse complement strand
TCACTTAGGAACTAAAACCAGCAATCAGCACAGATATAAATAAAGTAAGAACTGGAAATAAAGAAAATACATCAGGATGATATACGACGAGATAACCATGGAACTCTTCAGATAACCAGGTTACAACCCGTAAACCAAACAAGGACCGGGGTTGTAACCCTTCGTCTGAACAGAGCTTGGAATTCTCACCATTTATCAGTAAAATAAATACGAGCATTCTGGTCATATAGCAATCTGGAGCATGATTAGGACAAGACTAGACTGGTTAAACTCCATCCAATCATTTCACGGCCAAACAAGACCTACGGCTTGATACTTTAACTAACTAGGGTTATCACAGGACTAGTTACTAGCAAGATGCAGTGAGATTATTCCACAGCCACAAGCCCTGCAGACCATCCAGGTTACCCAGGTCGAAATTAGGGGTTGAAATCAGGTGGGTACACCGTCCAGGAAACGCATGTACCCTTAAGTAGCTTGAAAGGTGCAACACATGACAGTGTGCTGGAAATGTGCCCTACTCGACGGCAGGCTACAGATCCCAGGCGCGCCCAGGTAACGGGATTGCCTGTAGCTGGGAAATCTTCTTCATAACTAATATATTAATCTAGTTATTAACCTTAGTCCAATTCAATAGGTACTCCTGACCGTGGTACTCAGGAGTCCCTGTCCTAGACATGATGCAAGACAGGACTGGATTATTTGTACAAGCACAATCGCCCACGGTGTCCAAGTAATTATACAGGTCATGTCATGTCAGGTAGCCGTCGCAACAGCTGCTCAAGATAGTTCATGTCAGGTTTTCATGTCAAATGTACTAGTCAGGAGTGCGCCACGGCGGGCCACTATCAGGTCATGTCAGGTTACTCATGTCAGGAGTGTACCTCTACGGGTCACAATCGTGTCAAGTTTTTAGTTATTAATTCCAAGCATGTTACATCAATTCAGGATTATCAAGTTCAGGACAAAAGGCGTAAGGATATAAAACGGGCGTAAAATGCCTAATAAAGGAGTTACAAAACATGAGCAAATAATGATAAATAATAGTACACAGGAACATGAGAAAGTCATGCGGCTCAGTCATATGCGACCAGGAAGGAGGGGGCACATGCGGCTCAAATAAGAGAGCTCATACGACCAGGGTTACTGGATCCCATGCGGCCAGGACAAGGGGGCGCATGTGGTTCTCAGAAAAGGAAACCCATGCGGCTCAAATAAGAAAAGAGGGGGGGGGGTCTTCATGCGGCTCGGACAGACCTAAGTCCATGCGGCCCAAAATAGCAAAACCCATGCGGCTGGGTCAATGCGATTGCTCATGCGGCTGGGAGGAGTTCTCATGCGGCTGGGTCAAGTGAAGTCCCATGCGGCCAGGAAGAAGTGAGGGCGCATGAGGCTAAGTTAGAGCATTCAGGCGGCTGGGATTAAGAAGTCCATGCGGCCAGGGTCTAGGGGTTCTCATGCGGCTCGAGGATCAGGGCTTATGCGGTCCGCAAGTGCTAGAGTTTATGCGGCTCAAGGAGGTGGGCGCATGCGGTTCAGGAGAATGAGCCCATGCGGCCAGGAAGTGAGATCCAGCCTATATGCGGCTGAGAGTCTCATGCGGCCGAATTACTTGCCGCATGAATTGTCATGCGGTCAAGTCAAGTCTAAGCACAGTTCATCTTCTCCAAATTTCTGAGAGGAAGAACACCATGAGAGCCAAGTTCTTAAGTTCCACAACTCCATCATCCGGAGCCCAAATCCGAACTTCCACAGGTCAAAATGGGATAGAACGAAATTCTCTACAACATGGAACCATCAAAACTCGAAAATAACAAGATTTAGTAGATCAAAACCCAGGAAATCCAAAAATAATGCAAACTTAGATCTACAAGAATCTAGCCATGGAAATTAGAAAAGCCAAGTACTAAAGTGTTTTATAATGTAGTAAAGAAGAGAATGGAGCAATAAAATCAGAGTTCCTCCATGAAGCAAGTTGCACTTGCCTAGACCTCTCTCTTCTCTCTCTGGTAGGTGAAGATGGTAAATGAGGAAGAAGAAGATGATTGAATGAAGAGAGAGAAGGAAGAGGGCTTAATAAATACAAAGGGTGGTGGTAGGTAGGGGGTTTACATTGGTTCATATTGAACCAAAGAAAACCGAGCCAAGCCAAACCAAGCCAAGAAATAACCAAGCCAAGATGCAAGGAATCAAGCAAGAAAATCATGCAATACAAGAATAAAATACGTACACGTATTCCAAGAATACGTGATACGAACCACAGGCATTACAACTCTATCCTCCTTAAAAGAATTCCGTCCTCGGAATTTAATCAAGAGGCTAGAGGAGCAATGACAAGCTATACTAATAACAAGCAAGCTATACTAGACAGTCAATCAATCATGCAAGCAAGGAATCGAAGGCATGAGGCATAAGAAAGACATTATACCTCACGAGTCAAACAAGTCGGAATATCGCGATCGGATATCATCCTCACGCTCCCACGTTGACTCCCCCAAAGAGTGATGACCCCAAGCAACTCGGACTAACTTGATAGTCTTGTTCTTGAGTATCTTCTCTCTCCGGTCCAATATAGACACGGGCCTCTCCTCATACGAAAGGTTGGTACCAACAACCAATTCTGAATGATCCAGGATGTGGCTCGGGTCTGGGATATACCGTCGTAATTGGGATACATGGAACACGTCATGCACCTCGCTTAGCGACGGCGGAAGAGCGAGATGATAGGATACATCTCCTACTCTCTCCAGAATGTCGAACGGTCCTATATACCTAGGACTAAGCTTTCCCCGGACGCCGAAACGAATGACGCCACGGTTAGGCGAAATCCTCAGGAATACATGATCATCGACCGAAAACTCGAGAGGGCGCCGATGAGAATCGGCCCAATGGCGCTGGCGATCCTGGGCAACTCGAAGATGATCTCGAACTCTTCTGACCACTTCAACTGTCTGGGCAATCATTTCTGGACCAAGTATTTGTCTCTCTCCAACATCATCCCAGGCTAGCGGGGATCTGCACTTCCTACCATACAGTGCCTCGAACGGTGCCATCTGGATACTGGCCTAGAAACTGTTGTTGTACGAGAATTCTACCAGGTGCAAGTGATCTTCCCATGAACCACCGAAATCAAGTGTGCAAGACCGCAACATGTCTTCAAGAGTCTGGATCGTACGCTCCGACTGACCATCTGTCTGCGGATGATACGCTGAACTGAACTGGAGACGAGTTCCCAAACTCTCCTGCAGGCTACGCCAAAAGTGCGACGTAAATCTAGAATCTCGGTCCGAGGTGATACTAACTGGCACACCGTGCAACCTGACAATCTGCCTGAGGTACATCTCCGCTAGCTGAGCCGTCGATTGACCAACTCTGAATGGAAGAAAGTGAGCCACCTTCGTGAGCCGATCAACAATAACCCAGATAGCATCTCTACTAGCTGGGGATCTAGGTAATCCAATCACGAAATCCATGGTCACATGCTCCCACTTCCATTCTGAAATCGGCAAGGGCTGAAGAAGTCCAGCCGGCCTCTGATGTTCAGCCTTGACTTGTTGGCAAACCAAACACCGAGAGACAAACCGAGCTATCTCCCGCTTCATGCCATTCCACCAGAAGTGCTGACGGATATCTCGGTACATCTTCGTACTGCCAGGATGGATGGAATACTGAGAACTGTGTGCCTCTGACATGATCTCCTGCCGGATATCTCCACTGGGTACACAAAGACGCTTCCCATGCCTAAGTGTACCGTCCTCATGAATGCATAACTCTGGTCTTTGTCCTGCCTCACACTCTGCCCTGAGTCGCTGAAGCTTGGAATCTGCCGACTGCGCCATCCGGATCCTCTCGACTATAGTGGATTGTACTTGCATGCTGGCCATCAATGCCACACTGGAAGGGAGAACAACTTCTATACCCATCTTCTGAAGATCTGCTAACAGCTCTGGTTGCGCTGTTAGGAAATAAACTCCTGCTCTCCTGCTCAATGCATCTGCTACGACGTTGGCCTTTCCAGGATGATACTGCAGGTTGACATCATAATCCACAAGAAGCTCCAGCCACCTTCTCTGACGCATGTTAAGATCCTTCTGGGTGAAAACATACTTCAGACTCTTGTGGTCGATGAAAATCTCTACCATGTCTCCATACAAGTAGTGCCTCCACAACTTAAGTGCAAACACCACTGCTGCCAGCTCCAAGTCATGGGTTGGGTAATTCCTCTCATGATCACGAAGTTGTCGTGACGCATAAGCTATTACCTTCCCATGCTGCATCAGAACACATCCTAAACCTCTGCCTGAAGCATCACAATACACTGAGAATCCTCCGGTTCCATCTGGAAGCGTAAGAATAGGAGCTGTTATCAGGCCTCACTTCAACTGCTCAAAAGAACTCTGGCACTCTGCTGTCCAAGCAAACTGTACATCCTTGCGGGTCAACTGGGTCAACGGTGCTGATATCCGAGCAAAATCCGAAACAAACCGCCGGTAGTAGCCGGCCAATCCAAGGAAACAGCGAACTTCTGCAACTGTGCTGGGCACCGGCCACGACTCAATAGCCATAATCTTCTGGGGATCCACTTCTACTCCTCCTCTAGTGATGATATGACCCAAGTACGAAATGCGATCGAGCCAGAACTCGTATTTGCTGAACTTGGCATATAGCTGGTGCTCTCTGAGGATCTAAAGAACAACTCTGAGATGTTGTTCATGCTCTGCCTCATTCTTGCTGTAGACCAGGATGTCATCCAAGAACACAATCACAAACTAATCCAAGTAAGGCATGAAAATGCGATTCATGAGGTCCATAAATACTGCCGGCGCATTGGTTGCTCCAAAAGGCATAATAAGGAACTCCCAATGCCCATATCTCGATCTAAAAGCTGTCTTCGGAATGTCCTGCTCTCTGACTCTGATCTGATGATAACCTGAGCGCAAATCAATCTTCGAGAATACTGTAGCCCCCTTGAGTTGATCAAACAAGTCATCTATCCTCGGGAGAGGGTATCTGTTCTTGATTGTCACTGAGTTCAAGGTACGATAATCAACACATAACCTGGACGTACCATCCTTCTTTTTCACAAGAAGCATCGGGGCTCCCCAAGGCGATCCACTAGCACGAATGAATCTCTTGGCTCGAAGTTCTTCAATCATCTTGTACAAGATCTCCAATTCTGACGGCGCTATCCTGTAGACTCTCTCTGATACTGGGGCTGTCCCGGGAATCAAGTCTATAGTGAACTCGATCTCCCGCTCCGGAGGCATACCTGGAAGCTCTTCTGGGAAAATATCTAAAAACTCATCCACTATCCGGGGCAACTTAACTGCTGCTACTGCCATCCGCAATACTGGAGGAGAAGCCTCAACTTCGCCTCGGGAGAAAGAAAACTCTGGCTCGCCTGGAATGCTAAAAACAACCCTACCAATATGGCAGTCTATTCTAGCATACTGGTTCCTCAACCAATCCATCCCTAAGACCACATCATAATCGGCCATCGGGAACTCTATCAATCTAGCGGGGAATTCTCTACCGCTAACTATGATCCGACACGAGGAAAACACTCTATCTACTCCCACAAGTCCGTTACCAGTAAGTATATTGAGCCTTACTGATAATGACTCGGGCTCCAATCCTACCCGTGTCGCGAATCGTGCAGACATAAAAGAATATGATGCACCAGAATCAAATAAAGCTGAAGCTGGAAAGGAGTTGACGAGAATAGTACCTGCCACTACCTCTCCAGGTGCCAATCCTTCCTCTGCGGTCATTACCATAGCCTGACCGTGCCCTCGGGGTGCTGGTCCCCTCTGCTGAAATCTTCGCTGCCTGCTCTGGCTCAAGGCTTGGGCTTGTGCATGCTGCTGGGGGTTCTGCTGCTGGAACATCTGGGACTGAGGCGGCAAGGGCCTCGACAATGGGTACTGCTGCTGCTGCTGCTGGACCGGTGCTGGTCCTCTCACCGAAGAGCTAGAAAGGTTGGACGATGATGAACCACCCCTGTTCGGGCAGGATCCAACCCTATGGTCTGCTGCTCCACAAACCAGACACAATCCCTGTGCCCTGCGACACTCTGCCACCACATGGCCTGGCTTCCCACAATGAGAACATCCCACTGCGGAAGACTGCTTTTGCTTCTGCTGCTGCTGAGGGTACGTCGGGGTGGAATGCTGAACCGACGTCACTGAGGCCGCTCGCATCGGAGCTCTAATAGTCAAAGCCCTGGCGGCCGGGACTGGTGCTGAAGACTGATTCATCTGGCCGTGAGATCTCTTCCGACCTCCGGTCCTATCCACAATCCTCTGGGAGGTATACTCATGCCTCCGGGCTGCTCTCAAGACTGCATCAAAAGTCTGATGCTCAAACTGCTCAACTGCTAACAAGATCTCCAAGTGAAGCCCCTGCTGGAATCGCTGGGCTCGATCATACTCGGTTGCCACCAAGGTGGGAGCAAACCGACTGAGTCTCGAAAACTCGGCCGCATATCCGTCGACCGTCCTGCCTCCTTGCTTCAGATTAGTGAACCGGGTCTGCAGATCATACCGAGCCACAGCATCGAAATACTTGGTCTGGAATCTCTCTCTGAACACTGCCCATGGAATGGGTGCTGGTAATCCAACGGCCTGAGCTGCCCACCAGCTGCGGGCAAGATCTAACAACTGCAGGCGCACAACTGCCACCTTCTCGTTCTCTGGAGTCCTGGCTGCTTCTAGAACCACCTCTGTGTCCTGAAGCCAAGCATCTGCTGCGATAGCATCCTCACTACCGTCGAAGAATGGAGGGTTCAGGCGCTTGAAGCTGTTGGCCGCGCTGTTACCCTGATGACCTCCTCTGGTCAAAGCATCCGCCACTGCCTATTGCAAGGCATCTCCACGACGATCTTGAGAAGCTATCAAGGTCCTGACGAGTCCTACTAATGTGCCATCATCAGGCTCGGCAGGCTGGACTGGCTGAACTGGGGGCTCTTCTCCAATAGGCTCGACTCTGGAGGCTACTCCGGAGTGCTGGACTTGATCTCCAGGTTGCTGCTGGTCCGCGGGAGATGCTCCGCCTTGCTGGCCGGTAGGACCACAAACAATGCCGCTGAAGAAGACGACATAGGGAACAATAAAGAAGGACCAGGACAGATCAATGATACAAGCACATGATCAGGGCAAGAATCCAGGGATTCAGATGATACGAGCAGAGATCAAGGACGGATACTGATTGAGACATCTATTCGGTAAACCCTCACATATCTTGATTTACAAGACCTGCATGGGCCACCACTTAAACCATGTCACGCCCCAGAACCAGAATACTGGAGAGCGGGGGCAGACATAGCCAGCTACGTATATTGAAATGAATTCCATCTCGCTATACGGTCACGGCTGTCTAGATACATGAGGGTTTACTACAAGCCAACAGTCTCCTATGGTCATGAACAAGCCTAGTGTCTCAATCACAAGCAAGTAAGTAAATGTTACAAGATGTATGATCCTTAAATATACAATAATAAGGCGTCCCAAATATTACATATTCAGCTGATCATGAAGCTAGTCGTTACAAAATGTGAGGACTAGCAAGAGTTTAGTCATACATGATCAACCCTAGGATCTGTCAATCATGTTACAGCCCGTAGGCAGACAGTAAGTGAATACAATCGAGCTAAACAGGTGCTCGTCGGCTAAACGCCTCAAAAGAATATTTTTACAATAAGTGGGAGATCAAAAATAAACCCACTCGTTGCCAGGGTTCCGTCTAGTGGTCACCATCTGGCTGGAAGGTCGGTAGATCCTCTGGAGCTGCTCCGAAATCTGGCCATACAAAACCAGCTGGGTCAGATCCCAGAAAGAGCAAGTGCCACAAAGGAAGCTTCACTTAGGAACTAAAACCAGCAATCAGCACAGATATAAATAAAGTAAGAACTGGAAATAAAGAAAATACATCAGGATGATATACGACGAGATAACCATGGAACTCTTCAGATAACCAGGTTACAACCCGTAAACCAAACAATGACCGGGGTTGTAACCCTTCGTCTGAACAGAGCTTGGAATTCTCACCATTTATCAGTAAAATAAATACGAGCATTCTGGTCATATAGCAATCTGGAGCATGATTAGGACAAGACTAGACTGGTTAAACTCTATCCAATCATTTCACGGCCAAACAAGACCTACGGCTTGATACTTTAACTAACTAGGGTTATCACAGGACTAGTTACTAGCAAGATGCAGTGAGATTATTCCACAGCCACAAGCCCTGCAGACCATCCAGGTTACCCAGGTCGAAATTAGGGGTTGAATTCAGGTGGGTACACCGTCCAGGAAACGCATGTACCCTTAAGTAGCTTGAAAGGTGCAACACATGACAGTGTGCTGGAAATGTGCCCTACTCGACGGCAGGCTACAGATCCCAGGCGCGCCCAGGTAACGGGATTGCCTGTAGCTGGGAAATCTTCTTCATGACTAATATATTAATCTAGTTATTAACCTTAGTCCAATTCAATAGGTACTCCTGACCGTGGTACTCAGGAGTCCCTGTCCTAGACATGATGCAAGACAGGACTGGATTATTTGTACAAGCACAATCGCCCACGGTGTCCAAGTAATTATACAGGTCATGTCATGTCAGGTAGCCGTCGCAACAGCTGCTCAAGATAGTTCATGTCAGGTTTTCATGTCAAATGTACTAGTCAGGAGTGCGCCACGGCGGGCCACTATCAGGTCATGTCAGGTTACTCATGTCAGGAGTGTACCTCTACGGGTCACAATCGTGTCAAGTTTTTAGTTATTAATTCCAAGCATGTTACATCAATTCAGGATTATCAAGTTCAGGACAAAAGGCGTAAGGATATAAAACGGGCGTAAAATGCCTAATAAAGGAGTTACAAAACATGAGCAAATAATGATAAATAATAGTACACAGGAACATGAGAAAGTCATGCGGCTCAGTCATATGCGACCAGGAAGGAGGGGGCACATGCGGCTCAAATAAGAGAGCTCATGCGACCAGGGTTACTGGATCCTATGCGGCCAGGACAAGGGGGCGCATGTGGTTCTCAGGAAAGGAAACCCATGCGGCTCAAATAAGAAAAAGGGGGGGTCTTCATGCGGCTCGGACAGACCTAAGTCCATGCGGCCCAAAATAGCAAAACCCATGCGGCTGGGTCAATGCGATTGCTCATGCGGCTGGGAGGAGTTCTCATGCGGCTGGGTCAAGTGAAGTCCCATGCGGCCAGGAAGAAGTGAGGGCGCATGAGGCTAAGTTAGAGCATTCTGGCGGCTGGGATTAAGAAGTCCATGCGGCCAGGGTCTAGGGGTTCTCATGCGGCTCGAGGATCAGGGCTTATGCGGTCTGCAAGTGCTAGAGTTCATGCGGCTCAAGGAGATGGGCGCATGCGGTTCAGGAGAATGAGCCCATGCGGCCAGGAAGTGAGATCCAGCCTATATGCGGCTGAGAGTCTCATGCGGCCGAATTACTTGCCGCATGAATTGTCATGCGGTCAAGTCAAGTCTAAGCACAGTTCATCTTCTCCAAATTTCTGAGAGGAAGAACACCATGAGAGCCAAGTTCTTAAGTTCCACAACTCCATCATCCGGAGCCCAAATCCGAACTTCCACAGGTCAAAATGGGATAGAACGAAATTCTCTACAACATGGAACCATCAAAACTCGAAAATAACAAGATTTAGTAGATCAAAACCCAGGAAATCCAAAAATAATGCAAACTTAGATCTACAAGAATCTAGCCATAGAAATTAGAAAAGCCAAGTACTAAAGTATTTTATAATGTAGTAAAGAAGAGAATGGAGCAATAAAATCAGAGTTCCTCCATGAAGCAAGTTGCACTTGCCTAGACCTCTCTCTCTTCTCTCTCTGGTAGGTGAAGATGGTAAATGAGGAAGAAGAAGATGATTGAATGAAGAGAGAGAAGGAAGAGGGCTTAATAAATACAAAGGGTGGTGGTAGGTAGGGGGTTTACATTGGTTCATATTGAACCAAAGAAAACCGAGCCAAGCCAAACCAAGCCAAGAAATAACCAAGCCAAGATGCAAGGAATCAAGCAAGGAAATCATGCAATACAAGAATAAAATACGTACACGTATTCCAAGAATACGTGATACGAACCACAGGCATTACAGCTTCTGACGTAGCGCGCGCCAGATAAGGATAGACCATTTGGAAGGAATACAGGACTGCTAAAACTGAGTACACCTGATATTCGGCCCGCCGCTGTCTCAGGCCACAATTCTGGTAGAAGCCAGCGTAAAATTCCCACACGTGTTAGGGGTCCATCTCCACTGGTCGGTTGCATCAGTAATATGTAGATTAGCTGTAAGAAGAGCGTCGGCTGCCGGTTGACCAAGCCAATCTACGACTTTACCCTAATTCCATCCGGAACTGTTCTCCTACAGATCTCTAATTTTGTACCCCTATGGCGTTCGAGCGTTGGGCTGAACGGTATCCTCTCCAAGCCACTGTTCTTTACATGCCGAAGATCGCCCGTTGCCCACCTGAAGATGTATTAAAGGTTCGACGAGATTGCGACCCCAGATTATGCGATATTGAACATTTGTCGTTAATCACCGCCTCTGACAGATAGGAGAATCTGGAGTATCTAGCTCTCATGAACCTCGTCCATAACGAGCTTTTCGTGCACAATTTTTACCACATCTTCTTGGAGCAGGCGTCCACGATGTGGGCGATCCTGCTGAATCCCAGACCTCCATCTTCGGTGGGTTTAGCCATGGTGTCCCAACTAGCCCAGTGGTGTTTGTCCTTGTTGTCGCTGTGCCTCCATAAGAACTTGGCAAATAGGGATTCAAGAGAGTGGATGACCTTCTTGAGGGGGAGTTGACGGCCAGGGTGTACAACGGGATGGATGGACATGTTTGATAAGGATCATCTTGCCCCCTAGAGATAATGTGGTATTGTGCCATCCTGTGATAAGTTTGTGGATCTTGTCTACAAAGTGGTTGAATATACCTGAGTTGGACCTACCATACACCAGCGGGCAACCTAAATAAATGAAAGGCGGGTAGGCCGTGCCAAACGAGGTGAAGTTAGAGATCAGAGCTGAGTGGGTTCTGTCAGCTTTGTGATGGGTGTAGATGACGCTCTTGTTGCTATTGACTGGCAATCCGGAGCATCTGGTGTATCTTGAGATCGTACTACGAATCACCTCGATAGATCATATGTCTCCAGAGGAGAAGATAAGGATGTCATCAGCATACGCCAGGTGAGTGATAAGTGGATAGCCAGTAGTGGTGTGGAAGTGGTGGAAGCCGGCCGTTCTGGTCATGCTATTGAGCCTTCTGCTGAGAGCTTCTGTCGCAATGATGAAAATGGTAGAAGCGACAGGGTCCCCTTGTTTAACCCCGCGAGTAGAACAAAAGAACCCAGCAACATGACCATTGATGACGGTGGACAACCATGCGTTGTTGATAGATCTGAAAATGATGTCAATCCAGGATTCAGAGAAATCGAAAGCCCTGAAGACCCAGATCATGAATTGCCAGTCCAAGCGGTCATATGCCTTCTTCATGTTCAATTTGATAGCAACGTTCCCTCCTCTGGACAGGAATTTCATACATGTGATCATCTCTTGAGTGAGAAGAATGCTGTCAGTGATGTTCCGACCTTGAACAAAACCGCTTTGCTCTTCGGAGATGATCTTGGGGAGGAGGTTGGACATGGCAACAATCTTCGATATAATTTTGTTGGTGAAGGTGCAAAGGATGATAGGGCGAAAGTAAGTTTTCGGGTTGTCCTTTTTAGGGATGAGGATGATGTTGGCGCAAGAAATGGAATTGGGGTATCTGGCCCCTTGGAAGAAGGCAATAATGGCCTCCAATAAATCGGTTTTTAAGATGTCCCAACTAGTTCTGAAAAGGCACCATTGAAGCCGTCAGGCCCCGGGGCACTGTGTTCATTAATGGACCAGACTACCGCCTTAACCTCCTCCTCCGAAGGAGTAGCCGCCAAGGTCTCATTCTCGCTAATACTGACGAGGGATGGAATATCGGACAGGAGTGCAACATCTTTAACGACAGGTTCTTTGGTGAAAAGGTTAGAGTAAAAGTTCTCCGCCGCTGCCTGAATGCCTTCCTGGTTTTCCACAAGGGCGCCATTGTCGTCGTATATCCGGTATAATTTTAATTTTGTCTGCAGCCTTTGATGCACGCATAAAAGAACTTGGTGTTCCGGTCACCGTCGGTGTCCCAGGTTAATCTAGCTTTTTGCCTCCAGAAATTTGTTTCTACTTTCAGCCTGGATTTAAGAAGAGCTCTGGCGAGGTTGAGCGAGGCACGGGCTGCCGGAGATCGGTCAATGGAAAAAGCTATCTCCGTGCGAGTGACGTCGTCCTCCGCCTCCTTAATAGCTTGGAAAATGTCTCCAAAAGCTATTTTGCTCCAAGACATTAATGTCATTCGAGTGGCTTTCAGTTTGGCAGCCGTCCGGATCAGTGGGTCAAGTTCCGAAATAGAGTTCCAAGCGGAGGCCACGACGATCTGGAATTGGGGGTGGTGACGCCAGAAGTCGAGGAAACGGAATGCTTTTGTAGTGCTGGTGTGGTAGTTACCGATCGTGATGAGAAGGGGGGAGTGGTCCGATTCGGTGGAGTTAAGGTGGGAGAGGTTAGTAATCAGGCCCAAGTCAGACTAACTGTCGTTGATCAACGCTCGATCCAAACGGGAGTACTGCCGCCGAAGTCCTTCCTACATGTTGTACCAGGTGAATGCGCTGCCGTGGTAGGGGATGGGGGTTAAGTTTTCGTAGAAGATGAAATTTTTGAAATCGTCTATCGCCGACTTGGGGGGCGTACGACCTCCGGATTTCTCCTCTACACAAGACACCGTGTTGAAGTCTCCGATGCATAGCCACAGTAGACCTTGGTAGGGTAAGACGGCTTCCAGCTGGTCTTCCTAAAGCAATCTTCGTTCGGGGATATCACAACTGCCATGAATGGCGGAAAGGATGGAGCGGGACTTGAGATCCGGGTGTTCTACCCAACAAGAGAGGGCCTGAGGTGAATCTTTTATGGTGCCGAATTTGAATTCAGGTGCTAAGAAAATCCAGATGTCATTACAACCAGTAATGGCATGAGGGAATCCGAGCTTGAGTTGGGTGGCTTTGATATTTTTTTGAGGAATTTTTGGTTCAATAATGATAAGAAGGTCTATACGATCAGTTTTCTTGAGGCTCAGGATTCTTTTCAGCGTCGGTTTGTTCCCAATCCCTCTAACGTTCCAGGAGATGATGTTAAGCATTAGATGTGGTAGTGATAGGAAGGTGATTAAGCTTCATGGCGGACCTGGTTGTCATCGTTGTTTGCTGCTTTTGTTTATTTTTCTTCTTTCTAGAGGAGTTTTTTTTGGTGGTTGTGTCGGTGGCCCCGATGACTCTGGTAGCTTCAATTCACCGACTGATTTTGCTGCAGCCATCGCCATCTGTCAGGGGGGTTGTTGAGTCATTTTCATATTCTTCTAGAGAGCATAAGGGATTGCCACGGTCCAGGAAACCCGCTTCCTTGGCATGCCAGAATCTGCCGGTTAAAGAGAGGTCGAATCTGGGTTGAACATCAACTTTGTAGGGGGAGGGGGCCGGGGGGACCCAGCTTCTGTCATGGGGGTAGATGGCTCGGATGCAAGACTGGTAGTGTGAGCGTCGAGGAATCGGGGATCAAAATTCAGCACAGAGCGGCTCTCCATCTGAATTGCCTCTGGCTGATGAGGACAACAGGTGGTTAGAGGGGGAGGGTGGGAGACCACCGGAGGGATATAGTGGATTCAGATAGGTTGTGGGTTGAGATAGTGGGTGGCTCGGGGGGAGCGGTGACATCGCCTGGGTGGTGAGTGTAGTGCCCCGTCCCTACATCGTGCCCCGTTGTCCGTCCACGGGGTGCGCGAGAAAGGAACACTGTCGCTATCGACTCGGTCGGGACCGATAGGTCGGGATCGATCGAATCGATCGAACGGGAACGGTTGAATTAAGATCCATTCCACGTTATGGAATGGCTTCTTCGGAACCAAGTCCCACATTCAGCGGGTAGCGCCTCGAGGATTGACTCTGCGGCTGAGTCGGGAAAGACCTCCCGTTGCTCTGCTTTTCACGCCGCTTGCGTTGGTTTTGGCTTTGGTTTTCTGAATGCGTTTTCGTGGATGTTTTCGATGGTTTTCATAGTTTACATTTCGAGCTCGCATTTCCTATCGAACTCTTGCATAATACAGTGTTCTAATCGGTTGCTTGTGCGATTTCAGGTGATCGCGTAGGTGACGTCTAGCGCAGCCAACAAGTCCCTCGCCTCAAGCAAAACTCAAGGTGAGTGGCTGACCTCCTTCGTCTCGACCCTCTATTTCAAAATGTGAACTCAGGTAATGATATCGTAATTGAATGAATTGCTTAAAGAATACAAGTCCTATGGGTTACGGGAGAAAAAGATGTGTTGCGTAGAAAAGAGATAGAATTATTACAAGCCTGCAAAACAAACAAGTAAATGAATCGATTACGGTCTTGGACAACTTGTCGACAAGGGCGATGGTTTCTTCGAGCGGCAACCCGGGGCCACGGGACCGACTCGGCCTAGGAAGAAACAGGTTATAGCCGAGCTGGGTATGAAGCAACCGGTAAGACGGGGACTTGCATCGGAGCTCGCTACTTGCGTTGCAAGGGTCCCGTATTACCAGGCTATGTCCAAATGGCTAGTTATTGCCAGTGACCTTCACATCAAACACTTGGTATAATTGTTAACAATGAGCGTGGAAGGTAACGATAACGTCAAAATGCTTTGTATAAAATGTTTAGGGTGGCTAGAAAGATCATCAAAAAGGAAGTCATATGATTTTTACCTATTCTTGAACCAAATGAGAGCCCGGAAATTAATTAGTCACTCGCCAGTACATGTTGATTGTACTGATCCTCGCTCTCTCCACAGGTACGCTAAATCAGGAAGAGCGTGCCACGTGAAAGAAGGAAACGCTCGTGTGTTTTGAAGCTTCGTTCGTGCGGTCGAAGCTTGGATCCAATCTCTTTTGAAGACTCTGCTGTTGAAAGCTAGAAGACAGATGGAGCGACTGTCCACTATCCCAGGTGGTTTTGAAATGCTGGTTGTAATCAGGGATGAAATGTATGGAATGGCTATCTCATCGGCCTTCATTTTGTAATGGAGTCAGTTTGTAAAAAGCCCGCGCGGCGTCCTCATATCGAGTCTGTAACATGATGTTCATTATCAATAAAGCTTGAGTTTTCCTTCTATATGAATGTGTTCAATTTCTCTGCGTACTCTTATATGTATATGCTGTTGTATCGGATGACCTTATGAACCGCCTTGTGCAAGCGCAACTTAGGCTTGCACGGCATCACGCCCGGGGGACGACTATCGATTCTACCAAATCGGGGCGTGACATAATGGTATCAGAGCACGGCTTTACGTCCTTGGCCTCCAGTGTCGAGTTTCTAGTCTCAAAATCGTTGGTCTCGTGTCGATGAGATATGTCATTCCATACGAGTGAGTCCGTGATAAGTATTATGACTAATGTATTTTTGCCTTCAAATCCCAGAAAGTGCGGCGGTGAACGAAGAAAGTGCTTCGAGCGGCTCGAGTAGCTCGAGGCCCGGACCCTCTAACGATGCCATGGAGCGGATGTTGCGCATGCTGGAAGCGCAACAACAACAAGCTCAGGAGAATCAACGCCTGAATGAGCAACATCGACGGGAGACTGAGGCACATCGACGGGAGGTAGAGGCACGCCAAACCCAGTTCGAGGCCCGATTCGATGCACAATTCAAGTTGCAGCAGAAGCAGCTTGATACTCTTCAGCAGATTGTACAGACAGTGGTGGCCAACAACAACAACTCTGCAACGACTCCTGCCGTGACCGAGCCTGCGGCCAGACAAAGCGAAATCGAACCGGAGGTACCCGAGCTTATGCCTGCGGCACCGAGAAGTTCCAACTTCGACGTGTCAAAATTCACAAAAAGCTTCCGTACTTCCTTTTGCGGTACTGAAGACCCTTCGTTGGTGATCGATTGGCTGGAGGAGTTGGAAGACCGGTTCGAGCTTCTGGGCGTCGATGAGTCCAAGAAAGTCGCTTGCGCTCAACTTCTACTCCGATTGAACGCGCACGACTGGTGGGCCGTGCAAAAGCGAGCAATCAGACACGACAACGAGGCAGCGACGATATCTTGGGCTACCTTCCGAGAGGCGTTCGAGATCGAGTACCTTCCCGATGCCATTCGACAAGAGAAGGAGAATGAGTTTATGCAGCTAAAGCAAGGGAATATGACGGTGCGGCAGTATGCAGCAGAGTTCAACAAGTTAGCCAAGTTTGCTGGACAATACCTGCCTTCCATGGCGAGTCGTGCACGACGGTTCGAAGTGGGCCTACGACCATCTATCGCCGCCCATGTGTCTGTTCCCAAATACCAAACGATGGGGGAGTCTCTCAACCACGCCCTCCGCCTTGAAAGCCAATACCCTCCAAGTGCTGCCGGCGCTGTGCATACCTACAATCACAAACGCCCTAGCCACGCGGGAGGAAACAATGGGACCAAGCGTCCAAACAATGGGCAACAAGGCGGGTACCAAGGGCGTAACCCATGGCCATATTGCATCCGCTGCCGCCAGAACGGTCACACTATCGTCAATTGTCCGATACCAGTGGATGGATGCTGGAACTGTGGCAAGAAGGGCCACATTCGTGCTGAGTGTCCAAGCAGAAGGCCGAACCCAACGGCGCCCCAACAGCACCGTCCAGCGGTGCCTCAGCAACACCGCCCAGGGAATCAAGTTCCACCGCCTCGAGCCCAGCAACCTGTACCGCAAAATGGCCAAGACCGTCGCCCCAATGCCCAGGGCCGCGTCTACGCCATGACCCGAGATGAAGCGCTGGCATCAGATACGGTCGTGACAGGTATACTTAGTTTTAATAATGTGCCTGCTCGCGTACTATTTGATTCAGGTGCTTCACATAGTTTTATAGCGGCGGACTTTGTCGCCGAGCACAAATTTCCATTAGTATCATTAGACCTCGACCTTAGCGTGAGCACACCTTCGGGCACACCTATACTCACTAATTCAGCCTGCACCGACGGGATTATCTGTATCGGCGGTCAAAAGATCGGTCTGGACGTGATGGTCCTAGACATGAATGACTTCGATATCATTCTGGGAATGGATTGGCTCGGGCCGTGCAACGCAACCATAGACTGTGCCAGGAAGACGGTCACTTTCCGCATACCAGGAGTGCCTGAATTCTGCTTTTCGTGTGGTGAGGCGTCGTCGACCTGCATGTTGATCTCGGCAATCTCTGCTCGGAGGATGATGCATTCTGGGTGCGAAGGCTACTTGGCGTCCGTCCGAGACATGCGACAGGATGGTGCAAACGTAGGTCAGACCGACGTTGTGGCAGAATTCCCCGATGTGTTTCCGGACGAGCTACCCGGCATGCCCCCCGACCGAGAGATCGAGTTCAGCATCGATACGTTTCCCGATACTCGACCGATTTCTAAGGCGCCGTACAGAATGGCTCCCGCCGAGCTTAAGGAACTCAAGGTCCAGCTACAAGAGTTACTCGATAAAGGGTTTATTCGGCCTAGTGTTTCACCGTGGGGAGCGCCCGTATTGTTCGTAAAGAAGAAGGATGGGTCCCTGCGTCTGTGTGTCGATTACCGGGAGCTGAACAAAGCCACCATCCGGAACAAGTACCCATTGCCCCGCATAGACGACTTATTCGATCAACTGCAAGGCGCCTCGGTATTTTCGAAGATTGATCTCCGCTCAGGTTATCATCAACTCAAGATCAAGTCAGACGACGTGCAAAAGTCCGCCTTTCGCACTCGTTACGGCCACTACGAGTTCCTGGTGATGCCATTCGGCCTGACGAACGCCCCTGCCGCCTTCATGGATCTGATGAATCGGGTATTTCGACCCTTTCTTGATAAATTTGTCGTAGTCTTTATTGACGATATTCTGGTCTACTCGAAAGACAGGGCGCAGCATGCAGAATATTTGCGGACCGTGCTCCAGACACTTCGAGAAAATCAGCTATATGCAAAGCAGAGTAAGTACGAATTTTGGCTCAGCAGCGTATCCTTTCTGGGTCACATCATTTCGTCCGAAGGTATTGCAGTCGATCCGAAGAAGGTGGAAGCCGTTGCTGATTGGAGGCGGCCTGCGTCTGCTAGTGAGATTCGAAGCTTTCTTGGTTTGGCGGGATACTATCGACGCTTCGTGAAAGACTTCGCGAAGATTGCATCGCCTTTGACTCGCCTCACTCAAAAGGGAGTCGCGTATGAGTGGTCGGATGACTGTGAAGCTTCATTCCAGGAGCTAAAACGGCGATTGATTTCGGCACCTGTACTCGCGCTTCCGGACGGGCCAGAGGGTTTCCAGATATTCAGCGATGCTTCAGGCCAGGGCTTGGGATGTGTGCTCATGCAGCGGAACAAGGTGATATCCTTCGCCTCGAGACAATTGAAGCCGCACGAGAAGAACTATCCTACGCACGACTTGGAGTTAGCGGCAATTGTGTTCGCGTTGAAATTGTGGCGTCACTATCTGTATGGTGTGGCATGCGCGATCTATACCGACCACAAGAGCCTCAAGTATCTCTTCACCCAGAAGGAATTGAACTTACGACAGCGGCGCTGGCTCGAACTGATAAAAGACTATGACTTGACGATCGACTACACTCCGGGCAAGGGAAATGTTGTGGCGGACGCTCTGAGTCGGAAATATCTTGCCTCGCTCTCCATCGACCGCAGACTACTACAAGATTTGGAAGAAATGGGCATCGATCTCCGGGTTCGGTTCAGGAATATACGGTTGGCGCAGCTGCAGTTAGAGCCGAGTATGCTGGAAAAGATCAAGACCGCTCAGAAGGATGATCCGTACCTGAAGAAAATGCGCGAGCGAATTTCAACAGGTAGTGCGACCGACTTTGCGGAAGACAAGACCGGCGTGCTGAGAATGAATGGCCGACTATGCGTTCCGGATGATAAAGAACTACGAAGGGAGATAATGTCGGAGGCCCATTATACGAAATATACATTGCATCCAGGCAGTACCAAGATGTATAAGGACCTCCGCACGACCTTCTGGTGGCACGGGATGAAGAGAGATGTGGCGCTCTTCGTGTCGCAATGCATGGCCTGTCAGCAGGTGAAAGCTGAACATCAACGACCGGGCGGGGAGATGCAGAACCTTGCCATTCCAGAGTGGAAATGGGATCGTGTCACGATGGACTTTATTGTTGGCCTGCCGAAGACACCACGGGGGAATGACGCTATCTGGGTCATCGTCGATCGACTAACCAAGTCAGCGCACTTCATTGCCATCAAAGTTACTTGGAGCGTTGATCGCCTGGCACAGATTTATCTTGACGAGATAGTACGGCTGCACGGAGTTCCAGTATCCATCGTCTCTGATCGGGATTCACGGTTCATGTCGCGATTCTGGAGTAGCCTTCAGTCGGCGCTGGGTACCAAGTTGCAATTCAGCTCAGCTTACCATCCTCAGACCGACGGCCAAACGGAGCGCGTTAATCAGATTCTCGAAGACATGCTACGGCTCTGCGCAATTGACTTCAAATCAAGCTGGGACGTCCACCTACCGTTGGCAGAATTTGCATACAACAATAGCTATCAGTCCAGCATCCAAATGGCGCCGTATGAAGCTTTGTACGGCCGGAAGTGCAGATCGCCCATTTGCTGGGATGAAGTCGGGGAACGGCAGATACTCGGCCCGGAGCTGGTGGAACAGACTGTGGAGAAGGTCAAGCTCATTCGGGAAAGACTGAAGATTGCACAGAGTCGGCAAAAGAGCTACGCCGATACCCATCGAAGACCGCTTGAGTTCCAGGTGGGCGATCATGTGTTCCTGAAGGTGTCGCCTATGCGAGGAGTTACTCGGTTTGGCGCGAGGGGGAAGCTGAGCCCGAGATTCGTTGGGCCGTTTGAAATACTCGAGCGGGTCGCCCCAGTGGCCTATAAAATTGCCCTACCGCCGGCGCTCGAAGGTGTGCACAACGTCTTCCACGTCTCCCAACTGCGGAAGTACGTGCACGACCCTAGCCATGTGGTGGATTTTGGCCAGCTGGAGCTAAAGTCCGACTTATCCTACGTCGAAGTGCCAGTTCAAATCTTAGAACGCAAGGATAAGCTGCTGCGGAATCGGACGATCCCTCTCGTTCGAGTACTTTGGAGGAACCATGCGGCAGAAGAGTCGACATGGGAACTCGAGTCTGAGATGAAGGAAAAGTTCCCTTCATTGTTTTCATAGAGGTAGGTTCTGTTCTTAAGTTTCGAGGACGAAACTTATTTTTAGTTGGTTATGGTGTAGTGCCCCGTCCCTACATCGTGCCCCGTTGTCCGTCCACGGGGTGCGCGAGAAAGGAACACTGTCGCTATCGACTCGGTCGGGACCGATAGGTCGGGATCGATCGAATCGATCGAACGGGAACGGTTGAATTAAGATCCATTCCACGTTATGGAATGGCTTCTTCGGAACCAAGTCCCACATTCAGCGGGTAGCGCCTCGAGGATTGACTCTGCGGCTGAGTCGGGAGAGACCTCCCGTTGCTCTGCTTTTCACGCCGCTTGCGTTGGTTTTGGCTTTGGTTTTCTGAATGCGTTTTCGTGGATGTTTTCGATGGTTTTCATAGTTTACATTTCGAGCTCGCATTTCCTATCGAACTCTTGCATAATACAGTGTTCTAATCGGTTGCTTGTGCGATTTCAGGTGATCGCGTAGGTGACGTCTAGCGCAGCCAACAAGTCCCTCGCCTCAAGCAAAACTCAAGGTGAGTGGCTGACCTCCTTCGTCTCGACCCTCTATTTCAAAATGTGAACTCAGGTAATGATATCGTAATTGAATGAATTGCTTAAAGAATACAAGTCCTATGGGTTACGGGAGAAAAAGATGTGTTGCGTAGAAAAGAGATAGAATTATTACAAGCCTGCAAAACAAACAAGTAAATGAATCGATTACGGTCTTGGACAACTTGTCGACAAGGGCGATGGTTTCTTCGAGCGGCAACCCGGGGCCACGGGACCGACTCGGCCTAGGAAGAAACAGGTTATAGCCGAGCTGGGTATGAAGCAACCGGTAAGACGGGGACTTGCATCGGAGCTCGCTACTTGCGTTGCAAGGGTCCCGTATTACCAGGCTATGTCCAAATGGCTAGTTATTGCCAGTGACCTTCACATCAAACACTTGGTATAATTGTTAACAATGAGCGTGGAAGGTAACGATAACGTCAAAATGCTTTGTATAAAATGTTTAGGGTGGCTAGAAAGATCATCAAAAAGGAAGTCATATGATTTTTACCTATTCTTGAACCAAATGAGAGCCCGGAAATTAATTAGTCACTCGCCAGTACATGTTGATTGTACTGATCCTCGCTCTCTCCACAGGTACGCTAAATCAGGAAGAGCGTGCCACGTGAAAGAAGGAAACGCTCGTGTGTTTTGAAGCTTCGTTCGTGCGGTCGAAGCTTGGATCCAATCTCTTTTGAAGACTCTGCTGTTGAAAGCTAGAAGACAGATGGAGCGACTGTCCACTATCCCAGGTGGTTTTGAAATGCTGGTTGTAATCAGGGATGAAATGTATGGAATGGCTATCTCATCGGCCTTCATTTTGTAATGGAGTCAGTTTGTAAAAAGCCCGCGCGGCGTCCTCATATCGAGTCTGTAACATGATGTTCATTATCAATAAAGCTTGAGTTTTCCTTCTATATGAATGTGTTCAATTTCTCTGCGTACTCTTATATGTATATGCTGTTGTATCGGATGACCTTATGAACCGCCTTGTGCAAGCGCAACTTAGGCTTGCACGGCATCACGCCCGGGGGACGACTATCGATTCTACCAAATCGGGGCGTGACAGTGAGTGAGAGGGGGGTTGTGCAGCTCGACTCGGCAACTGGTCTTGGGGGATACCGATTGGGCGTTTCCTTCTAGGTCGGACGAAGAGGGCTCACTGGCGGTATCGGGATCATTGTCAGGGGTCGTGCTTGTTAGAAGGGCAAAGGAATTGTTGAACGAGATAGCAGGTGGATAGAATGGGACGATAGCGGAGCTGGTCATGACGGTTGGACGGGGACATGACAGAATATTAGGGCCGCCAATCTAGAGGGGAGAATTGGAAGGCGAATTCCTATTGACCGTGTCCTGTTCACGGTGAGCTGCCGTCGCCCACGGGTTGCACGGGTTAGGCTTTTTCAGCTCGGGGTGGGTACGGAAGCAGTATTGCATGGAGTGACCGCTTATCTGACAGTGTTTACAAAAGATGATGTTGTTGTCATAAACCAGTGGTTGGCGGTGTGTTTGATTGCCGGGCTCGATCTTTATTAGTTTGGGTGGGTCATTCGCGAGGTCTAACTCTACGCATATCTTCGCGTAGTTGCATTTGGAGAGGTTGCGGATTTCTTCTGCGAAAGCTACCAGGGTCCCGAAGGAGCTGGCTATCCATTTGAGGGCAGCTGCGGGGAAACAAACTAGGAGAAGGTTGGGAAGGGTGATCAATGTGGATATGATGGTCGAGTCAATATTGGGGTTAAATTTAGGAGGCCATTTGACAATTTTGACGGTCTGTGTGCCGATTCTGGAAGTGCCCTTTGCCCGGATTAATGAGTGGTCCTGTTTGGAAGACAGGTGGAGGAACATGTGCTTAGGATCAAGCGGAGCGACCCGGTAGGCTGCGGATAGGCCCCACTTAGTGACATCTTCCTTGACTACGGTGATTTTCGGGCATCCGGACCCGAATTTGAGGACAAACGTTCTGGCGATTGAGGCAGATAGGGAGGAGATCTCCAACGCGATGAAGGGACACGGATGGGGTGGCCATCGGGAGGTGGCAAAAATACAATATCCGGAAGCTGGATCTCAACTGCCGGAGGGGGTGAGTGCCTTCGACGATCTGGACGGAGGGCCTCTACATAAGAGGGGGCGCGAGGGGGGACCTCCGCTCTGAGGATGGTTGAGTGAGAGGCATCTCCGGGGGGACCACGGTACTGGGATAGTCCGATCGGGAGGATTACCTGGCTACGGTGGAGGGAGGGAGGCCGGCGGGGTGCGCCGGGGATGGAGAGGTTGTGCAACCAAAGAGGACGTCAGCAGCTGGGAGAGTGCCTCCCGTCGGCCGGAAGGGGGATCTAGTAGGATATTGGAGGGAAACTCCGAACGTCGAAAGCGCCGGAGAGGGGATGAATGTCGACATTGCAAGAACAGCGTCAAAAGGCGCGAGGCGGGGAGGAAGGAAAGTAAGGGAGGGGGTGGCACGAAGCGTCAGGGGGGCACAGAGGGGGGCAGCGCCACCAGGACCAGGAAGAGTGGCGGTTGTCGCCGGGGAGGGGGTGGTATGTCTAGCGTAATCGCCAGAACAGCGAGATTGGCGCAAGTCGACGCGTGCGCCAGAGGGCGAGGGGGGCCGACGCCTGACGCAGGGTACGCCAGAGTGGGTGAGAGATGTCGCATGCGCCAAAGAGGCACCAGACGCTGTACACACCTTGGGGTGGCACTGGGGATGGGGGGCGCAAGGCAGCGCCGGCACAGACGGGTGTGAACGAACCACACCATGAGAGCTCGTGCGCCCTAGAAAAGAGGGGGAGATGTCTGCCACGTGAGCCTCCGCCTCACTCTGATAGGGACAAGGGGCGAAAGCCAAGTCTAGCACCAGCGAGCTGGCAGTAGGCGCAGACCAAAGCTGGTCAAGAGACCCAGGCGTGAGGGGACTGGAAGCGCCGGGGCATCTCTGCTCGCCGCCCGAGGCGAGATGGGTAGCGCAACTCGCAGGCTGCACCAAAGGGAGGCCAGTTGGCGTCCAGCAAATGAGCCCAAGGGGTTCAGGGACAAAGCGTTGGGTTGCACCGGGGCTGTAGTGCGCGTCACCCAAGGGGGGAGAATGCGTGCTCCTTGGGGACTGGAGCGTACAACAAAAAGCTGGTCCTCGGGACCAGTGGGAGTCACGAGGAGCTGCGCATCACCGGAGGGGAGAGTAGGGTCTTCTAGAGCGGCTTCAGAAGGGCTAATAAGAGGCGCGCTACCCGAGGTTGGCGCCAGCGAAAAGATAGCTGGCTCACAGCAAGGGAGACCATGCCACCCAGGCGCAGTTGGGCTGGAGGCTCCGGAGAGACTCGGCTCATCGCCCAAGGCACAAACCACCAGTTGCGTCGGAAGGATGCCAGCTGGCGTCTTGCCATTAGGCCCCACAGAAACAGGCACAAATGGACGGGATACGCCAGGGGGGAACTCGGCTCCAGAGGTGGAGAAACGTGGATGATCTTCTCGGGGACAGGAGCGGACGCCAGGAGCATGGAGCGGCACGCCGCCTAGGGGGCGAGAGGAGAAGGCTGAAGTGACCCCAAGGGGGCGTGGAAGCTGGGCCACCGGCGTCGGAAGTCGAGGAGACTTCTGTTGGGGGAGGGGAGGGGAGAGGCGTACGGGGGTTGGTGTCGCCCGGGGGACGGAGGCCGGGTGTGACCGAATCCACCAACGCCGAAGAAGGCCAAGCTGCTATTCCGTCCACTCTAGGGGGGTGCGCCGTGAATGGAAGGAGAAGACCCTGAAGAAGGGTGGGGTGCCTTGGTGGCCTCGGCCGGGTGAGATAAGGATGGCGAAAGTGCCATCTCCGTCGTCGGCTGGGTGGAGAGGGTCGGGTTGTTGACTGAGCGAAGAGGGGTGAACATCCGACGACCGACGGTCGGAGGTGGGGGCTGGGAGGCGACGGGGAGGGGTGGGGAAAAGCCGGGAGAGAGGGGGGAGCGTGAGAGCGACGTCTCGGAGGAAGGAAGAGGGGAACATTGAAAATATATATATATATATATATATATATAGTGTGTGTGTGTGTGTGTGTGTGTGTGTGTGTGTGTGTGTGTGTGTGTGTGTGTGTGTGTGCGCGAGTGCGAGAGAAAGGGAATGGGTGAATGTGAGAGTGAATGAGGGAGGCATGTATATATATATATATATATATATATATATATATATATATATATATATATATATATATATATATATATATATATATATATATATATATATATGACCTCTAGCCTAGTGGTTAAGAGTGATGCATGCGGTCCGAGTGGTCAGGAGTTCGAATCCCAGTTGAAGCGATTCCAGAAACAATTTAATTGATTCCAAATATATATATATATATATATATATATATATATATATATATATATATAAATGTCCCAAGGCCTACAAACACAGTTCGAAGACCTACAAATTCGGACAGAAGACCTTACAACCACAGTCCGAAGGCTACATCCCAGCCCAAATGTCACATCATGGTCCAAAGACCTCCCACACCTGCACCGCATCAGCATCTCAGCTGCATAGCATCGTATCCCTACTTGGGTCGCACCGCACCCACCTCACATAATTCCTCCCACAAGGGAATTAATGTTCTTCCTACATGGTTTCATCCTAATACCTTTGGGGGATGCCTCCCTCCTAAACTAATTGGGATGGATACAGTGATTTGAGATATTTTAGCCCGGAAGAGTCGGCGAAGCAAGTGGTTCCGATAAGCTCGTTTGCGGCTTACATCTTCGGTATGGCATATTTTGCGAGAACAAAATTTCCATATATTTGATAGTACAAAGACTGCAATGATTGGCATCAATCATAACATTGATCATGATGTGATGTATTTGGGTGTATAGTGTGGACTTGCAACATGTCGGTGATGTACTGAGACAGTTTGAAATTAATATGAATTACCTTTTTCCTTATATATATATATATATATATATATATATATATATTTTTTTTTTTTTTTTTCCTTATATATATATATATATATATATATATATATATATATATATATATATATATATATATATATATATAACCAACCACCCATTTTATTCCTAAAGGTCGAAAAGGCCCAACATATACAAGTATACCATAAGGCGCAAAATATGCCGAGGCCTATACACGTATTCTGACAAAAGAGGAGAAAAACGGAAAGTAAAATGGCTACGCCGGGTATAGAAAAGAGTTCCAGAAGACCGTCTAGCCATGCGCACAGAGGGATCTCTGTTTGCGTCACTGACAAATGGTCTCCCATATCAGTTGGTCTGCGGTGTACTGGTGGCCTTCATATCTCGCCTTGTTACGATTTATCCAGATAACCCACATGGCGGCCATAGATATGATTTGGTGTCCATGGGACGCTGAAGCCCAGGTTGCCATGAGATAGTGAAAGTTGTCGCCCCCATGAGGCATTCTACAACGCTGGAAAAGAGCTCTCCAGACCTTGACCGGTAGGACCCCTTGACCGAGGATGTGGTTGACTGTTTTCGATTGTCGATCAAAATATCATGTGCACGCTGATGCAAGGCTGAACCTGATTGTGTTGAGAGTGTCATCAGTGGGTAGGATATTACGAAGGGCTCTCCAAATGAGGAAGGACCACTTCTTGGGGATGCATGTCTGCCAGAAGGATGCAGTGGAAGGAGATGGATCCGCATTACCAAGGATCACTCTTCTAAACGACTTAACCGAGAATGCTCCGGCAACAACAGGTGACCACTCGAGCTTATCTGCGTCCGGTCCGATCCTCAATCCGCTACGACGAATGCAATCGACTGCCTCAGACCCAGCCCAGACCCGAACTTTGTTCCAATTCTAGTTGTTATTAGATATGTCCCACAAGTCCTTGATAGTGCTGTTCCTAGGAGCAGGTGAAAGGTTGGAAAGCAATATATCGCCAACACAACACTCCATAAATGGCGAAGAGTCACCGTTGCCAACCTTTAGGCGAATCGCTGGTTCGACGTGGGACTGCCCGATGAGAATCTGTCGCCAGGCCGTAGAGGATCTGCAGTTAGAGATAGGTGTAGATGGGTGGATATGCTTGAAGTATCTGGCCTTCATGAACCTGGACCATAAGTTCTTACTCGTGTGCAACGTCCACCATAATTTCATCGAGAAAGCATTAACGATATGGGAAAGTTTAGTGAAACCCAGGCCCCCCTCCCCTGTAGGACAAGCCACGGTATCCCAGCTGGCCCAATGGTGCTTGTCATGACTGCCGCTGTGTCCCCAGAGAAAGTTACTGAAGATGCTCTCGATGTAGGATAGAACTTTCTTGGAAGGGGAGCACGCAGCCAGGGCGTAGATGAGAATGGAAATGAGGACATGATTGATGAGGATCATCTTGCCTCCTGGGAATAGGGTGGCATTGTGCCATCCCTCGAGCTTCTTCCTGATGCGAGTGATCAGTTTCTCGAAGATACCGGTATTGGATTTGCCGTACACGAGGGGGCATCCAAGGTTGTGGAATGGAGGATGCTTGATTGGGAATGAGGTGGTGGTAGAGATGCTAGCCGCTTGCTCTCTCTTGATTTTGTGGTGGGTGTAGATAACACTTTTATCCGGGTTGATCTTCTGAGCCGAGCACCCGGCGTATCTCTGAAGCGTATTGTGGATGACTTCCACCGACCCGGCATCCCCGAAAGAGAATATGAGGATATCGTCTGCGAAGGCCAGGTAGGTGATGATCGGGCAACCGCTGGCTGTATGGTAGTGCTGGAAGTTGGGGGTGCTCGCCATCTTATTAAGGTTTCTGCTCAATACATCTGCCGTAATGATGAAGATGGAGGAAGATAGAGGATCTCCTTGCCTAACCCTATAACTAGATTTTAAGAAACCGTCTGCCTGGCCGTTAATAAACGTGGAGAACCACGAGTTGCTGATCGATCTCCACACGATGTTGGTCCAGGTTTCAGAAAATCTGAAGGCTCTGAAGAACCAGATCATGAATTGCCAATCCAGTCTGTCGTAGGCTTTCTCCATATCTAATTTGATGGCTATGTTGCCCCCTCTTGCTTGGAGCTTCATGTAGGTAATTAACTCTTGGGCCAACATGATGTTATCTTAGATATTTCTCCCCCGGACAAAGCTACTCTGCTTCTCCGAGATGATCTTGGGAAGAAGGCCTTCCATGCGGGAGGCAATGATGTTGGATATGATCTTGTTGGTGAAGGTACAGAGACTGATTGGGCAAAAGTCGTAAAATATCTCTGGGTTATCTTTCTTCGGTATGAGGATCTGTCACGCCCCAGAACCAGAATACTGGAGAGCGGGGGCAGACATAGCCAGCTACGTATATTGAAATAGAATACATCTCAACTATACGGTCACGGCTGTCTAGATATGAGGGTTTACTACAAGCCAGCAGTCTCTTAAGGTCAAGCCTATTGTCTCAATCTCAAGCAATTAACAGAGTTACAAGATATTAGAGCATCAAATATATATATATATAAGGCGTCCCAAATATTACATATTGGATGATCATGAAGCTAGTCGTACAAAATGATAGGACTAGCAAGAGTTCAGTCATACATGATCAACCCTAGGATTTGTTAATCATGTTTACAGCCCGTAGGCAGACAGTAAGTAAATGTGTATCGAGCTAACAGGTGCTCGTCGGCAAACGCTTTAAAAGAATAAATTTACATATAAGTGGGTGAATCAAAAAGGGAAAACCCACTCGTAGCCCTGGTTCCTTCTAGTGTTCACCATTGGGCTGGAAGCTTGGTAGATCCTCGGGAGCTACTCCGAAATCTGGCCACACAAAACCAGCTGGGTCAAATCCCAGAAAGAGCAAGTGCCACAAGGAGGCCACAAATAAGAAAAAAAGCCAGCATATCAGAACATAAAGAATAAAAGGAAAGTACAAGTAATAAAAGTACACAGAACGATAAACGACTAGGGACGTGGAACCATTCTGGGAGCCAGGTTACAATCCTTAAACCAGACAAGGACCGAGGTTGTAACCCTTCGCCTGAATAGCTCATTGTCTTTACTCATTTATCGTTAAGATAAGGAAAACAAACATGCTCAGGAGATAGCAGGTACTGGAGCTAGACAAGACTTAGACAAGGCTGGACATCATGCATTCACAAGCGGCCAAGCAATTACTACGGCTTACTACTTTAACTAACTAGGGTTATCACAAGCCTTAATTACTAACAAGATGCAAGTGAGAAACTCCCAGTCCCAAGCCCTGCAGACTATCCAGTTATCCTTCCGCGGGTTAAGAGTTATAGGTGGGTACATTGCCCGGGAGACAAATGTACCCTTAGGTGACTTAGAGGGTGCGACACATGACAGTGTGCTGGAAATGTGCTCTACTTGTCGGCAAGCTACAAGTCCATTAAAGCGCCCAGATAACGAAATTGCCTGTGACTGGGAATTCTCCATGTTCTAGTTTGATCTAATCATTAGCCTAAATCAATTTAGCGCGAGTCCCTGGCCGTGGTACCCAGGAAGTCACGTCCTAGACATGATGCAAGACAAGACAAGTGGATTGTACAAGCAAGCAAGTAGGAGCACCCACGGTGTCAAGTTGATTATACGAGTCAAGTTACAAGTTACAAGTCAAGTCAAGTCAGGAGTGCGCCGCCACGGGCTACTATCAAGTTATTAAGATAAATTATGTCAGGGTACTGTCAGGAGTGCGCCACGACGGGCTACTATCATGTCAGGTTGGTCATGTCAGGAGTGCACCACTACGGGTCACTGTCGTGTTATGCTAGTTCCTTGTCATACCATGCCATGTACAATAGTCATTCCAAACATATTAAGTAAAAATCAGTTCGTGACAAAAGGTGTAAGGATATAAAATGGACGTAAAATATCTAATAAAATACCAATATATATAGGACTATAGAAGAGCCAAGCTTAAAGAAATAACAATTCATCATAGACAAGTAGGTTGTGCAAGGGGGTCAGGGGTTGGGCTGCGCAGGGTAGGTACTGTGTATGGAAGAGCTGCGCAAGAGTTGCCTTGCGCAAGGGTTGCCTTGCGCAAGGGTTACCTTGCGCAAGGGTAGACTGCGCAGGGGGTCAAGGGGCACAGCGTTAAAGGGGCACAGGGGATGCCTTGCGCATCAATTGGATTGCGCAAGGGAGGATTGCGCAAAGGTAGACTGCGCAGAGTATGGACTGCGCAATGGTTGAGTGCGTAGGGGTTACCTTGCGCATGGCTGGCTTGCGCATGGCTAGCTTACGCCAGCGCAATCCAGCGCAGCGCAAAGCACTGGCTGAGCCTATGCGCAATCGGCCATGTGCTAAAGAGCACAGGCCGGGGTGCGCAAACGGTCAAGTGCTAAAGAGCACTGGCCGAGAGCCTTCACCAAGGCTGAGATGAACTCCTCAAGAACACCAAAAACTTTAAATCTTCATAACTTAGCCAAATCAAAACCAAATCTAGATTTTCAAAGTTCTAACTTGAGTAAAATCGAATTCTCTTCCACATGGAAGCATCAAAACATGCAAAAATCGAATTTTAATGGATCAAAACTAAGGATTTTCGAAAATGGTTAAAACCTAGATCTAGAAAAATAAAAGCTCCAAATCACAAAATGTCAAGTTCTAAAGTTGTTCTCCATGGCCTAATCTAGTTAATGGACAAATAAAAAGTGGTGCTTATTTGATGGCAAGGTGCACTTGCCTATGGGTTGGGGAGTTGTGTAGAAGAAGAAAGAAGAAGAAGTTGTAAGAAATTAATGGAGTTATAGAGGAGAGAGAAAAGGTTGGTAGGTTTTAATGAGGGTGGTTGTGATGGAATGGAGGTGGAGAATAGGCTAAGATGTTCCACTTATGATGAACCAAACCAAACTAAACCAACTCCACAAAATAAAACCAAGCCATGGTCCAAACCCGTTTACGAGAAACCAAAATCCGCAAGTCGAGAAAATAAAATACGTGCCAAAAATCAAATTATGAGTACAAATACGAAATACAGGAAATGGGGGTGACAACTCTACCCACCTTCAAAGAATTCCGTCCTTGGAATTTAATCAAGGAGCTATTGATTGCCACGACAAGCTATACTAATCACAGACAAGCTACACTAAGCAGTTCAATCATACAATCATACAATGCAAGCAAGGAAGGGAAAGCGTAAGGCACAAGGAAGACATTATACCTTATGAGTCAAACAGGTAGGGGTATCGCGATCGGATGTCGTCCTCACGCTCCCATGTTGACTCACCTAGAGAGTGATGACCCCAAGCAACACGGACTAAGTTAATAGTCTTGTTCTTGAGCGTCTTTTCCCTCCGGTCCAAAATAGACACGGGCCTCTCCTCATACGAAAGGTTGGTACCAACAACCAATTCCGAATGATCTAGGATATGGCTCGGGTCCGGGATGTACCATCTTAATTGGGATATGTGGAATACATCATGTACCTCACTTAGCGACGGCGGAAGAGCGAGACGATAGGACACATCGCCTACTCGCTCCAGAATATCGAACGGCCCTATATACCTAGGAGTAAGCTTTCCCCGCACGCCAAAACGAATGACGCCGCGGGTAGGCGAGATCCTAAGGAATATATGGTCGCCGACGGCAAATTCTAAGGGACGCCGATGAGCATCGGCCCAATGGCGCTGGCGATCCTGAGCAACTCGGAGGTGATCTCTGACTTTCCTGACCACTTCAACCGTCTGAGAAATCAGTTCTGGACCGAGCATCTGCCTCTCTCCGACATCGTCCCATGCTAACGGAGATCTGCACTTCCTACCATACAGAGCCTCGAAGGGTGCCATCTGGATACTGGCCTGGAAACTATTATTGTACGAGAATTCCACCAGGTGCAGGTGATCCTCCCACGAATCACCGAAGTCAAGGGTACACGACCGCAACATGTCTTCGAGAGTTTGTATAGTACGCTCTGACTGCCTATCTGTCTGCGGATGATACGCTGAGCTGAACTTGAGATGAGTCCCCAAACTTTGATGAAGACTGTGCCAGAAGTGCGATGTGAATCTCGTATCCCTGTCTGATACTATGCTGACTGGCACTCCGTGAAGTCGGACGATCTGCCTGAGATACATCTCTGCTAGCTGCGCCGTCGACTGTCCAACTCTAAATAGAAGAAAGTGTGCCACCTTGGTAAGCCTGTCTACAATGACCAAAATAGCATCTCTGCCTGCCGGAGATCTGGGTAACCCAGTTACAAAATCCATGGTTATGTGTTCCCATTTCCATTCTGGGATCGGTAAAGGTTGAAGAAGTCCAGCTGACCTCTGATGTTCAGCCTTGACTTGTTGGCAAACCAAACATCGAGAGACATACCGGGCTATCTCCCTCTTCATACCATTCCACCAAAAGTGTTGACGAATATTTCGGTACATCTTCGTACTGCCTGGATGGATGGAATACTGCGAACTGTGAGCCTCTGCCATGACTTCCTGTCTGATATCTCCACTGGGTACACAAAGACGCGTGCCGTGTCGAAGCGTACCATCCTCATGAATACATAACTCTGGCCTTCTCTCTGCCTCGAACTCTGCTCTGAGCCGCTGAATCTTGGAATCTGTTAACTGTGCGGCCCGGATCCTCTCAACTATGGTGGATTGAATCTGTAGGCTGGCCATCAAGGCCACATTGGAAGGAAGAACAACTTCTATACCCATCTTCTGAAGATCCGACAATAACTCTGGTTGCGCCGTCAGGAAATAAACTCCGGCTCTCCGGCTCAATGCATCTCCTACAACGTTGGCCTTCCCGGGATGATACTGCAAATCTACATCATAATCCACCAATAGCTCGAGCCATCTTCTCTGCCGCATATTAAGATCCTTCTGGGTGAAAACATACTTCAGGCTCTTATGATCAGTAAATATCTCCACTCTGTCTCCGTACAAGTAGTGCCTCCACAACTTAAGTGCAAACACTACTGCTACTAGCTCCAAGTCGTGGGTCGGGTAATTCTTCTCATGATCACAGAGTTGACGCGACGCATAAGCAATTACCTTCCCATGCTGCATCAAAACACATCCCAATCCTCTGCCTGAAGCGTCGTAATAAACTGTGAATCCTCCGGTCCCATCTGGAAGGGTGAGAATGGGAGCCGTTATCAAACCTCGCTTCAACTTCTCAAATGATTTTTGACATTCTGCTGTCCAAACGAACGGCACATCCTTGCGGGTCAGCTGGGTCATCGGTGCTGAAATCCTTGCAAAATCTGAGACGAACCGCCGGTAGTAGCCGGCTAATCCAAGGAAGCTGCGAACCTCTTGAAGAACAGTATGGCAACTCTAGAGGGGGGTGAATAGAGTTTATATAGAAAAATAGCCAATTAAAAATAACTCTTTCACCAACAATAAATAATCAGAGTAAAGTGTGGAAAATAAATGAAGAGCAGAAGAGCATACGCAAACACAGCGATTTTAACCTGGTTTCCCTCGTGGAGGACTAGTCCAGGCCTGAGAACTCTAGCTCAGGATTAAATCCACTATTTGTGAAATAGTAGTTTACAACCCGTGCCTTTTCTTCAGAAGAGCACGTCAACTTCTAACAGATGATCGCAGTGGCGATTTGCTTGGAATTGTCCAAGCAACTTATTCGACTCTTGCACAAGAATCCTAACTGAGAGATGCTGAGCACTCGACACTTAGGAGGCTTGTGGCTAGTAGATGGGAAGGGTATGGCTTACTTGAGCTTATAAGAGAGAAGAGAAAAGAAGATTGGATGGATTGGAATGAGAGAATTCATGCCCTATTTATAGTGTTTTTATAGGCAGAATTCGGCCAGAATTCGGGTAGGAAAATTCAAAAATTTGGCCGTTGGACAACTAGCAACCAGCTAACCCTAAAATTAGGGTTCCTGATTTCTAGGGGACAGAGTTCGGCCCGAACTCTGTGTGGAGGCAGAGTTCGGCCCGAACTCTGTCTCCAGAGCACAGAGTGGTTCTAAGGGGATTTTTGGGCAGTGTTTGGTTCAGTGGAGCTTGGGATTTTGGGTAGGCTGTAGACTAAGTGTCAAGAGCTCAGCAAGACTCAGAGTACACAAGTCTAGACTCAATGAAAATATAAAATACAGACTCGAAAACACACTGAGAGCCGGAGACTGAGCTGTCGTCTGTCTTGAACTGTTATGCAGACGTCGTGTGTCGTATTGAATTAATACAGATATTATTTAGTCAATGTAGTCAATATTTGGTTGACTGTGACTTTGTGTCAACAATCTCCCCCATATTGATAATTGACAAAATAATATATGTATATTCAATATTCATACCTGGACACAGTTGATTATAGCAACATAGCTCCCCCATACTTGATGCCGAGCTAGAATGTAATAGCTCTCCCGTAATCAGTGAATGGTGCTGAGCTAGAAGCAATAGCTCCCCCGTAAATAGTGCATGGAAACCTGTATAATATCTCCCAAAAAGCACAAACAAGCACAGAAATACGAAAAGATAGGATATGATACCAAACAAGTATATCCAGCCATATATATCCAGGCAGAATATACATAGTTCTCCCCCTTTTGGCAGTTAGTAATATAGACTGCAGATGAATGAATAATAAAAGAAAACTGCAGTAGACAATTAATAGTAATACAGCCACACCAAGCAGAGAAGAAACAGTATAGAAATAATCAAAAGAAGTACTAGCATAAAGTGTCATAACCAAATGTTAAACACACAACCAGAGTTTAAAAGCATCCAAGTACATAAAACTGAAACTAACTAACTAGAAATGAAAATGCATCAACTAATGTCATCATCATCAGCAGCAGCAGCAGATAGTAGCCAATCTCCATCATGGAGCATGAGATGGTCCAGGAGAGTTTGAACGTCTGGGATCCACAAGAGCAGCACCCGGATCCAGGTAACGCATGACCCACGGATCATCAATGCGATATCCCTTACGATCGGGATCCCGCTGCATGGGAATGGCCATAGTAGGATGATGGAACATGGAGTACCGAATATCATGCAGCGAGTTACAGAGTGCACTCATCTGCAAGGTAGTGCGGTAGTCCATCTGAGCCCACCGATCGTCCTCTAAGTCGAAACGATCCCGGAGCATAGTCTGGATGGAGTCAAGAGTGGCAGGTGGAGGAGGTGCAGCCTGACCGAAAGGAGGGGGGTCAGACTCCGCATCATCAGAATGCTCAGAAGCCTCAGGAGAGGCGACAACTGCCTGAGTACGTCGTGCCTTGGACAGGAAAGCAGGAGCAGGCAAGAACGGACAGATATCAAGTGGTATGTTAAATGCACGAAAGATCATAGGAAGGTACAAAGGATAAACCAGAGCTCGTGGTTTCTTCCTACAGTGAATCATCCAGTCCATCATTGTACGTGGAAGATTGAAAGAAATTCCAAAGTAAAGATGATAAAGAGCAGATATCTCAAGATAAGTGATGTCATCATGGGAACCTGTTTTGGGTAGAATGGTGTTAGAGATAATCCAATGAAGATCAGAAAAATATGGGTTGAGATATTTAGCCATGAGCTTGCGAGGACGTGTGTATGGAGTACACAAATCGTCCTTGAAGCCCTCAAGGGAAATTCCGTCGGGAAAACGGAACGAGCGAGCGTCAACTAGCTTTTCCCAAGAATTGGGCTCTTGAAGATCAAGATATTCGGCTAAGTCAAAGTCATCAAAAGATATATTGATACCTGCAACTCGTGAATAAATATGGAGATCATCAAAGGTCATGTTGCAGTAGAACATTTGGACCGCATGACGATAGATAGCAGAAGTGGTAGTGATAAGCTCATCAAAACAGAGGTCATGAAATAAAGCATCATATTGAGAGAAGATAGAAAAATTAATAGGATGTCCTGCGAGTACCTGACGATTCCGATAGTCACTAAACCAGTTGTTTGAGGCATCTAGTGAGACAAATAATCGGTTGTCATAGGTAGAAGGATTTCGAGGACGAGGTGGGTGAACAATGGATGAGGTGGTTGAAGTTGTTCAATGATCTGTTCATTCGTTGGAGGAGAATCCGAAGAGGAAACACTCTCAGTTCGAATCCTCTTTCCACGATTGAACAAGCGAGGAGCCATAAAAAAACTTGATAGTGTGAAGTATAGAAGACAAGAATGATACCTCAAATAATCAATAAACAGTAGAAGAGAATGATGAGAAACTCCTTTCCCTTGATTTTGAGGAGTAATGGAGCACCCTAGATCAAAAACTAGGGTTAGGGTTTGAAGGAAAGAGTTTGGAGAGGTGAGGAAGGAGGCAATAGTGAAGGAGAGAGAAGAAAATCCGAAATATAAGTGAGGGTTTTCTTTGGTCGGAAGAAATTCTGACCGTATGATCTAAAATGATCCAACGGCAGAGGCTGATCCCGACTCTGGAACAATTGGACCGAACTCGGCCCGAACGCTGTTGGGGGCAGAGTTCGGCCCGAGTTCTGGATTAGTGGTCCAGAACAGAAAACAGGCTGAAAAGATAGAAAAATGGTTAAGTGTTGAAGAAAAGTGGTGGTTGAGGATAAAAGTTTGATAAAATCAATAAAGTACATAGAGAGGTACTCAAAAGTCAGAATAAACTTTAGAATGTAATAATTAGACAGTATTAAGTCGAAACAAACCATATAATAAACAAGGAAATATATTGTAATTCAATATTTTAAATTTGCCATGGGTTAGCTGCAGGGGCCGGATCCCAGCTAGCGGTAGTCCTGAGGACTAGTGCACCGTGTCGCTTAGGCTTTTACGCCTTATTGTCAGAAGGACCCTTTCGGCTTGTACCCATACCAAATTCGTCGTAAAAGAATCAAAATATACTCGATATTTACGCAGGTGAGTCTCAACTTATAACTGCTTCATCCAAAATTCCGAGTTTACGACAAAGGAAATTGAAGCGCTCTTCGGATAATGGCTTAGTAAAGAAATCTGCTAGCTGATGATCAGTATCAATAAACTCTAAGTTAATCGTGCCATTTTGCTGATGATCACGCAAAAAGTGGTCTCTGATCTCAATGTGTTTAGAGCGTGAGTGACAGACAGGGTTCTTAGTCAAATTAATGGCACTAGTATTGTCACAGAATATAGGAATATGCATAAAAGATAACTTATAGTCATCAAGGGTTTGCTTCATCCACAGAATTTGTGCACAACAACGCCCAGCTGCTATGTATTCAGCTTCTGTTGTGGATAGTGCGACAGAGTTCTGCTTCTTGCTAAACCAGGAGACTAAAGCTTTTCCTAATAAATGACACGTGCCGCTCGTACTTTTATGGTCGACCTTGCATCCAGCGAAGTCAGCATCGGAATAACCAATAAGATCAAATGATGTTGACTTGGGATACCATAGGCCCACTGTAACCGTACCCTTAAGGTATCGAAAGATACGCTTAACCGCGGTCATGTGTGATTCCTTAGAATTAGCTTGATATCTAGCACATAGGCAAACACTGAACATGATATCGGGACGACTAGCAGTTAAATAGAGTAAGATGCCTATCATACCTCGATACTTACGTTGATCAACGGGTTTGCCGCTCTCATCTGGTTCGAGTTTGGTTGAAGTAGCCATTGGCATGCTGATTGGTTTGACGTTGTCAAGATCGAACTTCTTCAGCATGTCCTTGGTATACTTCGATTGGCAGATGAAAGTTCCATTAGCCATTTGTTTTACTTGCAGACCAAGAAAGTAGTTGAGCTCTCCCATCATGCTCATCTCAAATTCTGTCTGCATACACTTGGCAAATTCTTGACAGAGGGTTTCATCAGTAGAACCAAAAATGATATCATCAACATAAATTTGAATCAACAGAATAGTGTCTTTAAAAGATTTTATAAACAGTGTAGTGTCAATTTTCCCTTTTGAAAAACCTTTCTCAAGTAAGAAGCTACTTAGCCTTTTATACCAAGCTCTGGGGGCTTGTTTGAGGCCATAAAGCGCTTTCTTTAGCTTGAACACGTGGTCGGGAAATTTGTGATTTTCAAAGCCAAGAGGTTGTTTCACATAAACTTCCTCCTTAATAAAACCATTCAAGAAAGCACTTTTCACATCCATTTGAAATAATTTAAAGTTTTGAAAATTAGCAAAAGCACAAAGCATCCGAATGGATTCTAGTCTAGCAACAGGAGCATACGTCTCATCGTAGTCGATACCTTCCTCTTGGTTGTATTCTTGAGCTACTAGACGAGCTTTGTTACGTGTGATTGAACCATCTTCATTTACTTTGTTTCTAAAAACCCATTTAGTACCAATTATCGAGTGATTAACCGGTCTAGGAACGAGTTCCCATACTTGGCTTCTCTCGAATTGGTTGAGTTCTTCTTGCATAGCAGAAATCCAAAATTCATCATTAAAAGTTTCAGAAATGTTTTTAGGCTCTACTCGTGAAATGAAGGCAGTGCTAGCAACGGAGTCTCTTAGTGATGATCTAGTAGTTACTCCACGTGAAACTTCTCCTATAACTAAATTTTCTGGATGAGAAGGTTTGAAAGAGAATTTCTTAGGCAAACCCTCCAGAGAATTAGTTTCGGTTGAAGTATTCATTGGAGTAGAAGTTGATGGCTCAACGTCATCATCAAGAGTACTTACTGCACTGTTGTCTTCATCAAAAGTCACATTTGTTGACTCTTCCACAATAAGTGAGCGTTTATTAAAAACTCTATATCCCTTACTCTTAGCGGCATAACCAAGAAAGATACTATCGTCAGCTTTGGCATCAAATTTGCCTAAGTTGTCTTTGGTGTTATGGATAAAACATCTACAACCAAAAACTTTAAAATAAGAAACATTGGGGGTTCTCCCAAACCAAAGCTCATAGGGTGTTTTCTTCGTAATGGGACGAATTAGCACCCTATTCAAAATGTGGCATGCTGTACTGACAGCTTCTGCCCAAAAGTATTTCGGAAGTGAAAATTTATTCAACATGACTCTGGCCATATCGCCGAGAGTTCTATTCTTCCGCTCCACAACACCATTTTGTTGAGGAGTTCTAGGACAGGAAAATTCATGATCAAAACCATTTGTATTACAAAAGTTTTCAAAATCATAATTTACGAATTCGCCTCCATGATCACTTCGGATTCGAGTAATCATGTAGCCTTTTTCGTTTTGAACTTTCTTCACAAAAACTTTGAAAACAGAAATAGCATCGCTCTTATTAGCGAGAAAGAAAACCCAAGTAAATCTTAAAAAATTATCAACAATAACAAATGCATAAAGTTTGCCACCAAGGCTAGCTATTCTACTAGGACCAAATAAATCCATATGAAGTAATTGCAAGGGTCTAGTAGTACTTACATAGTTGATGGAATGAAACGAGGATTTAGTTGCCTTGTTTAGTTCACATTCGGCACATACCGTGTCCTTTTTGAATGTGATGTCAGGCAATCCTCTCACTAGCTTCTTGGTAGAAAGCCTGGATATAGCATCCATGTTGGCATGACCAAGACGCTGGTGCCAAAGTAGTCATTCGTCTTTGTGGGCATATAGACATCTACCTGCATTGTTAGTATTTACAGAAAGATAGAAAATATAGATGTTGTCCTCTCTTTTCCCTTCAAAAGCAATGTCTCCTGTTGACCTATCATAGATATAGCAACTGTTTTGTCCAAAGTTAATATCATATCCATGATCAGCAAGATGACTAATGCTGAGCAGGTTATGCTTTAACTCGGTCACTAGGCAGACATCCTTTATTACAGGAGAAGGAGGATGACCAATGATACCATTACCTATTATGTGCCCTTTGAGATTGTTACCGAAGGATACATATCCTTCTCTCTTCATCGATAGTGATGCAAAAAGATTTGCGTCTCCCGTCATATGTCGCGAGCATCCACTATCGAGAATCCACTTACTTTCAGTTGAAGAGGGAAGGTCCACCTACATCAAGAGTAGATATGACCTTTGGTACCCGAGTTCTTGAGGGTCCTGAAAAGTTAGTCTTTGGAAACCAAGTATATATCTTTTTATCTACAAGTCTTCTAAATTTGCACTGTGGTGAGATGTGTCCATGTAATCCACAGTAAGTACAGATAGCATTCTTATTTATACTAGGAGCATGAGAATAATATCTATAAGCAACAGGATGAGGATGGTCATGATGTGAAGAGTTGGCATGGTGATGATGATTATGCACATAATGAGTGGCATGGTGATGGTGTCTATGAGGCATATCATGATGGTATTGTCTATGATGTGTGACATGCTGATATTGTCTATATGGCATGGCATGATGATTTTGTCTATATGGCATGACATGATGATTTTGTCTATATGGCATGGCATGATGATTTCTATGTGTGGAGTGATGTTGATTGTGTCTTTGTGCATGATGATTGTGTACTGAGTGAGAATTGTTCTTACGTGCACGTGGTTTGTGAAAGTTTGTGTATATAAAAGCATGGTTATGTGCTGCATGAGAATGACGTGGTTGACTAGCATGAGTGGTGTTGTGCCCATGTGATTGGGTTTGAGGTTGAACAACCTGATTACCCAATTTGGTTTCTAATCTTTTAGAAACAGCTTGCAGTTCATCAACCTTAATATTTAAGCCATATATCTTAGTCATGAAAATCTTGTGTCTACTCTTTTCTTCAGCAAGCAACGTGTTGAGTGTACTGATTTCTTGAGTTTGTTGCTCAATACATGCTTCAGCATCATGTAAGCTTAATTTAAGCTTGGATACTTCATCAGTGTCATTAGTGGGTGTCGTATTTCTAACATTATCAAGAAGTAAAGAAACTCTTTGTATCTCATCTTCAAGACTTTTGATTTTGTCCTTGGCATGTTTGTATTTACCGATGACCTTTTTGTGATCATCGAGTAAATCAGTGAAAGCATCGCCAAGTTCATCAAAAGAGAAGTCATCTAGAGTTTTGTTAGATACCTTGTTGGAAGTTGCCATTAGGCACACATTTGCTGTATCTTGAGGAGAGTCCTTTTCTTTCTCGGAGTCACTCATTTCACTTTCATGCCAAATGCCTATGTTGGCATATTTCCTTGATGAGTTCCTTTTGTATGGCTTCTCATGGCGGTTGCTCTTCTTCAGGAATGGGCAGTCTTTTCGGACATGTCCAATTTTCTTGCAACCGTAACAAGTTGGCTCTTCTTCATCGTCTTCTTGAGATTCCTTCTTCCTTCGATTGAAGCGAAGGAATTTCTTGAAGTTGCGAACCATGAGAGCTTGGTCTTCATCATCCGAATTATCTTCTTCGGTCTCATCATGATTAGCTCTTCGTTGATGAGCTTTGAGTGCGATCTCCCTGGTCTTCGGAGCGGGCTCTTCGAAGTCCTTGAGATCAAGCTCGTGAGTCATGAGTTTACCCATCAAGGTCTCCATTGACATTGTTGTGAGATCGTTCCCTTCTATGATGGCTGTCACCTTAGGGTTCCAAATCTTTGGTAGCCCTCTGAGCAACTTACGAATCTTCTCGTAGTTTGAGTACTGCTTTCCAAGCGAGGATAGAGGATTGATGATGTCGAGGAATCTTGTGAACATTTGAGTGATCGTCTCACTTGGCTTCATCTTGAAGGCTTCGTATTCTTGAGTGAGACGGCTTATTTTAGATTCCTTGACCTGTGTGGTTCCTTCATGCGTCACTTCTAGAAGTCTCCATACTTCATGAGCAGTGGTGCATGTAGAGACCCTGTTGAACTCATTCCTGTCTATAGCACAGAATAAAGCATTAATAGCCCTAGCATCTAGACTTGCCTGTTTCTTCTCCTCGACAGAATATTTGTCGTGTGGTTTCTCAATGAGGTCACCATCGACAACTATCCTGGCAGGCTTTTTGTAACCGTCAGTGACGACAGTCCACAGGTCAAAGTCTAGAGACTTAAGATAGAAGCTCATCCTTGTTTTCCAATATGTATAGTTAGTTCCATCAAATAGGGGAGGCCTATGAGTGGACTGACCTTCACCATGATTGGAAATCAAGGATTGTGTGGTTGCCATGGATCAGCTCTTAGGATGTTAGTCCTTATAAAGAGAATAGAGCTCTGATACCAATTGAAGAACAGTATGGCAACTCTAGAGGGGGGTGAATAGAGTTTATATAGAAAAATAGCCAATTAAAAATAACTCTTTCACCAACAATAAATAATCAGAGTAAAGTACGGAAAATAAATGAAGAGCAGAAGAGCATACGCAAACACAGCGATTTTAACCTGGTTTCCCTCGTGGAGGACTAGTCCAGGCCTGAGAACTCTAGCTCAGGATTAAATCCACTATTTATGAAATAGTAGTTTACAACCTGTGCCTTTTCTTCAGAAGAGCACGTCAACTTCTAACAGATGATCGCAGTGGCGATTTGCTTGGAATTGTCCAAGCGACTTCTTCGACTCTTGCACAAGAATCCTAACTGAGAGATGCTGAGCACTCGACACTTAGGAGGCTTGTGGCTAGTAGATGGGAAGGGTATGGCTTACTTGAGCTTATAAGAGAGAAGAGAAAAGAAGATTGGATGGATTGGAATGAGAGAATTCATGCCCTATTTATAGTGTTTTTATAGGCAGAATTCGGGTAGGAAAATTCAAAAATTTGGCCGTTGGACAACTAGCAACCAGCTAACCCTAAAATTAGGGTTCCTGATTTCTAGGGGACAGAGTTCGGCCCGAACTCTGTGTGGAGGCAGAGTTCGGCCCGAACTCTGTCTCCAGAGCACATAGTGGTTCTAAGGGGATTTTTGGGCAGTGTTTGGTTCAGTGGAGCTTGGGATTTTGGGTAGGCTGTAGACTAAGTGTCAAGAGCTCAGCAAGACTCAGAGTACACAAGTCTAGACTCAATAAAAATATAAAATACAGACTCGAAAACACACTGAGAGCCGGAGACTGAGCTGTCGTCTGTCTTGAACTGTTATGCAGACGTCGTGTGTCGTATTGAATTAATACAGATATTATTTAGTCAATGTAGTCAATATTTGGTTGACTGTGACTTTGTGTCAACACCTCTGCCACTGAGCTGGGTACTGGCCATGACTCGATAGCCACAATCTTCTGGGGATCCACTTCCACTCCTCCTCGAGTAATGATGTGACCCAAGTACGAAATGCGATCGAGCCAGAACTCGTATTTACTGAACTTGGCGTACAACTGGTGCTCTCTGAGAGTCTGAAGAACCACACGGAGATGCTGCTCATGCTCCGCCTCACTCTTGCTGTAGACCAGGATATCATCCAAGAACACAATCACAAACTGGTCCAAGTAAGGCATGAAAATACGGTTCATGAGGTCCATGAACACTGCCAGCGCATTGGTCGCTCCAAAGGACATAACTAGAAACTCCCAATGCCCGTACCTCGATCTGAACGCCGTCTTCGGGATGTCCTGCTCTCTGACTCTGATCTGGTGGTATCCTGACCGCAAGTCTATCTTCGAGAAAACTGAAGCCCCCTTGAGTTGATCAAACAAGTCATCTATCCTCGAGAGAGGGTATCTGTTCTTGATTGTCACTGAGTTCAAGGTACGATAATCTACACATAACCTGGATGTACCATCCTTCTTTTTCACAAGAAGCATCGGGGCTTCCCAAGGCGATCCACTAGCACGAAGGAATCCCTTGGTTCTAAGTTCTGCAATCATCTTGTACAAAATCTCCAACTCTGAAGGCGCCATTCTGTAGACTCGCTCTGATACTGGTGCTGTCCCGGGAATCAAGTCAATGGTGAACTCGATCTCCCGCTCTGGTGGCATCCCTGGAAGTTCCTCTGGGAAGACATCTGGAAACTCTTCAACTATCCCGGGCAACTGCACTGCTGCTACTGCCATCCGTAATACTGGAGGAGATGGCTCTACTGTGCCCCTGGAAAATGAAAACTCTGGCTCTCCGGGAATACTAAAGACAACTCTGCCAACATGGCAGTCTATCCTAGCATAATGGTTCCTCAACCAATCCATGCCTAGGACTACATCATAGTCTGCCATAGGAAACTGTATGAGCCTAGCGGGGAACTCTCTACCGCTAACTACGATCCGACACGAGGAAAACACTCGATCTACTCCCACAAGACCATTACCAGTAAGTATATTGAGCCTCACTGATAATGACTCGGGCTCCAATCCTATCCGTGTCGCGAATCGTACAGACATGAATGAATGAGATGCACCAGAATCAAATAATACAGATGCTGGAAAGGTGTTGACGAGAATAGTACCTGCCACTACCTCACCTGGTGTAACTTCTTCTTCCATGGTCATCATCATAGCCTGACTTCTAGCTGCAGGTCCTCTCTGCTGGGAACCCCTCTGCCGACTCTGTGCTGGAGCCTGGGTGAACTGCTGCTGGAAGGCCTGGGCCTGGGGCACCAATGGCCTCGGGTACTGCTGTTGCTGCTGCTGCTGGACTGGAACTGGGGCTGGTCCTCTCACCGAAGAACTAGAAAGGTTGGATGATGATGGACCTCCCCTATTCGGGCAGGTCCCTATCTTATGATCTGCTCCTCCGCAAGCCAGGCACAATCCCTGTGCCCTATGACACTCTGCCACTACATGGCCTGGCTTCCCGCAATACGAACATCCTACTGCGGAAGACTGCTTCTGCTTCTGCTGCTGCGGGTACGTCGGGGTCGAATGCTGAACCGATGTCACTGAGGCCGCCCGTCTCAGAGTTCCAATGGTTATACCCCTAGCTGCCGGGGCTGGAGCTGAAGATTGGTGCATCTGGTTGTGGGACCGCTTCCTGCCTCCGGTCCTGTCCATAATTCTCCGGAAGGTATACACATGCCTCCTTGCTGCCTTCAACACTGCATCGAACGTCTGGTGCTCGAACTGTTCAACAGCCGACAATATCTCCATATGCAGCCCCTGTTGGAATCGCTGGGCCCTATCAAACTCGATCGCCACTAAGGTGGGGGCAAACCTACTGAGTCTAGAAAACTCAGATGCATAACTGTCGACTGTTCTGCCTCCTTGCTTTAAGTTGGTGAATCGGGTCTGCAGGTCGTACCATGCCACCGCATCAAAATACTTTGTCTGGAATCTCTCTCTGAACGTCGCCCAAGTAACTGGTGCCGCTAACCCCATGGCCTGAGCTGCCCACCAATCGCGAGCCAAGTCTAACAACTGTAGGCGTACCACCGCCACCTTCTCATTCTCAGGTGTCCAAGCTGCTTCCAGGACCACCTCGGTATCCTGAAGCCAAGCGTCCGCGGCAATCGCATCTTTACTGCCATCAAAGAAGGGAGGGTTCAAGCGCTTGAAACTGTTGGCCGCCTGATTCCCTTGGGGACCTCCTCGGTTTAGTGCATCATGAACTTTCTGGTGCAAGGCGTCGCCTCGACGATCTTGGGATGCAAGCAGTTCTCTGATAAGCCCTACCAAAGGTCCCTCATCCTGTCTAGCTGGTTGAACAGGCGGAGCTGCCTGAACTGGAGGTTCCGAGCCTCCGGAAAGCATAACTCGGGAGGCTACTCCAGAGTGCTGAGCTTGATCTTCCTGGCGCTGGGGTGCTTGCTGAGCTTCTTCTGGCTGGTTGGCAGGTCCGGGAGCAATGCCGCTGAAGAAGACGACATAGGGAAATAATAAGGAAGGACCAGGACGGATCAATGATACAAGCATGTGATCAGGTCAAGAATCTCAGGGATTTGAAGATACGAGCAGAGATCAAGGGCGAATATTGATTGAGACATCTATTCGGTAAACCCTCAAATTTCTTGATTGATAAGACCTGCATGGGCTACCACTTAAACCGTGTCACGCCCCAGAACCAGAATACTGGAGAACGGGGGCAGACATAGCCAGCTACGTATATTGAAATAGAATACATCTCAACTATACGGTCACGGCTATCTAGATATGAGGGTTTACTACAAGCCAGCAGTCTCTTAAGGTCAAGCCTATTGTCTCAATCTCAAGCAATTAACAGAGTTACAAGATATTAGAGCATCAAATATATATATAAGGCGTCCCAAATATTACATATTGGATGATCATGAAGCTAGTCGCACAAAATGATAGGACTAGCAAGAGTTCAGTCATACATGATCAACCCTAGGATTTGTTAATCATGTTTACAGCCCGTAGGCAGACAGTAAGTAAATGTGCATCGAGCTAACAGGTGCTCGTCGACAAACGCCTCAAAAGAATAAATTTACATATAAGTGGGTGAATCAAAAATGGAAAACCCACTCGTAGCCCTGGTTCCTTCTAGTGTTCACCATTGGACTGGAAGCTTGGTAGATCCTCGGGAGCTGCTCCGAAATCTGGCCACACAAAACCAGCTGGGTCAAACCCCAAAAAGAGCAAGTGCCACAAGGAGGCCACAAATAAGAACAAAAGCTAGCATATCAGAACATAAAGAATAAAAGGAAAGTACAAGTAATAAAAGTACACAGAGCGATAAACGACTAGGGACATGGAACCATTCCGGGAGCCAGGTTACAATCCTTAAACCAGACAAGGACCGGGGTTGTAACCCTTCGCCTGAATAGCTCATTGTCTCTACTCATTTATCGTTAAGATAAGGAAAACAAACATGCTCAGGATATAGCAGGTACTGGAGCTAGACAAGACTTAGACAAGGCTGGACATCATGCATTCACAAGCGGCCAAGCAATTACTACAGCTTACTACTTTAACTAACTAGGGTTATCACAAGCCTTAATTACTAACAAGATGCAAGTGAGAAACTCCCAGTCCCAAGCCCTGCAGAATATCCAGTTATCCTTCCGCGAGTTGAGAGTTATAGGTGGGTACATTGCCCGGGAGACAAATGTATCCTTAGGTGACTTAGAGGGTGCAACACATGACAGTGTGCTAGAAATGTGCTCTACTCGTCGGCAAGCTACAAGTCCATTAAAGTGCCCAGATAACGAGATTGCCTGTGACTAGGAATTCTCCATGTTCTAGTTTGATCTAATCATTAGCCTAAATCAATTTAGCGCGAGTCCCTGGCCGTGGTACCCAGGAAGTCACGTCCTAGACATGATGCAAGACAAGACAAGTGGATTGTACAAGCAAGCAAGCAGGAGCACCCACGGTGTCAAGTTGATTATACGAGTCAAGTTACAAGTTACAAGTCAAGTCAAGTCAGGAGTGCGCCGCCACGGGCCACTATCAAGTTATCAAGATAAATCATGTCAGGGTACTGTCAGGAGTGCGCCACGACGGGCTACTATCATGTCAGGTTGGTCATGTCAGGAGTGCACCACTACGGGTCACTGTCGTGTTATGCTAGTTCCTTGTCATACCATGCCATGTACAATAGTCACTCCAAACATATTAAGTAAAAATCAGTTCGTGATAAAAGGCGTAAGGATATAAAATAGACGTAAAATATCTAATAAAATACCAATATATATAGGACTATAGAAGAGCCAAGCTTAAAGAAATAACAATTCATCATAGACAAGTAGGTTGTGCAAGGGGGTCAGGGGTTGGGCTGCGCAGGGTAGGTACTGCGCATGGAAGAGCTGCGCAAGAGTTGCCTTGCGCAAGGGTTACCTTGCGCAAGGGTAGACTGCGCAGGGGGTCAAGGGGCACAGGGTTAAAGGGGCACAGGGGATGCCTTGTGCATCAATTGGATTGCGCAAGAGAGGATTGCGCAAGGGTAGACTGCGCAGAGTATGGACTGCGCAATGGTCGAGTGCACAGGGGTTACCTTGCGCATGGCTGGCTTGCGCATGGCTAGCTTGCGCCAGCGCAATCTAGCGCAGCACAAAGCACTGGCTGAGCCTATGCGCAATCGGCCATGCGCTAAAGAGCACAGGCCGGGGTACGCAAACGGTCAAGTGCTAAAGAGCACTGGCCGAGAGCCTTCACCAAGGCTGAGATGAACTCCTCAAGAACACCAAAAACTTCAAATCTTCATAACTTAGCCAAATCAAAAGTAAATCTAGATTTTTAAAGTTCTAACTTGAGTAAAATCGAATTCTCTTCCACATGGAAGCATCAAAACATGCAAAAATTGAAGTTTAATGGATCAAAACCAAGGATTTTCGAAAATGGTTAAAACCTAGATCTAGAAAAATAAAAGCTCCAAATCACAAAATGTCAAGTTCTAAAGTTGTTCTCCATGGCCTAATCTAGTTAATGGACAAATAAAAAGTGGTGCTTATTTGATGGCAAGGTGCACTTGCCTATGGGTTGGGGAGTTGTGTGGAAGAAGGAAGAAGAAGAAGTTGTAAGAAATTAATGGAGTTATGGAGGAGAGAGAAAAGGTTGGTAGGTTTTAATGAGGGTGATTGTGATAGAATGGAGGTGGAGAATAGGCTAAGGTGTTCCACTTATGATGAACCAAACCAAACCAAACCATCTCCACAAAATAAAACTAAGCCATGGTCCAAACCCATTTACGAGAAACCAAAATCTGCAAGTCGAGAAAATAAAATACGTGCCAAAAATCAAATTACGAGTACAAATACGAAATACAGAAAATGGGGGTGACAGGATCAGGTTGGTGCTCGAGATAGCTCTGGGGTAAGTAGCTCCCTGGAGGAAGGCGGAGACCGTATTGTGGATGTCCACCTTGATGATGTCCCAATATGTGCAGAAAAAACCCCAAAAACTCGTCTGGGCCTAGCGTACTGTGTTCGTCAAGGGCCCAGACTACATCTTTTACCTCTTTCTCTGAAGGGGGATGTTCAAGCCGGATATTGTCCGTGTCGCTAATAAGGTGGGGAACCTCGTCCAGAAAGGTGTTGTCTTTGAGGACCGTCTCCTTGTAGAATAGTTTGGAATAGAACTTCGCGGCCGCCACTTGGATACCCTTTTGAACGCTGATGCTGGTTCCGTTATCAGCAATAATCTGATGGAGAGGGAGTTTTTGTCTACGCCCATTGACGCAGGCGTAGAATAAGCTCGAGTTGTTGTCCCCCTCGCTGTCCCATTTGATCTTTGCTTTCTGCTTCCAAAAATTGGTCTTAATTTTCAGCCTAAATTTGAGGATGGATTTGGTGAAGTTCAGTGCCTTTCTGGTATCTGGCGAACAGTCGGTCAGATACCTGGCTTCGGTACGAGTAACGTCATCCTCAGCCTCGCGAATGGCTTGAAATATATCTCCATGAGCCTACTTGCTCCATGCTGCCAGAGCTTTCCTCGTGGCCTTGAGCTTGATGGCTACCCGGTTGAGAGGTTCGAGTGAGTCCGCGCTGTTCCAAGCTTTCGTGACTATGCCCAAGAATTGGAGGTACTCGCTCCAGAAATCCAGGAAGTGGAAGCTCTTTCTAGACTGGCTGGAAGTGCTAGTGATTCCAACTATTAGGGGTGCATGGTCGGATTCGGTGGCATTAAGGTGAGATAGCTTGGAGGTAGTCCCCATACCTAGCCAGTGAGCGTTCGTTAATGCCCTATCGAGGCGGGAGAATTGCCGACGGTCGCCTTCCTGCATGTTGCACCAGGTGAAGGCGTTGCCTGTGAACGGAAGGAAGGTGAGGTGAGAGTTGAAGATGAAGTTGTTGAAGTCTTGCATGGCGGAGAGAGGGGAAGGGCGACCTCCAGTCTTCTCTTCTCTACAAGTGATAGCGTTGAAGTCCCCAATGCAAAGCCATAGGAGGTTATGGTTGTGTTGGTTGATGTCCAGGAGGTCGTTCCAGAAAGGATGGCGCACTTAGAGATCAAAGGGTGTTCCATCCAACAAGAAAGGGCTTGACTGGAATCTTGGATGACTCCGATTTGGACGGCCTTGGAACAGAGGATCCAAATGCCGTGTCTGCCTGCAATGGCCGAGTGAAAGCGTAACTGCAGTTGAAAGGATTTGAGTCTCTTGTATGGGATTTTGGGTTCGAGGATGATCAAGATGTCGATCTTGTGAGTCTTCTTAAGGCTGGTGATTCTCTACATAGTAGGTTTGTTCGCCAGACCGCAGATATTCTAGGAGAGAATTTTCAGCATTAACGGAGCTTTGGGTGGGGTTGGTTGGACCGCTTTTTTATGGACCTGGTTTGCATGGATGGGGACTTTGTGGCCCCTTTCTTCTCAGATTTCCTGGTTGTGATGGATGTTTCCCCCGCCGTCTTGGAGGATGTACCGAGGGTGGAGTCCTCGGGGCGTTTTGGGGGTGCGACCATTTCTCCGGCGGAATCGAGGTCGGCTTGCTCCGGCAGGATGAGGAGGGTATCGTCAGAGATTCCAATCTGATCGCCTTCCGCCTGGAGTGGGAATCCAGCGACGAGGACCTGTAGACCTCTAAGGGCCTGCTCTGGCCCTAGAATAGCCAGAGCATCAATGGCAGAGCTTTCGTGAGATGTTTGATAGTCAGAGGCGATCTGAAGAGCTAGGAAAGGCTCATCTGCGTCCTCTGGGATGAGTCACTGAGGTCCTCAGAATCCGTTCCGGGGCCCTTGACAAAGTCAGTAGGAAAGGCCATCCCTGGGAGGAGTCGATCGCTTCTGAAGAGAGGGCGTTGAACTGATTGGACTGGGGTAGGTTAGGTGGGTGGTAGGGGATCACTGCTTTTTTTGATAAGTTGCCTCTGCCGGATTTGCCTTCGCTGGAGTTCAATCTGGTGTGGGAGTTCGGTAGAGGAAACGGGAGGGTTTGGGCATTTTTTGATGCTAGTTCCTTTTGGGATAAGGTTCTGTCCGCTCTGGTTTCTTCCTAAGCTCTGGATGGAGACATAAGCAATGCTTAGATAGGTGACCGCGTAAATGGCAGTATGAGCAGAAGATTATGTGATTGTCGTAGATGATTTGCTGGGTGTGAGTCTGGTTGCCAAGTTCAATGAGTATATGGTTAGGGGGATCTGAGGTGAGGTCGAGTTTCATACATATCTTGGCGTAGTGTGCTTTAGTTAGGTTGCTGGTTTCTGCAGCGGTGGCCATGTAAGTCCCGAAAGAGTTAGTTATACACCTAAGAGCTGCTGGAATGAAACAAATAAGGGAAAGATTGGGAAGGGTGACCCAGGCGGCAACCGTCGCTGAGTCTTCCTTGTTGGTAAAGTTCGCTGACTACTTGATTATCTTCATCTGGTGGGAGTCGACCTTGTCGGTGCCTTTGGACCACACAGTCCTGTGGTCAAGTTCGGAGGACAGGTGTTGTAGAATATGCCTCGGGTCGAGGAGGCTACCCTGTACTCTCTCGAAAGCCGCCAACTGGCAATAACCTCTTGGACTCGGGCGAGTTTGGGACAACCTGATAAGAATTTGAGGACGATGGAGTAGGGGAATGAGGTGGCCAGAGAGGAGAGTTCCTGGTCGGTGAACGGCACCGTCGGCATGGGAGATGCCAACGGATATTCGACTTCGGGAAGATGGACGTCCGGGAACAGGAGCCCTGCTTGGGTGCCCTGTCAGGACAAAGCATGTCCGCAAAGAAAGGGGTCGGGCAGTGAGATGCGCCAAGAATTGGTAGAGCCGGAAGCTGGGTTGCGCCAGATGAAGCAGCGCCCAGTTGTGGTTGGATTGAGCCCAGAGAGGTTGGGGGATGACCCCTAGGGATCCCAGGATGCACCAGCGTGAGAGGCCAAAACTGGGTTGCACCCAGAGGGGGCGGGGGCTGGGTTGTGTCCAGAAGGGGCTGGGCTCCCCAAGGGTGAGACCAGGTGGCGCAGCACCTCCTAGCCCAGGCTGGGTTGCGCGAAGGAGGGCATTCAGAGTGGTGTGGGGCTGACCCCTAGGGGCCCAGGATGCGCCAGCATGGGTGGCCAAAACTGGGTTGTGCCCAGAAGGGACGAGGGCTAGGTTGTGCCCAGAAGGGGGGTGGACTCCCCGAGGGAGAGGCCAGGTTGCGCATGTAGAAGCACAGAAAATACTAAAGAAAATGACTCATGCGGCCAAAGAACCCCATGCGGCTCAGAAAACTCATGCGGCTCAGGGAGTCATGCGGCATAAGGAGCTATGCGGCCTGAGGTATTCCATGCGGCTCAGAAGATGCGTGGCCTGACAGTGCTTCCCTCCGACCCATGCTGCTTTAATTGCTTTGACGGCTGACCCCTCTGAAAAGTTGACAGCTCTGACACAAAAGCAGGTAATTATGACTCTGTGATAATGATGAATCTCTAGGGAAGAGAAAAGAGATCTCTGACACAAATCCCCCGAGAGCCATGAAAAATGCCACGTGGCCTTGCCACATGGGCGTTCGTATACGGCCCACTTCTCATGCGGTTCAGAGTGGATCCGTCCTATGCGGCTCAGGCCAAGAAAGCCTCATGCGGCTCAAGCAAAGAATTTCTCATGCGGTTCAGAGTGAACCTGTCCTATACGGCTCAGGCCAAGAAAGCCTCATGCGGCTCGAGCGAGGACTTCTCATGCAGTTCAAGAAGATCATGTCCATGCGGCTCAGGCGAATATGAACCTATGCGGCTCACAAAGATTACTCCCCTGTGGTTCGAGGGCTCAAGTGAGGGCCACTGCCCAGACAGCCCTGACACGTGGGCTTAACCATATGCGGCTCACTCGTCATGCGGTCCAGATCCCCCCAGCAGCTCCTAGGACACGTGTCCTAAATCGATCAATTCCTCAGATTTGCTGCCATTAAAGATTGGGTCAAATCCCAATAATCTGGGACACGTGGCAGAAGAATAGATCTAATTTATTCGCAGATATCAGAAGATCATTATGAGGAAGATTTATTCCAATCAGCATTAATTGCTAATGGGATTTGGTGTAATCTACACCTAATGGCTCGGATTCGTCACAATCAGAAACGAACGGCCTGGATTGACCAATCCCCAGGCCGCCGCCATATTCAAGAGCTAATCATTGGCAACCCTAATGATGCTCTCCACTATTATAAATAGCAGGGTGCCATTCTCTTGCAAAGATATACAAAAAGATATATACAACAACAGAGAGAAATACGTATATACAAAGAGACTTCCCCCCATAGTCAGAGAGAGAATATACACAGAGAGAGAGAGAAGCCAGAAGAGCAACAGAGGAGCAAGAAGAGCATTTCTTCATCAACGCCAACTATCTTTTCACAGGAGCCAAGGCTGCATACCGATCGTCCAAGGAGTAAGGCAGGGCTGCCGTCGCCTTCCCGAGCCTCTATCGTCACCTCCAAGAATCTAAAATAAACAATTGTACTTAGATTGCTGTACCTAGGTTTTCGTTCCTAGGCTTTCTTTGTACAAGCGAGTTTGTAACGCAAAGTAAAAGTCCGGTCCTCCGATAATTGTTCTGTTCCTTTATATTTTATGGCAAACACGATGGTGACTCTGCTGGGGACTAACATCTCCACGGCTGAGGAGTTGGTGACGCAATCGAATGCAGCCAAACTTGGCTCCACGCAATAAAAGATGGTCGTCCGCTTCGACCAACAGGTGTTTGAAGAGATGCTCTCCGAAGGAAGCGCTGGCCCGGTCCAGAAACGTACCCGCAGCACGAAGGCTCGCAAAGAGTGGAGGCCAAAATCATTTGCTCCTCTCCAAGCCCTCGATGGGATATCTTCTGTTGCTCAAGACGGCGAGAAGGACTCTCCTGCGGTCCCACTTCAGACCGTAGACAACTCTGCTGTCCCCAAGTCCGGCAGAAGAAAATACTATGATGCTGGACTTACAGGGGCAAAGAGAAACTCTATGAGATCCGAGCCGCATAAGGGTATTAGCCGCAGGGAGAAAGCTCATGCGGCTACATCCGCCAGCCGTATGGAGAAAACTCATGCGGCCAAATCTGTCAGCCGCATAGCCTATGCGGCTACAGTTGCCAACCACACGGATGAAACTCGTACGGCTATGGGAGTCAATTGCTTGCAGAAAACCCATGCGGCCACAATTGCCAACCACATGCGGCCAGCCTGTACGGTCGTGACTCCTAGCCGTACAAAAATAATTCATCCAACGACAGAAGACAACCGTATGCAGACAGCCTGCACGGTGCCCAACTCTAGCCGCATAGCATCCGTTCCACGCTTCTCTCGATCAGTCTTCGACCGTCTCTCATGCGGTCCTGACTCTGATGGTTCTCTGGATGATAAACCGGACTCTGTGGTGTTCAACTTGGACTCCTCCTATTACGCACCCGCAAGTGCTAAAAGGAGGAAGTCTAGGGCAGCACGGGCTCACCAAGCCCAGGCAGCTGTCCCAACCTCTAACTATCGGGACGTCCCGTTGATTATCACACGGGCCTCTGATGGGAAGTTGTATAGAACCGCTCGAGTCCAGCCCCCGGCGGCAAAAGGACAAAGTGGTTCCTCTGACCTGCATGAGGCGATCCTCCATAAACGCAAGGAAAGAGAAGGAGCCTCGACGTGCAAAGAGTCCTCACTTGGACATCACTGCACCCAAATCATCGTCAACTGCTGTTGCAACAGCGCGGCAGCAATGGAAGATCGGCCGTCCGTCTTCTAAAGGCTACAGCATCCGAGCTCAGAAGATGAGACACCTCCTGTTGTCTCCTGCAATTTCGCTCAAAAAGTCCCCGCCGAAAGGAGAGGGAAAAAGACAAGCATCTCCAGTCCCAAGATATCAACCACTACAGCTAAGAAACTATCTTCTAAACGGTTGTCCTCTACCGGTGTATTCCAACACACCCGTTCAAAGACGAAATCTACCGCGATGGGAAATTCATCATCTACGTTGCTGGGGGTTGAGGGAACTGGGGGTAGCACTCCTCCGAACATCCGCAACAATCCGATGTTTCAAGGACCAAGCCCGGACAAACAACTCTTTTATCAGGTGCAACAGACGCTGATGTCCCCGAGGACATCCGTAACTCTCAAGATGAAGCAAGCTCTGAAGCTGGGGATACCGTTCCCTCCGAGTCCGAGCTCGAAGAAAACATTCCCACCTATCCCGATGACTTCTCGGTGCATAGGTATGACTCGTAGGGCACGTCCTCCACCGTTCCTTCCATCACTCCTCATGTAAGGACGATTTTCATAACGGACAGCAATCAAGGTGGTTCCAATGATCGCCAGCGCATCGACAATCTCGAAGCCATATTGCTTGCTTTGGTCAAGTCTGTAGACGAGATTAAAGTGGCCCTGCCAACTCTACAAGGAGGAACGCCTGGTCAAACAAGCACGGGCCCTGCGGTCAATGTGGATTCGAACTCAGCGACACCAAACCCGGGCAATAATCCTCTCGAAATAACTGCCCCTACCGCTACAGACGAGACCCGAGAAGTAAGGAGAGAGGTCCAGGAGCTCCGAGCCATGTTCTATGCCCGAGAAAACGCTCAAGATCTCAGAATACGGCAACCATACCCTGCTGAATGGAGGGATGTTCCATTCCCACCAAGATATAAGCCGTTCAATATCAACTCGTATGATGGCAAAACCTCAGCAAGTCGGTACATCACTTACTTCGAGGTCACCATCGACCATCTGTCCCATGATGATACTATCCTCACACGGTTATTCATTGGGGCGTTGGAAGGAGTCGCCTTCGATTGGTTCCGTAATCTGCCGGACAACTACATCCACTCCTTCACCGACTTCAAGCGCCTGTTCTTGGAGCGATTCTACGAAGTAGGACAGGACGTCACTATGCCCACTCTCATGGACGTCATCCAAGGGGAGAAGGAGTTGACAAGAAACTACATCGAGCGGTTCCGCCAAACCGCCATGAAGCTGTCTTCCGAAAATCCAGATTCCTCTTTGATTGAAATTTGTCAAAAGAGACTGCTTCCAACGATCAGTCTCTGGATGGGCGAAAGTTAATTCAAAGATTGGAAGGCGTTCATCATCAGCGCCACAAGCGCCGAAGAACGACTGAAGAAGGCTTGCTAACTGGGATTGCACATCTCAGAAGGAGAAAACAGGGGCAAGCATCCCAACAACGATAATAGGGGTAACCCCTCCAACAATCGGGACAGCAAGGGAAAACAGGCTATGGTGGCCGATACGGCCCAGAAGCCCGAGTCACAACCAGCCGACAAACAATGGCCTCAAATCACTTACTCTTTCGAAGACGGCCACGTCAAGCCTATCTTGGACATGCTCATACAAGGAGATAGAATTCAGCTTCCTCCACCAAGACGGGAGCCTCGGTCGGCTGATCTGGAGAACCCAAAGTTCTGCCATTACCACCGTTATGTACACCACGCTACACACAATTGCTACCAACTAAAACGGTACATCCAAAGCCTCATCGATTCGAACGCTCTGGCCATCGACTTCGAAGAGGTAACCGTAGCAGCCAATATGGTGTCCGTACAATTCGGCAATTTCCCTCCGACGGAGACTCAAGACGGGGTAATCCTCGTCCCTCTGGCGACGATGGAGATTACCAATCTTCTACCTCCCCGAGAACAGGCTGCTGGTCTAGTACCTCTCACTACCTCACGAGGAGAGGTCATATGGGTCCATCCAGACTTGGTGTCAAAAGTAACTCGGCCCACACCATCTCCTACCAACAGAAAAAAGAGTGGAAAAATCAGAACCTGCCACACAATCTCAGCAGACAACGAGGAAGCTACAGCCGTCGTCACGCAGTCCGGAGCGCAATCCTAACGTGTGGTTGACAATCCAGCTGAAAATCATCAACCCACTACAACTGTTGCTCCGGGACCGGCTCAGCCTTCGATGACCGACAAGCCTAGGCCGAAGGAGACTCGCTTCGACAAATCTCTCCGAAAAGACGCAGCCCAAGGGCTAGAGAGGCCCTACAACTTTGACATCTTAGCACAATTGGCTAACACTCCGGCCAAATTGTCACTGTACGAACTCCTAAGGCCCTCCAAGGACGTTCGTATTGCATTGAGCGAAGCACTCCAAAATGTCGATGCCTATCTGGCTCAATCCAACCTCACCGGGGAGGACTCACCCGTGGATCCCCAAGACAGTGCCTACACGGGAGCAATATCCAATATCATCTTCACTCTGCAGGACATGCTCATCAAAACCAACCTACATGATCGCCCGCTATACTACACGGGATACATCGGTGACGTGAAGGTGGATCGGATGCACATAGATCCTGGCTCTTCCATAAGCATCATCCCGAAGGGCTTGCTACATCATCTTCGCATCCCAATGCATCGCCTGACGCCCACAAACACCGCTATCAGCGGTTTCAATTCGGGCAGGAGCTACCCTATTGGAAAGATTCGTCTGAAGTGTCAAATTGGCGACCTCCAATCCGAAGTTACTTGCTACGTCATAGATGCAGACACTTCTTACAACATCCTCTTGGTGCGTCCATGGATTCACGACTATATGATCGTGCCTTCCACGCTACACCAGTGCTTTAAATATGTCGACAAACACGACTTCGTGAAGACAGAATTTGCTGATATCGATCCCTTCAAAGGGGTCGAATCCTACTACTCGGACTCCTGCTTATACGAGAAGTCGAGAAGGCACCTTGATGAAGGAGACGTACAAGCTCATACCGAGACAGCCACGGGATCAGAAGGACCCCTGACGATCCACCTCCAAGCTCGCAAACCGGGCAAGTCTGCACCCCTTACCGCCACTCTGCGGAAGGACGCAATTAGCCTCTCAGCGCAGGAGGAGCAAATGATAATCCGGCTGCCAAGGTCCGACCAAGTGTCGAGACCCACAATGGAGCCACTAACAATCAGGCTACCAAGAGTCAGCCAACCACAAGCAGGGAAGCTCAACCCTTCGGACAGGCCCATAACGATACGCCTTCCCAGGAAGGGTCGTCACCCCGATGTAAGGTCTGACACTTCTAGCGAACCAGCCACTCCTCGCCCCATATTAAATGCCAAACTGGGGGTCGCTAGTCTGCCAACAACTCCACGCTCTGCTCCATCAACTGAACCACTGACAATCAAGCTTCCCAGGTCATCCTCTCAGTCTTCGTTCACACAGGGGGTAGCCGAAGAGGAACCAGAGCTAGCCAAGTATGTGGCTGCCCACACTGATGTCCCCTCCGCTGATGATGTAATCTCCCTAGAAAAGATACCTTACTTCATCAATAGAGGGTTATCTTTGAACTACACCGAGCTTAATAAGCTATGTACCATGTACGCTATGGAATACGGTATAGGCACTCACCTACACACACAAGTGACAAATGTGTACACCGCGATCCAGCTTACTCCAGTAGAAGATGCTTACCGAATATTCGAGGGAGGAGATCATCCGATCATCTTCGGCCGGACGAACAACCCGCATCCTCTCACCATAGAAGAAGCCGACCTCGGGTCAGATGCCGGAAGACTGCCTCTGTATCTCTATAGCCCTCAATCCAAATATCTCATGCAAAAACAGGGGTATGATGTGGAGACGACGCCAGGATTGAACTACGGCACTGGACGACGATTACCTTTGAAGCCGCCAGTCCCGGCGGGCAAACCACGGAACTACTATAACAAAACTCGATGCGGGTTAGGGTATGTAACGCCTACTACGACCCCTGAAAGTTCAGATAAAGAATGCGACTGGCAGTCACATTCAACCGGATCACCAACTTTCGACTCAGATACCAGCATCGGAGATGTGTTCAGACAAGTCATGTCAGTCAACATGGCATTCGCCGACGTTTACGAGGAAGACAAAGACATCTCCGAAATCCTCGAGCTAGAGCCATGGGCCCAGCAATTAGACACACAATGGAAAAAGCGGTTCGAACTGAGAGAACCTCCTACTGAAGATGAGGTAATACAAGTGGATCTCGGCACCGAATCTTCTCCAAAACCGATTTTCATCAGAAAAAGCCTAACTGACGAAGAACAAGAGTCGCTGTTAGAACTTGTCAGAGGTTACATTGATGTGTTCGCCTGGAGCTATAAAGACATGCCAGGGTTAAATCCTAACATCGCTCTTCACAAACTTAACATTCGACCAGATGCGAAGCCGGTCAAGCAACAACAGCGACGCTTCCGTCCAGGCATCATGGACGTGATCGAAGCTGAAGTCAACAAACTGATAGCCAGCGGCTTCATTCGTGAGGAGCAACATCCCGATTGGGTCGCCAATATAGTACCCGTCCTCAAGAAGAATGGGAAGATTCGAATCTGCATCGACTTCTGCAACCTGAACGAGGCATACCCCAAAGAAGAATTTTCCTTTCCTATCACAGACATCATGATCGACAATACCTGCAGCTTCGAACGCATGTCATTCATGGATGGCTTCTCGGGGTACAACCAAATCAAAATGTCTTCTGATGACGAAAAGCATACTTTATTCTGAACACCAATTGGCACGTACTGCTACACAGTCATGTCTTTCGGTTTGAAGAATATCGGTGCCACATATCAAAGAGCCATGAGTATCATCTTCAGAGACCACTTATGCAAGACAGTGGAGTGCTATGTTGACGATATAGCCGTTAAGAGCCGCTGTAAAGGAGACCATCTGCAGGATCTAAGGACGGTATTCGACCTAATGCGAGCGCACAGTTTGAAAATGAACCCTACGAAGTCCTTTCTGGGCGTATCCAGCGGAAAGTTCTTAGGCTTCATCATCACTGCAAAGGGTATCCATGTAGACCCTGAGAAGACAAAAGCAATCATGGAGATGGGTCCCCCGAGAAATCTCTGCGAACTCAGAGGCCTTCAAGGAAGGCTAGCCTACATCAGGAGGTTCATTTCCAACCTCTCCGGGCGATGCCGACTGTTCACGCACCTCATGAAGAAAGGAGTCTCATTCGTATGGGACGAGGAATGTCAGCGTGCTTTCGACAGCATCAAAGAATATTTGTCAAATCCTCCAATTTTGGTGGCCCCGGTTCCTGGAAAACCATTCCTGCTCTATGTACGAGCAATGGAACACTCCCTCGGGGCTTTGCTGGCACAGAACAACGATATAGGCCACGAGCAGGCCATATATTACCTCAGCCGAATGATGATTGGGCCAGAGCACCGATACACCGCTGAGGAGAAGGAATGCCTCGCCCTGGTGTTCGCCATTCAGAAAATGTGATACTATGTCACCGGACAAACGATACATGTGATCTCACGAGTCAACCCTCTCAGGGTCCTCATGACTAAACCAGGGGCACTCAGCTCTCGACTCGCCACATGGGCAATATTGATGTCCTCTTATCATATGATCTTCGTCCCCTAAAAGGCAGTCAAAGGTCAAGCCCTGGCAGACTTTTTAGCAGCCCACCCAGGCTCGGAGTCCTCCAGAATATATGAAGAGATCCCAGACGAGGTCGCCGACTCGCATGCAACCTCTCACGAGGCTATATGGCAAATGTTCTTTGACGGTGCTTCAAGGACCGGACCTAAAGGCAATATAGTCGTCGGAGTCGGGGTAGTGCTGATCTCCCCTTCCGGATTGGTGATTAACCACGCTTATTCCTTCACCGAGCCCTGCTCTAACAATGTGGTCGAGTACAATGCTCTGGTCATTGGCCTCCAACTTGCAAGAGAGCTGGGGGTAGAATATCTTGAAGCATACGGCGATTTCCAACTAATCGTCAATCAGATCCGGGGCTCGTACGAAGTCTGCCATGAAGACATGATTCCTTATCACCAAATAGCGATCGATATCATCTCGTCATTTGAGGGGTTCTTCATCGAGCACGTCCCCAGACTCCGAAATATTAAAGTTGATGCCCTAGCCGGTCTGGCCGCTTCCCTAGCAGTCCTAAATTATGATCGCCAATTAGTGGATGTGATAGGCCACGAACTAGTCTATCCCAAGAACAATATGCAATTCGTGGCGAGTTATTCCGCCCAGACGATCGATGATGCCCCAGACTGGAGACAACCATTCATCGACTTCGTCGTCTACGACATCCTGCCCGAGAACCCAAAGGAAGCCACTTCCATCAGAAGACGTTCTCTCAGATTCTTCTACGATACAGAGACAAAAATGCTGTATCGCCGCTCCTACGACGGATTACTGCTTCGGTGTCTGTTAAATACAGAAGCCAAAGAAGCCGTACGAGAAGCTCACGACGGTGTCTGCGGGGCCCACCAGCCCGGCCCAAAACTGCAAGACCGCCTTCGCCGAATGGGCTACTATTGGCCCACGATGGTGGCAGATGCGATAGATTATGCTAGAAAATGCAAATCCTGCCAAGTCCACACGGACTTCATTCACCAACCATCCGAATTTCAACATCCGACGGTAGCGTCCTGGCCATTCGAAGCATGGGAAATGGATATCATTGGTCCAATCACCCCACCTTCCTCCAGAGGACATCGCTTCATACTTGCGATCACTGATTACTTCTCCAAATGGGCGGAAGCTGTCCCACTCACAGAAGTCAAGACTTCAAACGTGATCAGCTTACTTAAGCATCACGTCATCTACCGCTTTGGACTGCCCCGAAGAATTATCCATGATAATGGTCCGTAGTTTACAAGCCACGCATTCTATCGATTTTGCGATAAACACCGTAGTCAAAATATTGCTTCGACGCCGTACAACCCGACAGCAAACGGGTTAGCAGAGACATTCAACAAAACAATCATCAAACTCCTTAAGAAGTTTGTCTCCTCCAACAAACGCGATTGGAACGAGAAACTCGGCGAATGCTTATGGGCTTATCGCACCACAGTTCGAACAGCCACTGGGAATACGCCATTCTCCCTAGTGTACGGTAGTGAGGCAGTTCTCCCATTAGAGACTCAAATACCCTCACTCCGCGTCACCCTCACTTATCAATTAACGACGAATGACAACTACCGACGTCGACTGCAAGAGTTAGAGGCCTTAGATGAAAAGCGCCTCCTAGCACAGCAAAGGATCGAGCTGTACCAAGCACGTATCTCAGGAGCCTTCAACAAGAAGGTCAAAATCAGAACATTCCAAGTGGGCGATCTTGTTCTGGCAGTCCGAAGACCAATGGTCATGACTTACAAGACCGCCGGCAAGTTTCAGCCAAAATGGGAAGGCCCATTTATTATAGAGACTGTATTCTCCAACGGTGCTTACCGCCTCGCTAAGCAAAATAGAGACTTGTTCATATTGCCCGTCAACGGCAAGTTCCTGAAGAAATATTATGTCTAAACGACATTCTCTAGATTTTCGAGTCACGTACCCGCTGGTACCGCTGAACTCACCATCACATTCTCCAGATTTTCGAGTCACGTACCCGCTGGTACCGCTGAACTCACCCTCACAATTCTCCAGATTTTCGAGTCACGTACCCGCTGGTGCCGCTGAACTCACACTCACCCTCACCCTCACAATTCTCCAAATTTTCGAGTCACGTACCCGCTGGTGCCGCTGAACTCACACTCATCATCACAATATTCCAGATTTTCAAGTCATGTACCCGCTGGTACCACTGAACTCATCTATATTCTTTCCAGATTATCGAGTCACGTACCCGCTAGTACCTCTGAACTCACCATCACAACATCCCAGATTATCGAGTCACGTACCCGCTGGTACCGCTGAACTCACATCCTCCATATCCCTGATCATTGAGTCATGTACCCGCTGGTGCCGTTGAACTCACCCATCTACAACATTCCAAATTATTAAGTCATGTACCCGCTGGTGCCTCTGAACTCACATCCCGGTCATTCTTTCAGATAGTAAGTCATATATGATCATACCTCTGAACCTTCTTCCTGAAGGGGTTCCTCCCTCATGATCCACTACCCGCACTTCCAGTGCACAAAAAGGATAACGGATCCTTAAATTTCCAAAACGACCATGTCAATGATTACCTCTGAGTCGTCTCAATTCCGCCACAAACAAATTACCCTTCTACATAGAATTGCCATGTCCTCATTACCTCTGAGTAATTCTATGTACCCCCCGTCAAAGAAACCCTCATGCTTACCATGTCCTCAGTACCTCTGAGTCAGTATGATTGGTTCCTTTCTTTTAAACTTGTTGTCCATATCCAAAACTAGGGTACGTTAGGGACAATGGGTCCACACAAAATGCCCCAATAAGAGGATTATTACAAAGCAAAAGAGTGAAGCAAATATATATTCCATTCATTCAGAAATCGGTTATGTCCACACGATTGCAAGCAAGTCAAAAGAGTTCTTCATGAAGACAAGAAGAAAGACGAAACAAAATAAAAGACTACAGACAGACATCCACGAGAAGCCCCTATATCCTAGTTACAGGAGCGCATATACCATTCCCTCAACCATCTCACATATGAAGGATGCAAGTGAAGAGCATCCTCGTCCAGAATAGGAGAAACAGGGTTCCCAACGCTGCCACCCTCAATAGTCTCGATATTTGGAGGGCTGCCGTTCCCCTCAGGCGCAGGTTCTTCTTTCTTCACTTCCTCCTTAACAGAAGGAGATCCCTGGCTGATGACAGGAGGCTGCGGCTCCTCTGACCCCGCAATCTCAACATTCGGTGGAGATACTGCGAGAACCAAAGACAAGAAAATGAAAACAGTCAGGAATGTTCATGCGGCTCGTTTTAGACAAGTCTCATGCGGCTCGGACATGGGGTATATCCTCATGCGGCTCAGTCATGGGACGAGTATGCGGACCATGTAGTTTGAGAAGTTCATGTCAAAGTCGTGTACATGAAGCATGCAGTAGAGCAGGCTCTGCTAGGGTTTCAAATCGACTACCTAATCCTTATCTTCGATGGCAATATAAACGTCAAGACGAACGGGGGACGCGACAGTCGAGGGCGAAGCCGATTTCTTACTCCTCGCCACAGCCTTCTTTACAGCCTTAGAAGCCCTGGGTGCCATTGTTGTCTGATGATCAGAGGAAGAAAACATGACAAGAATCTGAGTCAAGAAATAGTCTAAAAGAGAAGGCCGTCCAAATGCCCTTCTATTTATAGACAGAGAACAGTGGACCGACGCCTCGTACAAACGCGATCGACTCTTCGGTTATCGTGCCAAACCAGCCATTTAAAGACTGAGCTCTTGGGATCCTGTCCCAAAAAGATCCATACGTACGGCATAATGACGTGGTAAAGAGCTTATGCGGTTCAAATGGCCATGCGGCTGATAGCAACTATGCGACTCAGATGGTCAGAAGGCAGAAATTTCTATGCGGCTGGGCCATCCATGCGGCTGAGACGCCCCTGTGGCAAAACTTTCCATACGGCCACGATATCCATGCGCGGCCAGAAGAATATCCACCCATGCTTCTTATTCAAAGTATTTCAATTTTGCAAATTGAAAACTTTGAAGGGGGTCTTGTAGAAGCATGGAAAATACTAAAGAAAATGACTAATACGGCCAAAGAACCCCATGCGGCTCAGAAAACTTATACGGCTCAGGGAGTCATGCGGCATAAGGAGCTATGCGGCCTGAGGTATTCCATGCGGCTCAGAAGACGCGTGGCCTGACAGTGCTCCCCTCCGACCCATACTGCTTTAATTGCTTTGACGGCTGACCCCTCTGAAAAGTTGACAACTCTGACACAAAAGCAGGTAATTATGAATCTGTCATAATGATGAATCTCTAGGGAAGAGAAAAGAGATCTCTGACACAAATCCTCCGAGAGCCATGAAAAATTCCACGTAGCCTTGCCACATGGGCGTTCGTATGCGGCCCACTTCTCATGCGGTTCAGAGTGGATCCATCCTATGCGGCTCAGGCCAAGAAAGCCTCATGCGGCTCAAGCAAAGAATTTCTCATGCGGTTCAGAGTGAACCTGTCCTATGCGGCTCAGGCCAAGAAAGCCTCATGCGACTCGAGCGAGGACTTCTCATGCAGTTCAAGAAGATCATGTCCATACGGCTCAGGCTGATATGAACCTATGCGGCTCACAAAGATTACTCCCCTGTGGTTCGAGGGCTCAAGTGAGGGCCACTGCCCAGACAGCCCTGACACGTGGGCTTAACCATATGCGGCTCAAATTCATATGCGGCTCACTCGTCATGCGGTCCAGATCCCTCCAGCAGCTCCTAGGACATGTGTCCTAAATCGATTAATTCCTCAGATTTGCTGCCATTAAAGATTGGGTCAAATCCCAATAATCTGGGACACGTGGCAGAAGAATAGATCTAATTTATTCGCAGATATCAGAAGATCATTATGAGGAAGATTTATTCCAATCAGTATTAATTGCTAATGGGATTTGGTGTAATCTACACCTAATGGCTCGGATTCGTCACAATCAGAAACGAACGGCCTGGATTGACCAATCCCCAGGCCGCCGCCATCTCCAAGAGCTAATCATTGGCAACCCTAATGATGCTCTCCACTATTATAAATAGCAGGGTGCCATTCCCTTGCAAAGATATACAAAAAGATATATACAACAACAGAGAGAAATACGTATATACAGAGAGACTTCCCCCCATAGTCAGAGAGAGAATATACACAGAGAGAGAGAGAAGCCAGAAGAGCAACAGAGGAGCAAGAAGAGCATTTCTTCATCAACGCCAACCATCTTTTCACAGGAGCCAAGGCTGCATACCGATCGTCCAAGGAGTAAGACAGGGCTGCCGTCGCCTTTCCGAGCCTCTATTGTCACCCCCAGAATCTAAAATAAACAATTGTACTTAGATTGTTGTACCTAGGTTTTCGTCCCTAGGCTTTCTTTGTACAAGCGAGTTTGTAACGTGAAGTAAAAGTTCGGTCCTCCGATAATTGTTCTGTTCTTTTATATTTTATGGCAAACAGCACAGTACCTCCTAGCCCTGGCTGGGTTGCGCGAAGGAGAGTGGCCCCAGGATGCGCCAAGGGAGGCGTTCCCGGGTGCGCCGGCTGTCCACCTTTGCCAGCCGACGAGCACAAAAGTCCGGCCGCATCGAAGAGGAGCATCACGTCGACTGACATAGCGGGCGAAGACGAAGAGGATTGGTGAGGATGGGAAGGGTGGAGGTGGGTCGCGCCCTCGCTCGGCACAATCGGAGGAGGGACATCCTGGGGCGCCACCAATGGACTCACCATAGGTAGCGTGAGGTACAGGGAAGAAGCCACCACCTCAGGTTGCACAGAAACCAGCAACCGCTGGGATGCGCCCGGGGAAACAGCGTCCTGAGGATGCCGGGTTGCGCCAAACCGTAGGAAGGGGGCCCGAAAGGGGCCCAGGTTGCGCCAGCTGCAGCTCCTCCTGGTTTGCGCCAACTAGTGAGATAGAAAATGTTGGGGCGGGTAGGAGTGGAAGATTTGAATTTGAAAGCGAGCAGGAAAAAGAGAGGGGGAAAGGGAGGGTAGCAGGCCACCGCCGAAGACCGGAGTTGGGCCGTCCTATGAGCGGCCGCAGCAAGCACCATCCGACAGAAGTAACACGTCGTTGACCACCCTTTGGGCGAAGGACGACCAAGAGGGGAGGCGGTGGGGTTCTTGTAACCCAACCATGGACAACTGGACTGAGGACCAGGCCAAGGGCGCCGGAGGTCGAGAAACCCCGAGAGAAGGAACTTCGGAGCCAGGCACCCCGGCCATGAGGCCGCTGAGGGACGCAACAGCCAACGTACGGGGAGGAGGACTATGACCAGGCCGGATAGGAACGCCTGGCTGGGGTTGGACCGCCGTGAGGAGGGGAGGCGGACGAAGGGGTGGAGGAGGAACGCCGGGCTAGGGGCGGACCGCGGGGAGGGGGTCACCCGCGGGGGGCAGGGCCATCGCCCAGGGAGGGGAGCTCATCAACCATCTTTTTGATATATATATATATATATATATATATATATATATATATATATATATATATTTTATATATATATATATATATAAATATATATATATATTTTTTCAACCATCGCCTATATATATATATATATACATATATATATATATATATATATATATATATATATATATATAGGAGTATATATATATAGAGGTAAGGAAAGGAAAGGTAAGGTAGAGAAAGGAAAGAAGGATAAGAAATTGGAAAAGGAAAGGAAGGGAAAGTGAGATATTATAGGTAAATGGGATTTGCCTTGGGATATTGAAGATAATGCAAGGTAACGTCACGGTATCGAGTAAATGAGGGTAAAATGTTAAGGTAATGGGTTTTGGGTTATGTATATATATATATATATATATATATATATATATATATATATATATATATATATATATATATATAATGGGTTTTGGGTTATATATATATATATATATATATATATATATATATATATATATATATATATATTATATATATATATATATATATATATATATATATATATATATATATAAAATATATATATATATTTATATATATATATATATATATATATATATAATATATATATAATATATATAAATATATTGGAAAAACCCTCCTCATTTATTAAAGAAGGCTCAAAATGCCGAAGCCTGCACATGTATACAAGGCACAAAAGGACAAATCCTATACAAGTATACCACCAAAATGAAGACATGGGGGAGAAATGATACAACCCTATCACCCAGAGCTAGGGTTGTAGCGAGGTCCAGAATGCTTGAGTGATGTGGGAGCATTCGGTACTCCTTTTACGACATTGGCGGGCGATTTTTCGGATGAGTTGATCAGCTGAGTACTGGTGACCATCATATCTCACCTTGTTGCGATTCTTCCAAATCGGCCACGTGGCCGCCGCTGCAATGATCTGGTAGCCATGGGATGCTAATCCCCATAAAACCGCGAGATCGTTGAAGCGCCCACCGCCCGGCTCGATACTGTAGAGCTGGTTAAGGGTCCTCTAGATGCTGCTAGGCAGGCTTCCCTGACAGAAGATGTGATCTATAGTCTCCACCTGACGCTCAGAGCAGTACGAGCAGGCTGATGCTAAGCTGATGCTAATGGTATTGAGGATATCGTCAGTGGGCAGTTTCATTCTAATGGCTCTCCACATTAGGAACGACCACTTCTTAGGGATGCAAGATTGCCAGTAGTAGGCAATGGGATGGTGCGGCTACCTGGATCCCTGGACAGCGATACGTGCCGACCGTAGCGAAAACTCCCCTGCTGCCTCTAGCGACCACTTCAGTGCGTCAGCCTCGCGGCCAATGCGTAATTCGTGCGCTCGGATGCTATCTGCCGTTGTATTACCAGACCATTCCTGAATTTTGTCCCAGTTCCAGTCGTCAATAGTGGGATCCCACAGGTCTCTGATCCTCGTGTTTTTTCGGGTCTTCGTGAGACACGGGATCAAGCTATCTCCAACCCATCTCTCAAGGAAAGGATCCGAGTCGCCCGCCCCCAATTGTAGTCTCATAGCAGGCTCGGTAAGGTCTCTCCCGATAAGGATACGACACCAAGCTGCTGAGGATCTGCTGTTGGATACGGCCAAGGATGGGTGGATGTGCTTGAAATACTTTGCCTTCAAAAACTTGGTCCATAAATTGTTGGTCGTGTGGAGTTAATACCACAATTTCATCGAGAACGCTTTAACGATGTGAGTGAGTTTGGTAAATCCCATCCCGCCCTCGACTGTGGGGTTGGCCATGGATTCCCAGCTAGCCCAGTGATGTTTGTTCTGGCCGTCACAGTGCCCCCAAAAGAAATAACAAAAGATCTTCTCGATCGAAGTGATAACCTTCTTGGGCGGGTAGCATACAGCCAGGGTATGGATGGAGATGGAGATGAGCACGTGATTGATGAGAATTATCTTGCCACTCGGGGATAGAGTGGCATTATGCCATCCTTCAAGTTTCTTCCTGATTCTTGTGATCAAGTTCTCAAAGATGTCGGAGTTGGATTTCCCGTACACTAGAGGACAATCGAGGTAGTTGAACGGAGGATAGTCAACCGAGAATAATGTTAAGTTGGCTAGGTTGGTGGCGTGCTCTCTCTTCATGTTGTGGTGGGCGTAGATAACGCTCTTAGAGGGATTGATCTTTTGGCCGGAGCATCTTGAATACCTCTGCAGGGTGTTGTGGACCACTTCTACCGCTCCTTCGTCCCCGGAGGAGAAAATAAGTAAATCGTCGACGAATGCCAGATGAGTGATGATGGGGCATCCGCTGGATGTGTAGTAGTACTAAAAGTTCGGGGTTCTGACCATGTTGTTTAGGTTCCTGCTCAGGGCGTCTGCTGCGATGATGAAGACAGTAGATGATAGAGGGTCGCCCTGTCTAACCCCGCGATTGGATTTGAAAAACCTCTGTGCTTGACCATTGATGACCGTAGAGAACCAGGAGTTGCTAATGGATCTCCATACGATATTGGTCCAGGTCTTCGAGAAACCGAACGCCCTGAAGACCCATTTCATGAATTGCTAATCCAGTCTGTCATAAGCTTTCTCTATGTCGATTTTGACAGCGATGTTGCCCCCTCTAACTAAAAACTTCATGCAGGTGATTAACTCTTGGGCTAGCATGATATTGTCCTGGATGTTCCTCCCGCGAACAAATTCGCTTTGTTCCTCAGAAATGATCTTAGGGAGAATCCCAGCCATCCTGGTTGCTATGATCTTGGATATGATCATGTTAGTGAAGGTACAGAGACTGATGGAGTAAAAGTCGTGAAAGGATGCTGGGTTGTCTTTTTTCGGGATAAGGATCATCTTGGCGCTAGAAATGGCTTTGGGATATATGGCTCATTCGAAGAAGGCAATGGCCACTTCGGTGATGTCCTGTTTGATGATATCACAGCAAGTGCGAAAGAATACCCCCGAGAATTCGTCTGGATCGGGCGCACTGTACTCGTTCAGGGCTCACACGGCATCTTTCACTTCCTGGGGGGTAGGGGGTCTTTCCAACTGCGCGTTGTCGGTAGCATTAATGAGGAGGAGGATTTGGTCGAGGAAGGGGATATCTTTGTGAACTGCCTCTTTGGAGAATAGCTTGGAGTAGAATTCCGTGGCTGCTGCCTGAATGCCCTTCTGGTCTATAATGACGTTTCCGTCGTCGTCGGCAGTATGTTGGATAGATAGCTTCTGTCTGCGGCCATTGACCCAGTTATGAAAGTATTTGGAGTTTTTATCCCCCTCGTTGTCCCATTTCAACCTCGCTTTCTGCTTCTAAAAATCAGTCTCCACTTTGAGCCTGAATTTGAGCATAGCCGTAGTGAGGTTCAGGGCTTTCCTAGCCTCTACTGAGCGATCCGAAGCGAACTTGGCTTCTACACGAGTGACGTCGTCCTCAGCAGTCCGAACGGCTTGAAAGATGTCCCCGTAAGCTTGTTTGCTCCAAACGGATAGTGCTTTCCTCGTGGCTTTGAGTTTGTTGCTCACTCGAGAGAGTGGGTTGGGGGAGTCTTCGCGATTCCATGTTTCCGCCATGATACCCAAAAATTGTGGATGCTTGGTCCAGAGGTCGAGGAATTGGAAGTTTTTTTTGCATGGATTTGTGTTGTTTTTTATTTCAACCAGCAGGGGTGCGTAGTCTGATTCAAAGGAGTTGAGGTGTAACAGGTTTGTAGTGATCCCCATTCCATGCCAGAAGGCATTCGTGAGGGCCCTGTCCAGCCGTAAATATTGACGACGGTCACCTCCCTGCATGCTGCACTAGGTGAATTCGTTGCCCGTGAACTGGAGGGCTACAAGGTGAGCATTGAAGATGAAGTTGTTGAAATCTTGCATGGCCGGTATAGGAGGGGGTCGACCTTCGATTTTCTCTTCTCTGCAGGTAACCGCGTTAAAATCCCCAATGCAGAGCCATGGTGAGTTGCTGTGATGGTGATTGATGTCAAGGAGGTCGTTTCAAAGGTGTTTTCTCTCTGCAATATCGCAACTGCCGTGGACCGCTGAGATGATGGCTCGGTCAGGGATCATAGGGTGTTCGAACAAGCAGGAGAGGGCCTGTCTGGATTCTTGGATAACACCGGTGGGGAGGCCCGGTTGCAGCTGGATAGATTTAATCTTTTGGAGGAAATTTTGGGTTCAAGAATGATGAGGATGTCAATTTTGTGGGTTTTCCGAGACTGGTTATTCTCCTAATTGTAGTTTTGTTCGCCAGACCACAGACATTCCAGGATAGGATGTTAAGCATTAAGGATATTGTGGGTGGGTTTTTTGTTCCGCTTGGCGGCAGATCTTGTTAAGATTGTTGTGGTTCCTGCGGATCCTTGATTGACATTGGCTTCGGATGTTGATGGTCCTTCCTTTGTCGTTGTGGATTCGCTTATGGATTTCTCATGAGGTTTCGGGATAATACTAACTGATTCCCCGACTGAGTCCAGGATCGGGATCTCAGGGGGTATCACTATGGAGTCGCTGGCGCTCCCTATCTGGAGAATAGTTTACTGAAGAGGATAACCTGCGGCTAGGACTTGTAGTCCCGTCTGCACCGAATCTGGCCCTAGAATTGCTAGGGCTGCTTCTACCGAATCTTCAATGGTGAGTTGTTGCTCTGCTACGATGATGGTGGATGTCGCCTCTACATCCTCCGATTTGGTAGGTGTTTCGGTAGGGTCTCTATCGACTGGTGGGGCTTCTGTCTCCGAAGTAGCTTCTGTGTCCTCCGGGTCAAGAGCGTCGAATTGGTTGGAGAGGGTGAGGCCTTGGGTGTTGAAGGGGATCAAGGCTTTGCTGGTTGTCTCGCTCATATATGACTTGCCGTCACTGGAGTCGAATCGAGTGTGTGAATTCGGAAGTGGTAGAAGTGGTGGTTTGGGGGTCTTCCCCGCAGTTGGGACAGCGTCGTTCTGGGGGGTTTGCTTCTTTAGTTCTGGGTGAAGACGGTGGCAGTGCTTTGGGAGATAACCTCTTAAATGGCAGTGGTTGCAGAATATTATGTGGTTGTCGTAGAGGATTTTCTGTATGTGGGACTGGTTGCCCATCTCGATAGTGATGAAGTTGGGCGGTTCGGTATTGAGGTCAAGTTCCACACAGATTTTGGCATAATGAGCCTTAGTGAGGTTGCTGGTCTCAGGTGCTGTGGCCACGTATGTTCTGAAGGAATTGTCTATACGTCTAAGAGCCGCTAGAACAAAGCAGATAAGGGGTAGGTTAGGCAGGGTAACCCAGGCGGTGACTAGCGGTGAGTCTTCTTTGGTGCTAAAGTTGGGTGACCACTTGATGATCTTCATCTGGTGGGAGTCAATCCTGCATGTGCCTATGGACCATACGTTCCTGTGATCGAGCTCGGATGATAGGTGGAGAAGAATATGTCTGGTATCGAGGGGAGCAACTCGATAATCTGCTGCGAGCCTCCAGCTGGTTTCCTGCATCCTGGAGAGTTTGGGGCAGTCGGTCAAAAATTTGAGGACAAAGGTGTGGAGAAAAGATGTTGCTAGAGAGGACAATTCCACTTCGTAAAATGGAACCTAAGGCATTGAAGACTCCTGGGAGTATTCAATGTCCGTGAGCTTGACGTCGGGGACAGGTGTTCCTTTCGCTGAAGCTAAATCCGGACGAAGCCTGGCTGCGAAGGAAGTCTGAACTGCTCCTGACGAGGGGGGTTTAGAATCTTTGCATCGTAGTGCGGAAGGGTAGCCGGTGATGGGCTCTGCCCGGGGCATCACGCAGAGTCTGCAACTCGGGGGGTCCCTCCTGGTTGGGGCATGGGTTTCGGGTCTGCGGCGATGAGAGGTAAAGACGGTCCGGAGGTTGTAAAGAGCACAGGGGGAGGGGCAACCTGGGCCGCCCCGGATGATTCTCCATACTCCGCACAACTCGAGGAGATCAAGGACTCTGGAAGAATGGGAGGAGATACCACTGTTAGAGAGAGGGAGTAGGAAACGGGGTGAAGGTTCGAGCTGGGTGCCGCGGGAAGGGCGGGAGTCTCGCTCACCGCGGCTGCAGAGGAGGGTGGTGTAGGGGGACCTCCAGGGGGAAAGGGTGGTGGAATCCCAAATATGGAGGGCCGGAGCCGACCCTTCAGGCGAGGCTGCTGAACCATGCTGCAAAGCGGAGCTCGCTGGGATGGCTGCAACAGGCGGGGTAGCGTCGATCCGGACGTATGCGTAAGGGTTAGGAGTGGCGTACTGGGTGTACGCGAATAGGGTGGCACCACCCATGGAAGACGCGTAAAGGGGGTAGGTGTAGTGAGCTGGCGCGTAGATGTCCTGAGCCTGAGCTGGCGCGTAAAGACCATGGAAAGGGCGGTCCCCACCGAATTGAGTGGGCGCGTAGAAGTATTGGGATGGGAGGGTCTGCTCATGCGCGTAAGAACCCAGGGAATGGTGGGACCCACCTAGGAAGACCTCAAATTGAGGGATATTACGCGAAGTGGGGAGAGAAATATTATGGTCCACCACGTGGGCCTGCTCAGCCGCCTAAAATCCCTGGGAAGGGTGGGGCCCACATGGGGAAACCGCAGATCGTAGGATATTACGCGCTGCATGGAGTGGGACATTCTGAACCACTACGTGGGTTGGGGCGGTATGGCCATCCACGTGGGGCAGCTGAAAAGACTGGTCCACCACGTGGGTTGGGGCGGCATGGCCGTCCACGTAGGGCCAAGAGAATGGAGCCCCAGAGCCTGTACCGCAGTTGGGCGTCCATCCCAAGGAGTTGGCAGAGCCGTTCGAATTTTAAACATGGGCGGGAGGTGGACAGGGATGGGAGGGGGGTTGGTGAAGAGAGGAAAGGCCCCTGCTGCGGGAGGCCCGGCCAAGGCGGAGCCTTGAGCTGAGAACACGGGAGTGGGGGGAAGGAAGAAGGGCTGAGGGCCAAAGGGGGAAGCCGAAAAAAGAGGGGAGCGGAGGGAGGGAATTCGGGACGGAGCTGAGGTGAGGGGGGAGGGGCGGTAGGATGGGCGAATGACTGGAATGTGGAGGAAGACCCGAAAGGTTGGAAAACAGAAGGAGAGGGGGGGAGGAGTGGGATGATGGAGGATATGAGGGGAAAAGAGGCGGCTGATCATCTCCAAGCAGTCGGCTTGCCAAGTGTTGGCCATCGGCGGACCCAAAACCACCGGGGGAGGGGCACGGGGGAAGCCCTAGGGGCTTCCCGGGGGGGACCTGCTGGGGAGCGCTGGAAGAGATGCCATCTTTTTACAGATTATATATATATATATATATATATATATATAGCTAGTATTGAGGTATTTATACCAGGTATCCTTGTATCTCAAGTACATAGGACATTAGTGCTAGAGAACCTATATTACCTAGATTTGACCTATATTAGCTAGTTTTAGCTAATATTGGTCTATTACCCCCATTTTGACATAGATATGACCGGTTGACCGAGCATAGACTAGTTTGACTTAGATTTTACTAGTTTGACCAATATTGACCAGTTTGACTCCAAAAGTCAACTTTTGACCTAGATTGACCGTTTGACCAACAAATGACCTATAAGCTTTTTTTTACTCATTTGTTTTAGTTTATCATTTAGAACACCAAGTAACATTGAAATTTTCTAACAGATCATTGTGACCCCAGCTTGGACCCCGATTTAACACTTTGTTCAGAGCATCAGGCGAATACATTCTCTAATAGTTTTTTTATCTATGTTTCACATTATGCATCATAGCTTGTAGTGTCATATTTGATTCTTGTTACGTTGGTACATGGGCTATTATACTATGGTATCTCCCTCTTGTGACTGTATTTCTTGTGCAAGTTTCTTGAGCATGATATCCTTGCGACACCATGGTATTAGTATTAGGCGAGGGGGAGGATTGTTAGATAGTATATGATCATACCCTACCATGCATGTTTCATGTGAGTGTTAATCATACAATCCCATGTATGATTAGCCAAGTGTTAGTCCTATATCTCACATATGACTAGCCTGGTCATATTCTTGTGCAAGTTCCTAAGTCGAACACATATGAAGCTAACATTCCAATTCACATAGATGGTATAGTATTTTCCTATTCAGCACATGTTCTCATTTCTCTGTATATTATCGAATATTTTTGCTTCACTTCTCCATAACAGGTACACCGTTCTTGATTTCTCTCATTTATCACACTTATGGTTATTTTCATAGTTTGTTGCATATTCGTAGAACTGCTATTAGCGTATGTACTTGCTTTCGTCATGACAGGATGAATGTTGTAGGCAATGATGATGAGTATTGGTGCCTCACAGACTATGGTACCCAGAGGACCGGAGAGTTCGTTCCCGAGGATCCTAGCCTAGAGGGAGATGCTCCCCTAGACTTTGCCTAAAGGCCAGTTTGCCTACTTTTGGTACCGGACTTCGATTCTGGCAGACTTATTATTTTGGATGATTGTATGCTATTATGGGGCATGTATATATTCTTTTGATACACTTGGAGCATATGTCTGTACTATGTCAATTGTTGGATTTCTGGACTGCTCTTTCTTTCGGTCTTATATATCATATTCTCTCTTTATCGTGCTTTAGATTGGTGATTGAGTATTTATATATTTTATTGCCAGTTCTTATAGTTGAGATTGTACAGGTACCTATATCCTTGTGTAGATTAGACAGCGTTCTACCGCCGATTCTGCGGTGTAGGCTGGACGTACCCATGGCTCATGCCCAATTTTCAAGTACGGATCGTGACACAAGTAGTCGAGTCATTAAGGAAAAATAGCAAAATCACTTAAAATATGAATCTAGCCAAAACAGGCGTATACGATCTCAGGCGCATAAGGCAGATAAGCAAATAGGGAAACATAGGCTAAGCTACTCACAACAGAATAGGGTCAGGACAAGTAATTAAATCATTTAAATATAAATCCAATAAAAAATAGGCGCATAGGGTGGTCATGTTTCGACAACAAGGAAGCGCATGACATAGCCAGTCACCCAGCCATTAGCAGATGCATAACAATCATAGACGCATAGCAACCATAGACATATAGCAATCATAGGTGCATGATATCCATAGGCGCATAGCAATCATAGACGCATAGCAATCATAGGTGCAAGATGACCATAGGCTCATAGCAATCAAGCATGCGCTTTCTGTACATGATGACAGGGTCCATGCTGCAAGTTTTTATGACCACTTGGCATTTCTGTCGCATGGCCTAATGTACGCATAGAAGGTCGTCGTCCCCAAACAGCAAGTCTGCTATAAAAGTTCTGAAAACTTCCAATGGCCATAAGTTGTGTTCTAGACCTCGAAATGTGATAAAATAAAAGCATAAAATCAAATTCTATACCATATAGAACAATTGGTTTTCAAAGATAACTTTTAATAGATCAAAATCATGAAAACCCATAAAACCCTTGTTTAAAATCTTAGATCTATGCCAAAATATCCATCAAATCCAAAAATACCAAATACTAAAGATATAGAGAAGGTAAAAATGTATATTATAGAGCTAAATTAAGTAAAAAAAAGTATAAAAAAAAATTTAGCAAGTGGTCTCTCTATTTTGTGCAAGGAGTACTTGCCTAGGTGGTTAGAGAAATGAATGGAAGTGAATGAGGACAAAGAGAGAGAGTGGAAGAGAATATATATAGGGCTGGGGTGGAAGGGTAGTTTTGCTAAACCCTAACCCTATTATGCTCTAACCAAATGACTAATGGGTATGCTCCATGCTATATGATACAAATAATTAAGATACATATTTCATGCCATGATCAGGTGTAAATATAAGATACATGTAATTAAGACACAGGTACCAAATACCATATACAAAAAAATAAAATATTATGTATACCAGGAACGGGGAGTGAAACATCTGTATCAGAGGTAAAAAGGTGTATCTTAATGCGATAGTTCAAGATATTAAGGACTATGACATCATACTGAAAATAGATTAGCTTGACGCTTATAATGCCACCATTGACTGTGCAGAAAAGAAGGTCACCTTCCATATACCGGGAGTGACATGAGATATGATGGTGCAAATGCGTGTTAAATCGACGTTGTGGTAGAATGTTTTGACGTGTTCCAGGACGAGCTACCCGGTATGCCTCCCGATCGAGAAATTGAGTTCACCATCGATACATTTTCTAGTACTAGACCAATTTCCAAGGCTCCATACAGAATGACCCTTGTAGATATGAAGAAGATCAAAATCCAGTTACTAGTGTTTCTTGACAAGGGATTCATTTGGCCTAGTATTTTGCCATAGGGAGCTTCCGTATTGTTCATAAAGAAGAATGATGGGTCAATACGTCTGTGCGTCGACTACCGAGAGCTGAACATGGCCATAATTCAAAACAAATATCTACTGCCCCGAATCGATGAGTAATTCGATCAACTACAAGATGTCTCAGTATTTTCGAAGATTGATCTTTGCTGGGGTTACCATCAACTCAAGATCAAGCCAGACGATGTGTCGAAGTCAGTCTTTCACATTCGATACGACCATTATGAGTTCCTGGTAATGTCGTTCGGCCTAACAAACACCCCAATTGCCTTTATGGATTTAATGAATTGGGTGTTTCGACCCTTCTTCAACAAGTTCTTAGTAATTTTTTCGACGATATTCTCGTCTGCTTGAAGGACAAGCGATAACACATAGAGTATTTGTGTATCATACTCCGGACTCTTCAATTAGTTGTATACAAAGAAGAAAAAGTGTGAATTCTGGCAGAACAACGTATCGTTCCTTCGATTCATCATATTTGCTGAAGGCATTACAATCGATTGGAGGAAAGTCGAAGCCATTGTTGATTGGAAGTTGCATGCGTTAGCTAGTACAATTCGAAGCTTTTTTGGTTTGACGGGATACTATAGAAGGTTCATGAAGCACTTTGAGAAGATTGCAGCGCCCTTGACTCGCCTCACTCAAAAGAAAGTTGCATATGAGTGGTCGAACTACTGTGAAGCTTCCTTCCAAGAGCTGAAGCAGCGGCTCATTTTGGCCCCTATTCTCGTACTTCTGGATGGGGTAGAGGGTTTTCAAGTCTTCGGCGATGCTTCAGGCTAGGGCTGGGGATGTATGCTTATGTAGCGAGACAAGGTGATATCTTTCGCCTTGAGACAATTGAAGTCGCACGAAAAGAACTATCCTATAGAAGACTTAGAGTTGGAGGCGATTGTGTTCACGTTAAAACTGTATTCAATGCTACCTTTATGCTGTGGCGTACAGAATTTACATGGATCACAAGAACCTTAAGTATCTTTTCATTAAGAAGGAGCTGAACTTGTGACAAAGGCGTTGGCTAGAACTAATCAAGGACTCTGACTTGACGATTGACTATACATTAGGAAAAGAAAATATTGTGGCAGAAGCCCTGAGTCAAAAATATATTTCCTCGTTATCCATCAAGAGCATGCTACTATGGGACCTAGAAGAGATGGGCATCGACCTTCGGGTTCAGTTCAGAAAAGTGCAGTTGATGCAACTACAGCAAGAACTGAGCTTGTGGAAAAAGATCAAGACCGTTCAGAAGGACGATCCAAACTTGAAGAAGATATGGAAACTAATTTCAACAGGTAGGATGACTGACTTTGCAAAAGATGAGACTGACTTGCTATAATTGAAGGGTCAACTATGTGTTCGGGATGACTCAAAATAGCGAAAGAAGATATTATCAAAGGCGCACTATACAAAATATTCTTTACATCCAAGCAGCACCATGATGTATAAGGACCTTCGTGTAACATTCTTTTGGCACGGGATGAATAGAGATATAGCCCTCTTTGTGTCCCAATGCATGGCCTGTCAACAAGTAAAAGCTGAGCACCACAGACAGGACAGGGAGATGTAGAACCTTGTTATTTAAGAGTAAAAGTGGGAGCACAACTGTATGGACTTTATTGTTAGGTCACCGAAGATGCCATGGGGAATGTCGTCTTCTGGGTCATTATCGATCGACTAACCAAGTCAACGCATATTTTATTGCCATCAAAGTTACTTGGAGCGTCGATCGCCTGGCCCAGATTATTTTGACGAGATTGTGCATCTGCACAGAGTGCCAATATCTATCATCTCAGACTGGGATGAATGATTTCTGTCGTACTTTTGGAGTAGTCTTCAGTCGGCTATGGGGACTAAGTTAAACTTTAGTAATGCTTACCATCCTCAGACCGACGGCCAAACAGAATGCGTCAATCAAATTCTTGAAGACATGTTACGGCTCTGCATAATTAACTTGAAGTCAAGTTGGGACGTTCATCTACCGCGAGAAAAATTTATATACAACAATAGACACAAGTGAAGCATCCAGATGGCGCCGTACGAAGCCTTATACGGACGTAAGTGCAGATCACCCATTTGTTGTGATGAAGTAAGGAAGAGAAAGATTCTTGGCCTGGAACTGGTAGAATAGACCATGCAAAAAATTTGGCCTATTCGGGAAAGACTGAAGATTACACAGAGTCACCAAAAGAGCTACGCAGATACCCATCGACGATCCCTCGAGTTCCTGGAAGGCGATCACATGTTTCTCAAGGTACGTCCATACGAGGAGTCACCAGATTCGGTGCAAAAGGAAAGCTGAGTCCAAGATTTATTGGTCCTTTTGAAATATTGAAACGAGTCACCCTAGTTGTTTACCATATTGTATTACTGCCAACACTGTCGGATATGCACGATGTCTTCCATATATCTCTTTTTGATTACAGAAGTACTTGCACGATCTGAGCCACGTACTAGATTTTGGTCAGCTAAATCTAAAGGTAGACTTATCGTATGTGGAAGAATCGGTGTAGGTCTTGGAGTGCAAGAAAAAGTTGCTTCGAAAAATAGTGTTATCCCTTTCGTCCGAGTACTCTGGAGGAACCATTCGGTCGAGAGTCGACCTTGGAACTCAAATCAGAGATGAAGGAAAAGTTTTCTTCCCTATTTTTCTAGCGGTAGGTTCTCTTCTTAAGTTTTGAGGATAAAATTTTTTCTTAGTTGGCTATGGTTTAGTGCCCTGTCCCTACATCGTGCCCTATTTCTTGTCCATGGGATATGCGATAAAGGAACACTGTCGCCATCGAATTGGTCTGAATCGATTGACCGGGATCGATTGAATCGATTGAATGGGAATGATTGAATTAAGATCATTTTTTTGTTATGGAATGGTTTCTTCGGAATCCAATCCCATATTCAGCGGGTTGTGCCTCGAGGATGGACTCTGCTGCTGAGTCGGGAGAGACCTCGGTATTCTATTTTTCATGCTGCACTTGCTTCTTTGTATTTTGGTTTTCTGAATGCATTTTTGTGAATATTTTTGATGGTTTTCAGGGCTTGCATTCTTCGAGCTTCATATTTAATATCAAACTCTTTGAATAGGGCAGTGTTTTAATCAGTTGCTTATGTAATTTCAGGTAATTACGTAGGCACCAACTAAGTACAACCAATCGGTCTTTCGTCTTAACCAAACAATTAAGGTGAGTAGCTGACCCTTCTTTCCTTTGACCCTATTATTCTTTAACGAATCGATGACACCAAAAATATGCCATATTAGATGTAAATGCAACGACACAAATGCTTACTTCAAATGAATTATTGTATGACATCTCATATATACGGGTTATAGAACTGCTTTATCATATAACTGTTATGTGCTTACATATAACATGCTTATATAGAACTGTGCTAAGCAAAGATTGAATTGATTAAATGAATGTTGCAACGATACCATGAAACGTGTCTTGAATAATTTTTTTAGCTTAACACGGTCATGAATTACTTGTGCACAAGGGTGATTGTCTTTTCGGACGGTATGCCGGGGCTACGGGACCGATCTGGCCTAGGAAGAAACACAGATATCTATGTTGGATGCATGCCACGGTATGCAGTGGCTTTCAATAGGGCTCGCTACCTGCGCTGAAGGACCTCTGTCTTACCAAGATATATGTCCAAGATGGCTTGTCATGCCAGTGAACTTCACTAAATGCACACTATGGTATTCATCATTATCAAAATAACAAGGAAGAACGTGGTAAGCTTTATACTGCAACGGCACGCTCTGCCGTGGGTACGATCTATCATCATTATGTTAATTGTGCCTTTTAAATGCTTTCATGAATTGATGAGAATGGCTAGAAAGTTCACCAAATATATATATATATATATATATATATATATATATATATATATATATATATATATATATATATATATATATATATATATATCCCTGTTCACTAAATTTCTTGAACCAAATGAGAGCTTGAAACATAATTAGCCACCCACTAGTATACATGCAATGTAGTGATCCTCACTCTCCACATGTGCTCCAAACCAAGATAGCGTACGAAGGAACTGAAGGCGATGCTTGCCATATTTTGAAGCCTTGCTAGCGTGTGAAGGCAAATCACCAACCTTTTGATGCTCCGATCAAGACCTATATCGCGGCAACTCTCTCCGATCCCAGGTCTAAGAGAGTGTTTTGTTGCTTATATATAAAAGGATGTAAATGTATGGAATGACTATCTCATCATCGTTTATTTTGCATATGGTTCAAGTTGTAAGCCCGCGCGGCACCTTTGTCATCGAGTCTATAGCATGATGTACATTATCAATAAAGTATTAGTTTCCTTCTATATATGCCTTGTCAAATATTCTGCGTACTCTCTTTGTTGTTGTGTTTTCTTCTATATATATTATATTTATTTTTTTAATATGTGAATTTTATATAAAAATAACAAAATTTAAACTAACAAATATATACAATCTAAATTAACTAATTTAAGATATAATATGAATAATACCCAAAAATAATTAATGTAAATTATCTGTGTTATTATCTATATTATTTATAATAAAATTAATTTGCTTGAAATATATAGATAATAACATAGATAATTTTATTTGATAAATAATATAAATTTCAACAACAATGGATAAAAAGAGAGAGCATCGTCTTAAGTGTTAGCTTTCTATATAACTGAATATTTGTAGAATATCGTTAAAATTATATTATTATTTAAATAGAAAGATATAATATTTTGATAACATAATTTTATTTTTCAAAATAAGTATTTTAGATTGTATTTGTCAAAATATTTATTTAAAAATATAATATGAATAATACCACCAAATTCAAACAAATAATGTTCTTCAAAAAGTTTTTTCTATTATATTTAAAATAATAACAAATATGGTATTATCTATTTGTTGATTATTTTCTATTACTATTATATTTTGATACCATAATATATAGAATTATTTTTTGTTTCTCTTTAAATCATAAAATATTGTTAAAATTATCTATGTCATTATCTATATTATTTAAATCAATTTAATTTTATTTATAGATAAAAATGAATAATAAATTTTGATTTTTATCCCCCATTTAATTTTATTATAGATAATAACAAATTTGAATAGATAATAACAAATCATCTATTAGTAATATCCCAAAAAATAAAATATGGATTATAATAATAAATCAAAAATATTTATTTAAATATATAATATCGGTAATATCCATACAAATAAAAAACCAAACCAATATACTAAACCCAAAAAAACTAAACCAAAACAAAAGCAACCAAATAAAAAAAAAACATGATTTCGCTAGAGCCATCGGCGGAACATTATTTCTTTCAAAATTTTCAAACTTATTTTAGTTTATCTAATTTAAGTAAACACATTATCGTTATAGAAATTTTTCTGTAATTCAAATGAATAATCCGTACCAGAAGGTATATATATATATATATATATATATATATATATATATATATATATATATATATATATATATATATATATATATATATATATATATATATATATTTGTTTTTTTTAAACAAACACATTTTATTGAAAATAAAGGGGGAGCTCAGAAAGTGCTATACAGGTGCAGGGTAAGAAAACACAAAAGGGCCCTGATAAACACGTAAATTAAAACATCATGTGGAAATATGATTTTTTGGAATATTGAGGAACCAAAATTCTGAAAAAATCGCAGGGTTCCTGGGCATTTCAAAATTCTGAAAAGCAAATTACAAAATTTCGAAATTCAAAATAAAGCATCACGTAAGCGTCTGTACGGGCGCTAAGCCCTAGGGGGAGTGGGCGCTGAGCCCTAGGAGGTGGTTGGTGGGCACGAAGCCCGAGGGCGCCCAGCCCGATAGGATGACCTGCCCGAGGGGAGGGGGGCGCACGGCTCGAGGAGCCTCGCCCCCCCAGCGCGGATCTCGGAGCAGACTCTGACGGGCGGGTGGTCCGACGAGGGGGCCTGTCCGACGGGGTGGAGATGCTCGGCAGTGGGCGAGAGCAGCCGGAGGGGGACCTAGCTAGGTGGCGAGACGGTCGGAGGGGGCAGTCCAGGCGCGCGAAGTGAGGAGGGCAGTCTCCAGCGGCCCCCGAGGGAGGGGGGTTAGAGACCCGGAGAGGGAGGGGGAGAGGGTGGAAGCCCGAGGAGGGGGGCGGGGCACGGCCACCTGGGGGGAGGGTCGACTGTGCCGTCAGGGGGAGGGAGCAAAGGCTCAACTTCTGGGCGGCCACCGGCCTAAATCCGGGTGGGAGGGGCTGCCAGCAGGTGGCGCAGGGGGCGCCGGAGCTCCGGAGGCTGCGCCACCGCGGGCGAGAAGCCACCGGCAGACGCCGGGGAGGCCAAGACGGGGGCGGGAGAGCTCATCGGGGGCCACATCGTGGAGGCCGAAGAGGGGGCGGAGGGCCTCTGCACGGCCACCATGGCCCACGAGGAGGGGGGACCTCCGATGAAGGGGAGAACGTCGGCGTGAGGGAAGTGGAGGAGACGAGGAGCGGGCCTGTGCCACCGGGCGCCGGAATGGGCGGCATCGGCCACCGAAGATTGAAGAACGCGTCCGCCTCCGAGGGTGGGGGCGACGCCGGTTTGGGAGGAGGCGGCGGCCACGTAAGGGGAGTGACGATGGGAGGAGATGCCGGGAGGGAGGAGAGTGCGGAGGAGGGGGCGCGTCCGGCGAAGCAGCGGGGGGGACTACAAGAGACGGAGGGGCCGAAGCGGGCACACTGAGCGAAACGACAGCCGACCGGTGGTGCCGATGCCGCCGAGGACGTCGACGACGCCGCTGGGGATAGGGAAGGAGGGGGGATGGGATTGGGGGTGGCCCCACTGGGACGACGCCGGAGGGGTGGTCCAGGCGGAGCCCGGCCAACCTAGGGTGAGGGGGAAGCCTCCGAGGGAAAAAAAAACCCGGCTGGGGTGGCCTGGCCGGGAAGGCCGACCGGATCCCATGGTGGAGGGGCGGTGGCCGGAACCCAGCCGAGCCACCAGCACCCAAGGGGGAGGGGCGGTGAGGCGAGGATAGGACCCACCGGCTGCCGCCGTCCCACCGGCTTCTCCCGAGTACCATGCTTCCGAGCACCAGGCCTCATCTCATATATATATATATATATATATATATATATATATATATATATATATATATATATATATATATATATATATAAAATATATATATATAAAATATATATATATAAAATATATATATATATATATATTTATTTATATTTATATAGTTATATATATATATATATATATCCAAGGGGGAGGGGCGGTTAGGCGAGGATAGGACCCACCGGCTGCCGCCGTCCCACCGGCTTCTCCCGAGTACCATGCTCCCGAGCACCAGGCCTCATCTCATTGATATATATATATATATATATATATATATATATATATATATATATATATATATATAAATATATATTATATATATATATATAATATTTTATCTTGTTTTTAGTTGAGCCCTCAAAAGAGGGTAACAATAGAGTTGGTAATTTAGTCTATCATCAGCTAGAAGGTGGGATCATGTGGTACATGATAATTCTCTTTTAAAGTATATGGACCGAGTCCAATATTGCACCTCGTGTTCCAACTCCGGTTCGGATCACACTGTATTCCCAACAAGTGGTATCAAAGAACATATTGGCACACAAATGATGGTGTGGGCGAACATGTTGGTTTGGTTATATGGTCGAACGGATCAAGATCTGCACACAAATTATGGTGTGGATAAACGTGTCGGTTTGGTTCTATGGTCGAATGGATCGATATTGGCACACAAATGATGGTGTGGATGAACGTGTCATTTTGGTTCTTTGGTCGAATGGATCGAGGCACACAAATGATGGTGTAGATGTGTTGGAGTGGGTGTGGTTCCCAACCTATGTGGAGAATACTCGGAGAGCGACGAGCGCCATCCATATGTCGGAGAAGCTCGGGGAGTGCATGGATCCAATTTTGGAACATATATAGTAAGGAAATATATGATTTGATTTTCATATTTACTTTGATCATATATTTATGATTGGATCCTTCATACAGTAACTTTTTATATAATTGGGCTTCCAATTATGGCAAGCCAATTATGATTGGATTTCTATTAAATATATGATTGATGTATATTGGAAGTTTCCATATATATTGGCTTTTTATGTACGGATTACCAAGGGCTTATAAAAGGGTGATGCATGCTAGTTGCAAACTCATCTAAAAAATAAGAGTGTTTTACAATCTTTGAGAGAGAGAGAGAGAGAGAGAGAGGATTAAGGACTATTGTGAATGAGAAATTGTTTCGAATAATTTTTCGGCATCTCTTGTTCTTCGAAGTCCGCAATCAAATTTTTTTTCTTTCAAGTGAGTTGCGGTGATCCGTGTTGGATCGGGAGGAGCTTGTAGAGGGTGTATTCTCTTTATTCCATTAGTGGAGATTCTTCAGGGTTGGACTCTGATCGTCCCGTGGTTTTTCCCGCAAGGGTTTTCCACGTCAAAAATCTTTGTGACTACGATTGTGTTTGGCATTTTTGGTTTGTGTGCTTTTGCTCGGTTCTCTTACAAGACTTTCTAGTTTGGGAGAACGGTTTCCGTGCTTCGTTCCCAACAGAGTGGTATCAAAACTTTGAGTTCAAAGGAGTGTCAGAAGTTGACAGTCAAACCAGGAAGCAGAGATCGACGCGAAGTCGGTGCATATGGTGAACCTGAACGGTACCAACTACCATTATTAGTGGAGCAAGATGAAGGATTTAATGTTCGTTAAGAAGCTGCATCTTCCAGTATTTGCATCCGAGAAGCCCAGTGACAAATCTGATGAGGACTGGAACTTCGAGCATATACAGGTGTGTGGGTACATACGGTAGTTCGTTAACGAGAATGTGTAAAACCACGTTGCCAATATTGAGCATACGAAGACATTGTAGGAGAAGTTGGAATCTTTGTACACGAAAAAAACTGGGATAAACAAACTGTTCCTGATCCGGATGATGACGGGTCTGCGGTATAAAGATGGTGCATCCAATACGGATCACTTGAGTGAGTTCCAGGGCGTGGTGGACCAGCTATCCTCGATGGGAGTCAAGTTCGACGACGAGGTTCAAGGACTTTGGTTGCTATGTACATTGCCAGACTCATGGAAGACCGTACGAGTATCTATGATGCTTCTGCTTCGAAAGGCGTGGTCAGTCTAGAGTTTGCCAAGAGCAGGGTACTGAATGAAGAGATGCTGAGACGTTCTCAGGGCACTTCATCGACATCCCACTCAGAGGCACTAGTTTCAGAGAGCCACGAAAGGGGCAAAAGCAGGGGCCCAGGTGGTGGCAGAGATAAGAGCAGAGGAAAGTCCAAGGGTCAGTACGAGGACTCGGAGTGTTGCCATTATGGAAAGAAGGGCCACATCAAGCAGAACTGTTTCGCTTGGAAGAGAGAAGAAAGGCGATAAGGGGAAGCAAGATGAGAATACTACAACGGTGGCCTCGATACATGGAGGCGATGTGATCATCGTAGGTGATGAGGTTATCACAAACCTCGCTTGTGATGACAATTCTTGGTTGGTGGACTCAGGGGCTTCAGCACATGTATCTCATAACAGGGCACTATTTGCCACTTACACGACAGACGACTGTGGAGTGTTGAAGATGGGAAATAGAGATGTGTCGAAGGCGGTTGCCATTGGAGATGTGCATTTGAGGATGAAGACAGGTACAGTTCTTGTTCTCAAAGATGTTCGTCATGTCCCTGATATCCGTTTCAACCTGGTGTCGGTTGGAAGGTTGGATGACGAGAGATTCTTCAGTCTCTTCGGGAATAGTCAGTGGAAGCTTTCCAGAGGTTTGATGGTGATTGCCAGAGGAAGTAAGAAGTCCGGCGTCTACTATATGGAGGAGAGCACACATGGGGCACTGGAGGTAAACGCAGTCAGTGATGCGACTACCGAGTTGTGGCATAGGCGGCTTGGCCATATCAGTGAGAAGGGGATGAGCTACTTGGTAAACATGAAGGTGATTCCAAGGCTCAAGTCTACAAAGTTGGAGAAATATACGTACTGCTTAGCTGGAAAGCAAAATAGGGTGTCTTTCCAAAGTCATCCAAGTTCAAGGAAGTCGACGTTGCTCGAGTTGATTCACTCGGATGTCTGCGGTCCTATGAAGGTAAAATCTAATGGTGGTGCTTCTTACTTTGTAACTTTTATTGATGACTGTTCCAGGAAGGTTTGGGTCTATGCTTTAAAGACCAAGAATCAGGTGCTGCCCACTTTCAAAGAGTTTTAGGCCTCTGTGAAAGAGAGACGAGCAAAAAGTTATTGTTTATTCGGTCAGACAACGGCGACGAATACATTGGTCCCTTTGATGCGTATTACAGATAGCAAGGGATACGACACCAGAAGACTCCACCCAAGGCACCTCAACTCAATGGTGTAGCAGAGCACATGAACAGGACACTGATGGAGAGGGTGCGGTGTTTGCTGTCAGAAGCAAATTTGCCAAGCAGTTATTGGGGTGAGGCTCTTCTCATAGCTGCTTATGTTATTAATTTATCTTCTAGTGCTCCTTTGTAGGGTGATGTGCATGATAAAGTATGGTACGACAAAGAGCCGTCATACAATCACCTATGAGTGTTTGGTTGTAAGGCCTTCGTGCATGTACCGAAGGACGAGAGGTCCAAACTTGATCTGAAGACGAGGCGATGCATCTTTGTCGGCTACGGTCGGGATGAGTTTGGCTATACTCTACGACCCAGTGGAAAGAAAGCTCTACAGAAGCAGGGACGTGGTATTCGTCGTGGATCAGACTACGACCAACACTTAGGATCCCGAGACGCCTTCTGAGGCTGAGAAATTGCCTGAGTTATAGTCATTTCGCTTCGAGCAGTTTCCAGAGGACATCACAGAGGATCCAGTTATAGGAGAGCCAGTGCATGGAGTTGCTCCTAACCTTGATCATCAGCCTACTGATGGTGGTCAGGGTGTCCCTCAAAAGGATGAGCATACCGAAGAGGTAGTTCCTGAAGGGGATGAGACTATTGGTATACTGCCAGCACCAGTGGCTCTACTGAAAAGGAGCGACAGAGATCGTCGACCATATACGAGATACTCACCGGGTGAGTATGTGCTACTGACTGACGGGAGAGAGCCCGAAAGCTTTGCAGAGGCTATAGAAGACGAACACAGGTAGGAGTGGATACAGGCTATGCAGGAGAAGATGAGTTCCTTACACGCCAATTCCACTTATGAGCTGGTGCAGTTGCCAAAGGGAAAGAAGGCTTTGAAGAATCGATGGGTATTTAGAGTGAAGCAGACGGATGATGCTACTCGCCCTCGATACAAAGCGAGGTTGGTAGTTAAAGGCTACGGTCAGCGGAAAGGCGTGAATTATGATGAGATCTTTTTACCAGTCGTCAAGCAGTCGTCTATTCGGGTGGTGCTAGCATTGGCAGCCAGTTTCGACTTAGAGGTCGAGCAGATGGACGTGAAAACGATATTCCTCTACGGTGATCTTGAGAAGGAGTTATACATAGAGCAGCCAAAGGAATTTTGTGAGAAGGACAAGTCACATTTGGTCTGCCGGTTGAAGAAGAGCTTGTATGGTCTGAAGTAGGCTCCGAGGCAGTGGTACATAAAGTTCGAGTCATTTATGGGGGAGCATGGTTATGCACGGACGACGTCAGACCATTGTGTATTTGTGAGGTACTTTGTCGAGGATGATTTCATTATTTTATTGCTCTATGTTGATGACATCCTATTATTGGATTGGAATGCCACTATGATAGCGGAATTGAGGCGCCAACTGGGCACGACCTTCTCTATGAAAGATTTGGGTGCAATAAAGACTATTTTTAGGATGGAGATCAGTCGAGAAAGAGAGTCCAAGCTGCTACACTTGTCCCAAAAGAAGTACAGTCACCGGGTACCTCAGCATTTCGGGATGGAGGGGTCGAAGAAAGTGAGTTGCCCCATTGCGGCTCACTTTAATTTCACTGAGGAGCAGTATCCATCTACCAAGGACGAAAAAGAAGATATGGAGCGGGTTCCATATTCCTCAGCTGTGGTAAACCTTATGTATGCTATGGTGTGTACGAGGCCAGACATCGCTCATACAGTTGACATAGTTAGCAGGTACCTTTCAAATCCTGGAAGGGTATATTGGATTACGGTCAAGTGGATTCTACGATACCCTCAGGGCACTGCTGATTGGAGACTTTCTCTTGGTGGTGACGAGCCGAAGCTGGTTGGGTATACCGATGCTGATATGGCTGGAGATGTAGATACGAGGCGATCGACTTTAGGCTATTGATGATGTTTGCTGGAGGAGTAGTATCGTGGCAGTCGCGGTTGCAGAAGTGTGTTGCCTTGTCGACGACAGAGGCAGAGTACATTGCGTCGACGGAAGCTTACAAGGAGTTACTGTGGATGAAAAAGCTGTTGCAGAAAATTGGACTGAAGCAAGAGCAGTATACTTTGCTTTACGATAGCCAGAGTGTCATTCACCTTGTGAAGAACCAGATATTTCATAGTCAGTCCAAGCACATTGAGACTCGGTATCATTGGTACGAGATGTGGTTGAGAATAAGGACGTGATGCTTAAGAAGGTCCGTACTGATGATAATGGAACGGACATGCTCACGAAGGTTCTACCAAGGAAGAAGTTTGAGTACTGCAAGCGGATCGTCGGGATGACGAGTTCCTCTACCTAGTTGTGAAGGAAATGATTTGTTGGAGTGGGTGGGGTTCCCAACCTATGTGGAGAATACCCCGGAGAGCGACGAGCACCATCCATATTTCGGAGAAGCTCGGAAAATGCATGGATCCTATTTTGGAACGTATATGGTAAGAAAATATATGATTGGATTTCCATATTTACTTTGATCATATATTTATGATTGGACCCTTTATATAGTAACTTTTTATATAATTGGGCTTCCAATTATGTCAAGCCAATTATGATTAGATTTCCATTAAATATATGATCGATGCATATTGAAGTTTCTATATATATTGGCCTTCCATATATGGATTACCAAGGGCTTATAAAAGGGTAATGCATGCTAGTTGAAAACTTATCTAAAAAATAAGAGTGCTTTACAATCTTTGAGAGAGAGAGAGGATTAAGGACTATTATGAAGGAGAGCTTGTTTCGAATAATTTTTCGGCATCTCTTGTTCTTCGGAGTCCGCAATCAAAAAATTTCTTCTTTCAAGTGAGTTGTGGTGATCCGTGTTGGATCGGGAGGAGCTTGTAGAGGGTGTGTTCTCTTTATTTCATTAGTGGAGGTTCTTCAGGATTGGACTCCGATTATCCCGTAGTTTTTTCTGCAAGGGTTTTCCACGTCAAAAATTATTATCTGCGATTGTGTTTGGCATTTTAGGTTTGTGTGCTTTTGCTCGATTCTATTGCAAGACTTTCTGGTTTGGGGGAACGGTTTCCGTGCTTCATTCCCAACAGGATGAACATGTCAATTTGGTTCTGTGGTCGAATAAATAAAGATTGGCACACAAATTATGGTGTGGATGAATGTGTCAATTTGGTTCTGTGACCGAACAGATCGAGATGGCAATATGTTGGATCTCCTAAGTACTCGGCTGGTGGTAACGAGCATAGATTATTGGATTGTATCTCATTTTCCAACAATATATATTTTTTTATTTCTCATTTTCCAACAATATATATATATATATATATATATATATATATATATATACTATTAGCAGATGACCTCTAGCCTAGTGCCGAGTGGTCAAGAGATCGATTTCCGTTGGAAGCGTGTATATATATATATATATATATATATATATATATATATATATATATATATATATATATATATATATATATATCAAGAGAATTTCCCCTCCAGGCGATTAGGGCTTCCGGAGATCGTGGCTCCCTCCGGGCAACTTCTGGCGATGGCCTCGGCGGGGGGCTCCGCCCCCCCTGACGGGTCGACGGCGGGGGCCTCCGGCCAACCCGGCCGTCCATTGGCGGGCGTCGGCCTGGGCGATCCGCCGATCTTTGGCGGCTTGCAAGGGAAGGTAGGGGGCTCCATCCCACCTGTTGGACCTGCGGTGGGGGCCTCCGGCAACCGTGGTCAGTCGGCGGTCGGCGTCATCCATGGGGATGACCAGCTGAGACGTGGAGCAGAAGTAGATCTGCGGGCGTCGACCGGGGCCTTTGGACCTTCTGTTGGGCCAGTGGCGGGGGCCATCGGCCTACAGTGCACGTCTGGTGTCGTCGCCCCTGTGGGAGACACGCCGGTGAGTGCTGCAGGAGATGGTTCAGCGGTGGGGGCTCCCGCCAATGGCCGTCGCTTGGCGATCGACGTCCTTGGGAGTGACCCGCATGGGTACGGCGTTGGAGGTGTCCCTTGCAGCGCAGAGCGGTTGTCGACGGGGGGTCTCGGCCCCACGGGCAATAAGGTTGCGCGTGGGTGGGGCGGTGTCTCTGCTACCGTGGGAGGCTCCATCGGGGTTCCTGCCACGGTGGGAGGCTCTGCACCCCGCCCCGGTCCCTCGAGCATTGGGCCGGTGGCTTATGACAAGGCGGCATTGAGTTTGGAACCCTCGACAACGGCGGCGGCCACGTCGACGGTGGGTAGCACGGCGCGGAGCTTCGCTGCGGTGGTGGGCGGATCCGCGACGAAGTCTACAACTAGTTTGTCGAGAGTTGATTTTAGACCAGCCATTGTTTCCGATGGCCGGAAGGTGGTTATTTTTTCTCAGTTGGACATGGAGGCCCTCACGGCGCCGTGTGGGCTAGACCTATGTAAAACCCCTAAAATTTCTACTATTATTTTTTATATATTAAATTTAGAACTGATTTAAAATTTTCGTAATACACGTCGCATAGTCGTATTATACGTCGCGCATGACTTATATTTCTTTTTTAAAATTGCTCGACGAGTACGAATATGTGCGAGCGTACATATTTTTGAAAAAACATTATTTTATTATTTTTATGGTTTCAATATAATATAGGTAATAATTATTTCTAGCTATCATTTCAAGTTTATGGTTTTAATTATGAAAAGCCTTTTATTTATGCAGTTATAATTATAAAGTATTTTCCCATAAAATGGTATATTAGAAAGTATATTTATGTAAAAAATATTTGTGCATACATATAGCTCGTAAATATTTATTAGTTTATTTTAAATAAAAATGCAATTTTTGAAATTAATATTATTAGTATTTTTGGAAAGCAGATTTTGAATTTATTATGGAGATTTAATTCTTGATTTGAATCTATGTATTTATTTAAATAGTTAAATAATAGAAATTTGATTTATTGATTTGGTTTTAAACTAAGAGAACATAATTTGATTTGGATTTGGATTTGATTGCTTTTAAACTAATTATGGAAATATCCAAATTGGGTTTTAAATATCCTAATCTTTATCTTATTGGGAATTCCCACATCCTATAAATAGGCAGGTACTCCTCCAATTTATTTTTATCATCTACCAAATTGTCTCCACAAATTATTCCACAAAGTGTACGTGCCTCGTGTCGGTGTCCATCTCTTCCGTGTCAGCCGTGGCGGCCTCGGGTCCGACCCCGGGTGTCATTCCAATCTTATTCTATTATTTACAAATTACATTATTCTCCGTGTCGGACACCCCCGACGCAATCAAAGCCTAAGTCTATCCTAGCTAACTCCGACCAATCCCCGTTCCTCCTCACCATCCAGCAAACACCTCCACTCACGACTCCCCCGCTCTCCTCGAGCATTTCTCCGTAATCCGGCCAAACCCAAACACCCAATACCGATCACCTACTCCGCCGCCACCGCCAGTAATCAACACCAACAGCACTTCAAACCCCAGACCCGACCACACCACCGCAGCCTTGCCAAACCCGCCACCCCTGTTCACCGGCCAACAAACCCCGCCACTACTAAAACTAAAAATCACGATCAACCATCACCACAAATACGTACCTTTTCCGGCCAGATCCGTCGGCAACTCAGCGACGCCGCTCTCCTCCTCTCGGCAACGTTTCTGCGCCTCCCTGTGGACCTGCGCCCGGCCGCCGTCATCCATATTTGCAACGCCGACGTCGATCTCTCCGGTGTGACGCCATACCGGCTGACGAGCAGCCCTGACGTCGAGCGCCGCCCGTACCGGGGTTGCACGGAGCCAGTCTCCGGAGACCCTTTTCCTCTCCTCCGTGAGTCACCTCCGACAGCTTCGCCCAAACCCCCATCCTCCACCTCACTCCCGCGAGCCCAGCGCTCCGCCGTCTGACCGGAGACCTCCGCCGGTGAGCCACCCCGCTGGCACACCATCGCCGGACCCCGCCCTTCCTCTTTCCTCCGCACAGCCATCGACTGGCCCTCTATACTTCCGCCGCCCCTTCCTTTGCGCCACCCCCAAGCGCGGGACCGACCACCCGCTCCCAAGGTCGCCCAGAAACCACTCCGCCGAGCGAGCCACCGCCTACCGCCGTTGACGACCGCCCACTCTCTCCCCCTTCCAACCCTTCCGTCGATGGATCCCAGCCACCGGCTCCTTTCTCAGCCACCGCTGGATCTCCCGTCCGCCGGCCGACTTCTTCCTTCTGCTGCGCCAGCGCGAGCGCGCCGCCCGCACACAGCTCCGCGCGGCGCCGCCCCAAAACCCCTCTCGCCCCCTTCCGTCGACCGCTCCGCCGACCCCCCTTCTCTTCTCGCCGCCGCTCGATCTCTCTCCCGCTTCCCCTTACTTTCCTAATTTTACTCTCTCTCTCCTCCTCCATCTGTTCTGTTCGTTTTTATTTTTTTTATTTTTATTTTTTTCATCACTCTCTTTTCGAAAGCTATATGAGAAAACACCACATCAGACATCAGTACCTAATATTTCATCATGTATTATTATTATTATTTTTTTATTATTATTATTACTATTATTATTTTAAATTCTATTGATATAATTATTATTATTATTATTATTTTGTTGTAATTATTATTATTATCTTTACTATTATTATTCTATGTTTTTTTGTGTTGTTTTTATTTAGTAGAGAAGAGACACAGTACTGATGAGCTGGTTCTTTGCTTTATTTATATTTTTGTATATTTTATCAAATTTGTATATGGTATCTACTTAGTATAAGTATTATTATGTAATATTGTTTCTATTATATTCATTGTTAATATTAGTATTGTTGATTAATTATTATTTCTAAAAATATTTTTGTAGAAAAATTTTGTATTAGACTTAGCCTATAATTATACTCAAATTATTTTAGAAGCCAAAAATAATTCTATTATTACGAACTTGGAGTTTTTGCCTATAAACGATTTTTGATAAAATATAGTTTCAATTATAAATAGTTTTCTAAATCGTATATTATTTTTATTCAAATTTCTTTCACTATCCTCCTATCCATGACTAAGCCCATTATTCCTAATCCCTCACCATTTCTGTCATTCCCCCTGTCCACCCTAACTAATTCGACCATCCCGAACCCGATGGAACTGTCCGTACCCCCATCAGAGGTCGCCTTGTATAGTTGTCGTACCGAAGCCGCAGATCGTGCCACCTTGATCATCGCAGCACACCAGGCATACTACTAGGAAAGACACCTTGCCATTCGCTGTTTAATTATTTTTAGCTCATATTTCATGCATTAATTATTTTTTTTATGTAAAATAAACTGTGATACATGGCATAACTATTAGAACTTACTGTTCATTTATATTTCCTGCTGTGTATTAATTTTTTTTACAAATTAAACCTATATTTAAGGGACCACCTTGTGTGTTGCATTCATTGGCCTTGACACGTTGTAAATACGAAGTTATGTGTCACATGTAGAACACGGAAGTGCGTGATTGGCTGGCCACCAGTACGTACAAGCCGTGCGATAGGAATAACCGCTAATAGAGGTTGCATGCTAGTTTGACTTAGCTGTTATAGAGGTTTTGTGTTGTGGATGCAACATAGTAGGCATTGGGCGGGAAGGACAATTCCTTAGCGTATGTGCTTCGATGCACTTTCCTTGTGACCCGGACTCTCCGCTGGAGATACGAAGTTGATGACCCATGATTACTGACGGCCACTGATGATTCTGCGGAACGTCATGCTCTTACTGATGGGGCCTCTGGTGCCCAAGAGGGGACCATGCCGATCCTATTCAGCCAGGGCCCATGCGTAGGAAGGATTGTTCTTAACTACATTTCACTTAGAACGGTTAGGCTACCTTATCCGTTAGGTACGAGTACTTTTGGTTTTTGTACTTGTATCTGACCGTGGCTTGGAATAATAACTTGTCGCGGATTAGTTCATCACATCTTGTCCTTGTTTGGTTGTAGGTGTGACTTACTACTTCGATGAGAAGGTATTGAACCTTGTTGGGGTCCGGATACCATATTGGATTTATAGCATGGAAAGATACGTCACCGTGAATTAGTTTACCATCTCCTGTCCTTGTTTGGTTGGGGGAATGGTACGCTCATTCAGTAGGTGCGTATTGGACCATGTTATAATTCGATTTACTTATTTATTTGAGCAATATTTATTCAGTTTATATGGCATGATATTATGTGTCTTGTTACGTCCCTCTGAGGACCTGGTTGTCTTGCCAGGTGTGTGCTATTGTCTTTCGCAGGTGCTTTAGCTCTAGCCGTGTTCATTGCTATTTCTTGAGGATGATTGCACTTGGATCATCTTCGCTTCGCTCGCCAAATTCATATTCTTATGTATTTTTCCTTTACTTGTTGGTAGTGGATTTGTCTCCGCCCAATATATTGTATCAAGACAATTCATTATCTTTATATGATGTCTTTTATTCATTTATTTGCGTGGATGAGATTAGTTATGGTTCTACTGCATTTTACAGCTTATGTATTTATACGAGGCTTCCATATATTGGAGTATACTTCGTATGAATACAGCTGGCATGTCTATGTTCCTAGTCCTACGTATTTTGGGACTGGAGCGTTACATATTTTTGTGGTGGCCCATGCAGGTCAAGATAAATTGTTTGGTTACTTCACCGTACCAAGCAAGCCTGCGTATAGGATTAGAAGTCTAGGATCTCATCCACATACTTGACCACTTTCCTTGATTTTTATCTACCGTATGACTCATCAATTGCATCTTGCTTGATTCCTCCTATCATTATTCTTATCTTCCCTTCGTGCTTACTAGAGATTGACCCTACTAGTTAGATGTCCCAAACACCATTAGTTTAAATCCTTTAAGTTGGGTAGACTACCTTATGACCTAGCAACCCCTTTGACCTAGTGACCTATATTAGCGAGCTTATTTAGATCCTAGAATCTAGAGGACCTAACCCGTCTAGCCAACCAAGGACTTGGAGACTATAGGACAATTGTATGACTTAGAATCATTCTACCTTCTTTTAATCTAAATCTCTTGTGTCTATGTTTTTACCACTTTGACTAATGTTGCAACTATAATCTAGTTTTGCAAACTCACCTATTTATCGAGTTTGTTCATGACTTATGCTATTGAGCGGCCGCTCACTAACATATTGTCTAATCAGAACCGGTGCATGATGGTCTGATCAACCGAGTGCACTTTGGTTCGCTTTTATCTATTATTCTACGTGGATATAACTTAATTAAACTTGGCCTTTAGAATTCCATCCACGACTGCCTTGACAATTCCTTTGAAATTTTATTCGGTCGCCTTTGAACCACGTATTCGTATTCGATAACGTCTCCTTCGAACTCTATATTCCTTTCTCCTTCACCTATTTTAGAAGAACGAAAGCGTTGTACTAGAACTTCCTTTAGCCTTCCTATCTGCTATGACCATTCTCACTCGATGTTGCTATCCTAAACTACTCGACCCTATCAAGATCCTCCAAACGCTAAATTAAAGCGAATCTATTTCGTTCTCTTAATCGTAACCCTCATTCATTACCCGTGACCATACCGTATTGTATTTCTACGATCTAGATCGCGATTTCTTTCGACATGATTTTGTGAAAATATTGTCATCATTGGATCCCCCATTGATACCCCTTGTGTCCTCTCACCCCCTACGAATTCTTAATTTCGGGGACGAAATTCTTTTAATTTGGGTAGGATGTAAAACCCCTAAAATTTCTACTATTATTTTTTATATATTAAATTTAGTACTGATTTAAAATTTTCGTAATACACGTCGCATAGTCGTATTATACGTCGCGCACGACTTATATTTCTTTTTTGAAATTGTTCGACGAGTGCGAATATGTGCGAGCGTACATATTTTTGAAAAAATATTATTTTATTATTTTTATGGTTTCAATATAATATAGGTAATAATTATTTCTAGCTATCATTTCAAGTTTATGGTTTTAATTATGAAAAGCCTTTTATTTATGCAGTTATAATTATAAAGTATTTTCCCATAAAATGGTATATTAGAAAGTATATTTATGTAAAGAATATTTGTGCATACATATAGCTCGTAAATATTTATTAGTTTATTTTAAATAAAAATGCAATTTTCGAAATTAATATTATTAGTATTTTTGGAAAGCAGATTTTGAATTTATTATGGAGATTTAAATCTTGATTTGAATCTATGTATTTATTTAAATAGTTAAATAATAGAAATTTGATTTATTGATTTGGTTTTAAACTAAGAGAATTTAATTTGATTTGGATTTGGATTTAGATTTGATTGCTTTTAAACTAAATATGGAAATATCCAAATTGGGTTTTAAATATCCTAATCTTTATCTTATTGGGAATTCCCACATCCTATAAATAGGCAGGTACTCCTCCAATTTATTTTTATCATCTACCAAATTGTCTCCACAAATTATTCCACAAAGTGTACGTGCCTCGTGTCGGTGTCCATCTCTTCCGTGTCAGCCGTGGCGGCCTCGGGTCCGACCCCGGGTGTCATTCCAATCTTATTCCATTATTTATAAATTACATTATTCTCCGTGTCGGACACCCCCGACGCAATCAAAGCCTAAGTCTATCCTAGCTAACTCCGACCAATCCCCGTTCCTCCTCACCATCCAGCAAACACCTCCACCCACGACTCCCCCTCTCCCCTCGAGCATTTCTCTGCAATCCGGCCAAACCCAAACACCCAACACCGATCACCTACTCCGCCGCCACCGCCAGTAATCAACACCACCAGCACTTCAAACCCCAGACCCGACCACACCACCGCAGCCTTGCCAAACCCGCCACCCCTGTTCACCGGCCAACAAACCCCGCCACTACTAAAACCAAAAATCACGATCAACCATCACCACAAATACGTACCTGTTCCGACCAGATCCGTCGGCAACTCAGCAACGCTGCACTCCTCCTCTCGACAACGTTCCCGCGCCTCTCTGTGGACCTGCGCCCGGCCGCCGTCATCCATATTTGCAACGCCGACGTCGATCTCTCCGGTGTGACGCCATACCGGCTGACGAACAGCCCTGACGTCGAGCGCCGCCCGTACCGGGGTTGCACGGAGCCAGTCTCCGGAGACCCTTTTTCCCTCCTCCGTGAGTCACCTCCGGCAGCTTCGCCCAAACCCCCATCCTCCACCTCACTCCCGCGAGCCCAGCGCTCCGCCGTCTGACCGGAGACCTCCACCGGCGAGCCACCCCGCTGGCGCACCATCGCCGGACCCCGCCCTTCCTCTTTCCTCCGCACAGCCGTCGACTGGCCCTCTACACTTCCACCGCCCCTTCCTTTGCGCCACCCCCGAGCGCGGGACCGACCACCCGCTCCCAAGGCCGCCCGGAAACCACTCCGCCGAGCGAGCCACCGCCTACCGCCGTTGACGACCGCCCACTCTCTTCCCCTTCCAACCCTTCCACCGCTGGATCCCAGCCACCGGCTCCTTTCTCAGCCACCGTTGGATCTCCCGTCCGCCAGCCGACTTCTTTCCTCTGCCGCGCCAGCGCGAGCGCGCCGCCCGCACACAGCTCCGCGCGGCACCGCCCCAAAACCCCTCTCGCCCGCTCCCGTCGACCGCTCCGCCGACCCCCTTCTCTTCTCGCCGCCGCTCGATCTCTCTCCCGCTTCCCCTTCACTTTTCCAATTTTACTCTCTCTCTCCTCCTCCATCTGTTCTGTTCATTTTTATTTTTTTTATTTTTATTTTTTTCATCACTCTCTTTTCGAGAGCTATATGAGAGAACACCACATCAGACATCAGTACCTAATATTTCATCATGTATTATTATTTTATTTTATTATTATTCTTTATTATTATTACTATTATTATTTTAAATTCTATTGATATTATTATTATTATTATTATTTTGTTGTAATTATTATTATTATCTTTACTATTATTATTCTATGTTTTTTTGTGTTGTTTTTATTTAGTAGAGAAGAGACACAGTACTGATGAGCTGGTTCTTTGCTTTATTTATATTTTTGTATATTTTATCAAATTTGTATATGGTATCTACTTAGTATAAGTATTATTATGTAATATTGTTTCTGTTATATTCATTGTTAATATTAGTATTGTTGATTAATTATTATTTCTAAAAATATTTTTGTAGCAAAATTTTGTATTAGACTTGGCCTATAATTATACTCAAATTATTTTAGAAGCCTAAAATAATTCTATTATTACGAACTTGGTGTTTTTGCTTATAAACGATTTTTGATAAAATATAGTTTCAATTATAAATAGTTTTCTAAATCGTATATTATTTTTATTCAAATTCCTTTCACTATCCTCCTATCCATGACTAAGCCCATTATTCCTAATCCCTCACCATTCTGTCATTCCCCCTGTCCACCCTAACTAATTCGACCGTCCCGAACCCGATGGAACTGTCCGTGCCCCCATCAGAGGTTGCCTTGTATAGTTGTCGCACCGAAGCCGCAGATCGTGCCACCTTGATCATCGCAACACACCAGGCGTACTACCAGGCAAGGCACCTTGCCATTCGCTGTTTAATTATTTTTAGCTCATATTTCATGCATTATTTATTTTCTTTATGCAAAATAAACTGTGATACATGGCATAACTGTTAGAACTTACTGTTCATTTATATTTCCTGCTGTGTATTATTTTTCTTACAAATTAAACCTATATTTAAGGGACCACCTTGTGTGTTGTATTCATTGGCCTTGACACGTTGTAAACACGAAGTTGTGTATCACATGTAGAACACGGAAGTGCGTGATTGGCTGGCCACCAGTACGTACAAGCCATGCGATAGGAATAACCGCTAATAGAGGTTGCATGCTAGTTTGACTTAGCGGTTATAGAGGTTTTGTGTTGTGGATACACCACAGTAGGCATTGGGTGGGGAGGACAATTCCTTAGCGTATGGGCTTCGATGCACTTCCCTTGTGACCCGGACTCTCTGCTGGAGATACGGGATTGATGATCCATGATTACTGACGGCCACTGACGATTCTGCAGAACGTCATGCTCTTACTGATGGGGCCTCTGGTGCCCAAGAGGGGACCATGCCGATCCTATTCTGCCAGGGCCCATGCGTAGGAAGGATTGTTCTTAACTACATTTCACTTAGAACGGTTAGGCTACCTTATCCGTTAGGTACGTGTACTTTTGGTTTGGGTACTTGTATCTGACCGTGGCTTGGAACAATAACTTGTCGCGGATTAGTTCGTCACATCTTGTCCTTGTTTGGTTGTAGGTGTGACTTACTACTTCGATGAGAAGGTATTGAACCTTGTTGGGGTCCGGATACCATATTGGATTCATAGCATGGAAAGATACATCACCGTGAATTAGTTTACCATCTCCTGTCCTTGTTTGGTTGGGAGGATGGTACGCTCGTTCAGTAGGTGCGTATTGGACCATGTTATAATTCGATTTACTTATTTATTTGAGCGATATTTATTCAGTTTATATGGCATGATATTATGTGTCTTGTTACGTCCCTCTGAGGACCTGGTTGTCTTACCAGGTGTGTGCTATTGTCTTTCGCAGGTGCTTTAGCTCTAGCCGTGTTTATTGCTATTTCTCGAGGATGATTGCACTTGGATCGTCTTCGCTTCGCTCGCCAAATTCATATTCTTATGTATTTTTCCTTTACTTGTTGGTAGTGGATTTGTCTCCGCCCAACATATTGTATCAAGACAATTCATTATCTTTATATAATGTCTTTTATTCATTTATTTGCATGGATGAGATTAGTTATGGTTCTACTGCATTTTACAGCTTATATATTTATACGAGGCTTCCATATATTGGAGTATACTTCGTATGAATACAGCTGGCATGTCTACGTTCCTAGTCCTACGTATTTTAGGACTGGGGCGATACAACCTAATTGGCAAGTTTGCTCGACGGAGACTCCCGGTTGAGACTATTAGACAGGCTTTTGATTCGCGAGGTTTCAGGGGGGCTGATTGAGGTGAAAGCGATCGATAATTGACACGACCTTATACTGCCCCACGTCGAAAGTGATTTTCTCCGGCTGCGGTCTAAGGACTGTTGGTTCGTTGGTCGGGTTCCGATGGTGATATTCCGGTCGTCGGTGGACTTTTCGCCGCAGAGAGAGGACCCTCAGGTTCCGATCTTGGTGGCCTTCCCCGGGCTCCCTCACTGTTTGTTTGATACCAATACGGTTCTTTCCATTGCATCTGGTATCGGTACTCTGTTCAGTACTGATCGGGCTACGACGTCCTTTTCGAGGCCGGGGGTGGCAAGGGTTTTGGTGGAAGTGGATGTCAGCAAACCACTTCAACATGAGGTGTTCTTCCAATTGCCTGATGGTGTTCGCTCGTAGCCGGTTGTCTATGAGCGGAGACCTCTTTACAGTGTCTCATGTGGCCACCACGGTCAGGTTGTGAGTGATTATGGGTGACCACAGGTGGAGACTTCTTCCGTAGGAGGAGCTGATAGAGCTTCCAACCCCGTCGGCCTTGCTCCAGGCATTGAACGTGAGGAGGACGGTCCATTGGGTGGACGTGGGCGTAGCAGGGGTCGTCGGAGGAGACGGTTAAGGTGCGAGAAAGGGAAGAGGACACGGCAGATATGGAGGCGCGTTGGGGGGCGTGATGATAGCACGGGGATCACGCAGCACGGATTGCACGGGAGTATTGATATCCACGCAAATTCTGTTCCGCCTTTCTGGCACGTGGGGGAGTCTTCCTCGGGCCAGCTGGCTATTTGGTCGGATAATGGGCGGCCTATTATGGAGGGACGCAGCGATCCAGGCTCTAGCCTGGATGGGAAGTTGAGCCCCGAGTGGGGCATTGGGCCTATTGATTTATCGGTTCTTCCTATTATTATCCATAGCCAGCTGGGACAGGGAGTTATAGCGGCTGATTCTGATACCGAGGATCGTAGCTTGGTGGTATGGAAGGAGGCCGGTCATGGTTCTTTATCAGTTTGGGGTTATGACTCAGCTCCGGGTGATGATAGGGTTTCCCTGCCCGAGGTTAGACCTTCCACTGCTATCTCCGAGGGTCGTGAAGAAGACTGGCAGATGGTGCCTTATAAGAAGGCGGCTGGTAGGCAGAGGAAGTCGATGGCTCCTCAGTCGGATCGACTTCTTTGATCACATGCTTCCCGAGTTAGGCGGGACCCTAAGAGGGTCCATGGTTAAATTCCTTATCTGGAATGTTCGGGGGACGACGAACAGAGCTACTTTATCCCGTCTCAGGTCCTTGTGTTGGACCAACTCTATTCAGGTTCTTGCCATTATTGAGCCCAAGGTGATATCCTCTAAGCTTCTTTCTTACCAATTGAGGTTGGGTTTTGATGATAGCTTTTGCAATGATAAGGGCAATATCTGGATTTTCTGTAAGTCGGGTCTTGGGATCAATTGTATTGATTCCTGCGATTAGGCTATCACAGTGCAACTTTCTTTGAGTTGTTTTTTGCTTCCGGTGCGGTTGTCGATAGTTCATGGTGCAGGGACACGGCAGGGGAGGAGGACTTTGTGGAGGCATCTTCTGGACGTCCGAGCTAGGGACATTGCCATGCCCTGGGCGGTGGGCGGGGATTTCAATATTATTGCATCTCCGGACGAGAAATTTGGAGGCCGACCTCCTGACTCGAGGGCCATTGCGGACTTCCTAGACTTCCAGTTGGCTGCCGGATTATCCGATGTTGGTTTCAGAGGTAGCATCTATACTTGGGTGAACGGGCAGTCTGGGATTGATCGACAGGGTTCCCGTCTTGATAGGCTACTTGTGACGGGTAGTTGGATGGATGGTGTCCAGGTTTCTTGCGAGCATCTTAATCGGGCAGAATCTGATCATTCACCTCTTCTGATATTCTGCCAGCCAGCTTCTCCATCCCTGCGCAGAGGCTTCCGGTTTCTTGACTTCTGGACTTCACATCCGGATTTTCTTCCGATTGTGGCTCGGGCGTGGAATTCATGTTGGCATTATGATGCGCTTGAGCGGTTGGGCATGCGCTTGAGGACGACGGGGCATGTTCTGGCTAGATGGAGCAGAGCTACTTTCGGAGACGTTTTTTAGGAGGTCCGTCGGGCTGAGGACGCTGCCTTGGCGGCGGAGCAGGATTATGAGCTTCATCCTTCGGAGAGGGAGAGGGCTTCCTGGATGGAGGCAGTTGCCAGATTGAAGCAGAAGGTCCAGGTTGAGGAGTCTTTCTGAAAACAAAAAGCCAGATTGAGATGGGATCTGAAAGGAGATAAGAATACTCGGTTTTTCCATGAGTGCACCAGGAGTAGACAAAGAAAGGCGAGTATTCAGAAAATTATTCGAGCTGATGGATCAGAAACTGGGTCTGCCGCGGAGGTTGCGACGGAGGCATCTTTATTCTTCTCGAAGTTGTTTAGTGCTGAGCCTATTTCTGATGAGGACGCCTTCCTCGATGTCATCCCTAGCATTATTTCTTTGGAGGATAATTCTGATCTTATTCGTTGTCCTGATAGAGCGGAGCTGTTGGAGATTGTTCGGAGGATAGACCCGGCTAGTGGCGCAGGACCGGATGGCTTTTCTGGGAGATTCTTCTCAGTTTGTTGGGACATTATTGCTGCTGATGTGGAGGAAGCCGTTGTTTTATTTTTCTTGGGTGTACGCCTTCCGATTTCCGTTTCGGATACCTTCTTATTTCTTATCCCCAAAGTCGAGCACCCGAGGAACCTCTCTGATTTTTGCCCTATTAGTCTCTGTAATTTCTGTAACAAAATTATTTCCAAGATCATTGCTTGCAGGTTGAGGGAGCACCTTCCCAAAATTATTTCTCCGGAGCAAAGTGCGTTTGTTCAGGGGAGAGAGATTGTGTACAACATTATTATTGCTCAGGATATGGTGGCTTCGATGAGGCAACCCAACCAAGGTGGAAATGTTGCTATTAAGCTAGACATGCAGAAGGCTTATGACAGAGTCAACTGGCATTTTCTTCTGAGGGTTCTTCGGAGATTTGGTTTTAATGAGGTCTTCTGTGATCTTATTTATCGTCTCCTGGCGGACACCCGGTATGCGGTCCTTCTCAATGGCGCTCCTACAGATTTTTTCTCGGCATTTAGAGGGATCCGGCAGGGGGATCCTCTTTCCCCGGCTCTCTTCATTATTGTTGCGGAGGTACTCTCTCGGAACCTCAAGCTTCTTCAGGAATCCAACAGGAGATCTTCTTTTCACACTCCGATTGGGGGACCGCGTATCTCGCATTTGGCTTATGCGGATGATGTTCTTATTTTCAATTCGGGGGACATTACTGGTTTACGCGCTCTCCAACAAGTACTGCAAAGGTATGAGGCTGTTTCTGGACAGAAGATCAATTATTCTAAATCTGCCTTTTATACTGCGACTCCATTGGATGTGGATCAGGCTCGGACTATTTCTACTCTTTTCGGATTTAGTACTGGCACCTTGCCATTCTCTTATTTGGGTTGTCCACTATCTTGCGGGAGAAGGAATACGGGGATGTTTAGCTATTTGCTGGATAAAATCTGTTCGAAGCTGATGGGCTGGCAGAACAAGATTCTTTCTCCTGGGGGTAAGTTGGTGCTTATTAAGAATGTTCTTTCATCTATCCCTATGTACACATTGGCTGCATGTTGTCCTCCCCGGGCCGTTCTCAGGACGATTGAGAGGATGTTTGCGGCTTTCTTCTGGGGTAGCAAAGATGGGGTGGCTAAGAGGAGTTGGCTGGCATGGCGGTTCGTTACTCGGACTGAGTCCGAAGGAGGCCTCGGGATAAAGTGCCTGAATAATATTATGGATGCCTTTTCTATGAAGCTGTGGTAGAAGTTGAGGAATGGGAAGGGCCTTTGGGTGGAGCATCTTAAATTAAAATATTTTCGTAAGCGTCATCCTTGTGATGCGTTTATGACTTCCAAGTGCTCCCATGTTTGGCGACGGATTCTACGGGGGAGGGAATTGGCTGAACCATTTATCTCGTTTAGACTTGGGCGTGGTGAGGGTTCAGCGAGGTGTGAGGATTGGATTCCGGGGGGTCCTCGGTTGGATAGGGTTGCTATTCCACAGGCTGAAGGAGTGTCTTCTGGGACCAGGCGCGGATCGGGGAGACGGACTCGGGGGCGGAGTCGAACACAGGCGAGGGGGTCTGCTGATTCGACGGCTACACAGCGCTTGGGTACTGGGGAGCTCCGGAGATCGGCCAGATTGGCTGGAAGAAGGGTGGTTCTTCCCCAACGTACGGTGATTGTTCGGGCTCTTTCGGATAGGGAAAGAAAGATCAGAGATTCGAGGGCGAGGAATTCTGATAATGGTGGTCCGGCTATTCGATCTTTTTGGACAGCCACTGGTTGGGATCTGTCTCTGTTTTTGGAACAGTTTGGAGTTGAGGCAGCAGGGCGGCTCAGAGAGGCGAATCTGACATGCTCTTCGGCTCCTAATTCTCTGGTTTGGGGGGAGCGGAAAGGTTTGTTCACGTTGGCTGCGGCTTGGAGATTTTGTCGGACTTCTCACCCTACATCATCACTCTTTTCTAATATTTGTGGCAAATGTATTCCGGCGAAGTGGAGCATTCTGATGTGGCGGGTCTGTCACAACCGGCTTCCTACTGATGACTTTATTCAGAAGATTGGCTTCCATCTGGCTTCCAGGTGTCATTGCTGTCAGGTTGGGCATGGGAAGAACCTTCAGCATATATTTTTCCACGGGGATCTTGCTACGACGGTTTGGTCTGCTTTCCGAGGATTTTTCAAGGCACGGATGCATAGTGACTTTCTCGTCTTTCTTTAAAGATGGTGGCGGGGTCCGGGCAGTCATCATCGGAGATCATTGGCGGGTATGATCATTTGGGTGCTTTGGAAGAACAGGAATAAGCATCATTACGAAGGACGTGGTGCTGGATCCGATTTCTTGGTTCGGGAGGTGAAGCGACAGTTTCGGAAGTCGCTTTCGAGCTGTCGTCACCTTCCGGCTATTCCTCATTGGGCATTAGAGTAGTGCTTTTATTCATTTTCTTTCTTCGTACTTGTTACCATGAGGTTGGATGTACTCATTACCCTCTTTTTCAATAAAGGTAACGGTTGTTTAAAATATATATATATATATATATATATATATATATATATATATATATATATATATTTATTTATGAATGGATAATATAGTCATGTCATAACCCCACTATTTTAGATTTATAAATAGATTGTTGTAACCTCTTCTTTCCTATCACGAACCTTCTTTTTGCTTTTTGCCTCCTCAGAAGAGAAAAGAGAACATTCTTTTTGCTTTATGCCTCCTCAGAAAAGAAAAAAAATTCCCAAGCACTTCTGTCAGGTTGGTCATTTTCTTGCATTCTGTTATGTAGTTTCATCAGAAAAGTAAAGAAAATTTTCAAATACTTTTGTCAGATTGATTTCTTTCTCTTATATATATATATATATATATATATATATATATATATATATATATATATATATATATTCTTTCTTTTAACTATATATTCACCTTCAATAAATAATTCATATATATTCCTACTTTACTTTTTGTTCTACAACATTATTCGAAGAAAACAAAAGAAAAACAAATAACAACATGCAAAATTAGCGGCCTGTTGTGCTATCAAACGTAAAAACTATGCAGTGTGCTAGCAAATGGAATAAAAACGTGCTACAAGATCCTCACTCTTTCTGTCTCTCCATTAATTTATGGTATTTGCATTGATCTGGACTATCCAATTTTCAAAATAATAAAATTATATTTGAGTTATGAATTAGAATAAATTTTAAATAAGATTTTTAATTTGTATTAGATTAAGTTAAATTATAAAAAATCCAACTAGATTAATCTAAATTAAATTAGATTAGAATAAATAATATTAAAATAATATTTATATTAACTAGGATTGTGGGTATGCATTAGACAAAATTAAATTAAATTATATCAGAAATCTTTTTAAAAAAATTAGTTTATTATTTAAATTTGATTTACATTAAATCAAATCTTTCAATAGATTAGAATCAATATTATAAATTATGTTTAATAACATGTACATATATTATATTTAAATTATGGTATATTAGATTTTAAATTTTAAATTCGAAATTATGGATTAGATCAAATACAATAATCTATGAATTTGGTTATTTACATTTAAATTATGATAGTTGTTTTTGCTACATAAGATGAAGATGTTATCAATATTTTTTAAATCTAAAACATGTTGCACACGCAACACGTGTACCCAACACTAGTATATATATATCGAGAACTCTGCTCTTAACCATCCATGCATCTTCCCCGAAAACAGTCATTGGATTGTATTTTTTTGACCGTTCAGATTACATCCTATCTGAACGGTCAAAAATAACAATAATCTAGTGACTCTATTTTGGAAAACATACGAAGATACTTAACAGCAGAAATCCATATTCCCTTCTCTCTCTCTCTCTCTCTCTCTCTCTCTCTCTCTCTCTCTCTCTCTTTTCACGGGGCCTGCGTGGGACCGGGCACAAAAATTATGTAGGTTCATTTTTTTTTCTTCGGAGTGTCGGAGAAATATAGAAAGATATGAGAAATTTGGAAGAATTTAATGAACTCTCTCTTAAAAAAAAGGTAAATATAAATTGTAATTTGAGAAAATTAAGGACTAAACAACCAGGTTTGTGCAATTCTAACGAATGGGATATGGCACCTGGATGCCCGACCGGCCATCAGAGCTTTAGCGGATGAAATTCCTTCGGTTCAGCTGGATCACGCGGCCACGTGTGACTATTGGGAGTGGGCGGACACTCGGTCTGGGGTGTTCGATAGCAGGAGAGTCTATGAAAAGATTCGTCCACAGCACCCGAAGGTCGAATGGGCGGAAGTGGTGTAGGCCAAAGAGTGCGCCACGAAAATGAAGCTATGTGCTTATAAAGCTATACGGAATAGACTATTGACGAGGGACCGTCTGCTGAGATTCGGCGTCCAGATAGATAGTGCATTGTGCGTACTATGCGGCGTGGAGGAGGAGTCGCGTGATCACTTGTTCTTTCAATGTTCCGTGTCTGGACACGTATGGAACTCCACTTGCAGCAGGGCTAGAATTATAAGTGGTGCGGATATGAATTTGATGGGGATAGTGGATAAGATATTAGCCATGAAGAATCAGGAGAAGGAGCGTTTCTACCTAGCTCGGTCATGGTTGCTGTCTGTGGTGTGGCACGTGTGGCGAGAACGGAATAGGAGAATATTCGAAGGTGCTGCCATCTCTACCGCGGGAATTATAAACAATATCAAGAGAGATATGGAATGTTTGCTAAATAAGTAGCAGTGTACAGTTGATAGTCGGGTGGTGTTTTTGTAAGACAGTCTGATAGTGAGGACTCTAATAAATTTACCTTTTTCAAAAAAAAAAAAATATTTATATATATATATATATATATATATATATATATATATATATATATATATATATATATATATATATATATATATATGTTGGAGTTTTGGCCTTTCCTATAGAAACTTTAGTCCCACATCGGATAGGCCAAAGAGTTTGTATCTCTATATATTAGCTTTGCTATTATTGGAGATGCACATGTGGTGTGGAGGTGCACATGGGTTTGCCATGTGGGGTTATTTTTCTAATGGGAAAAAGGCTAAAATCAACAATTAAAGCATTCATGCTTTTTGCTCTTGGGAAATTTTTTCCATAGGAGCTAAGCCCCGTAGGGGCTTAGCGACTCGGACTCGGACTCGGGCTCATGGGCTCATGAGGCATAATATGGCGTATTGTTGGCACACTTTGCACTTAGCACGTCAGCATCGTCGCCATCGTCGCTAGGCGCATAGTACGAACATGCGTTTGCATGTTCTGGGCGGTTGCTACATGTTCGGGGTGGTTATTACCACGTCCCTAATTTTGTGGCAACCAACCAGTTGCTGCATGGCCTATATAAGGCATCCTCTCTCTCAAGGCTCATTACAGGATAGAAAGAGAAGCCACCAGAAAGTTTACGAAGTGTTCTTTAGCATAAGTAAACAGAGAATTCAGACGTGTTCTTTAACACAGTTCTGATCTGCAGCCTTCGAGAGAGAGGAAAGGAGCCGCACCAGCGTTGCTTTTGCACGGAAGTTCGTGTCCATCCGAGGAGTCAGAAGAGGAGGAGTGTTCAAAGTTCTCCGATGAACTTGCTGGTTCCTGGAAGCTGTTCGCGTAGGGCGAATAAAGCTTTGAGCAACGGTGATCATTCACCCCAGCAGGAGTTCTTCCATCTTTCGCTAGTCACCTTCTTCGTTGCTGCCAGTAACTCTGATTGTATCTTCTTTTTAAAAGTACTACGATCTGATTGCTGTGATTACGAAATCTTTTTAGATTTTCGTAATATCATAACGATATCTTTTTAGATCTTCGTTATACTTGCGCAACCTTCCTAGAAGTGTTGCGTTGGAATATTGTTTTTACAATTGTTTCATATTCTTAGTTTTTTATCGAAAAATTGTGTCCCGGCACTAACAATCTCAAAGCTTTATTGCTACGATGGAAAACGTTTATGCTTCATTCCTCAATACTGACTTTTACAAGTTAGAAAAGTTTGATGGAGAGCATTATCAAGTCTGGAAGAGGAAGGTTTTTCTCACTCTTCAAATCAGAGACGTGGATCACGTGCTTCTTGAAGAGGAACCTACCGTTCCAGATACTGGGTCTGCTGCCGCAATCTCTGCGGCTACTAAACTTCAGGCCAAGTGGAGAAGAGAAAATAACATTTGCAGGCTGCTTATCCTGAATGTTATGGAGGATTCCCTAGCATAATCCTATTCTAAGAAGAATATCGCTAGAGACATATGGGAGTCTCTAGAAAACTCTACGAAGAAGACAAGAACCGCAGTAAAATATTTGTGGTTGAAAAATATCACAAGTGGTTCTTTGAGGACGAAAAGTCTAAGCTGCCGCAGGTGAAGGAGTTCCAGAAACTGCGACAGAAGCTGGAAGACGAGGCGATGCCCCTCCCCGACAAGTTTGTTGTTGGAGGGATTGTCTTAAAGCTCCCCACTGGGTGGAGCAAGTTCTATGCAAACATGCATAGGAAGAAGCTTGAGATCAGCCTTGAAGATCTCTTGCAGGAAATATATATTGAGGACCAGATGCGGGCTCAACTGAAGGTGGACACACTGTCCAAGCAATTGGCTAACGCCAATCTGGTTCAGACCAAGGAACCAAGGGGAAAGCAGGCGGCTTTCCACAGCAAGAAGAAGGACCCTGACAATCTAAAAGTCAAGGAAACTTCTATCAAGAAAAAGAAGCCAAAGTCTCAAATGCCTTGCTTCAAGTGTGGCAAGAAGGGCCACTTTAAGAATGAGTGCAAAACAAAAATCAAGCAATCAGAGCAAGGAGAGCCTAGTAAGGTATCTATGATCACTGATATTGTTGCTATGATTGCACAGGTTGATGCGGTAAGGACTGATTCTGACTGGTGGGTAGACACTGGAGCCTCCTACCATGTCTGCTCCAGTAAGGAGTGGTTCACCACCTATACACCTACTTCTGAAGTGGTTATGATGGCGAACCAGGCACAAGCTGAAGTGCTCGGGATCGGGACGGTGGTGTTGAAGCTGACTTCGGGGAAGTCTCTAATGCTTCAAGGCGTGAAGCACATACCTGCTATCTCCAAGAACCTGATCTTAGGAGGCCTACTCTGCAAAGCAGGCCTCAGGATGGACATCAATGCTGGCCAGATGGTGATGTCTATCAAAGGAACATATTTCGAGAAAGCTTTTTATACCGAAGGAATGTTTAAAATTCAGCATGTAAATCAGTCCAATATAATTAATGTGATTAATGAAGCCACTCATTCTGCTTATACTCTTGAGTTGTGGCATTATAGGCTAGGACATGTTCATTGGAAACGAATAAACAGAATGTCTAGTCTAGGACTTATCTCTAAATATGGGGGTAAGGTAGAGAAATTTGAAGTTTGTGCTCAAACAAAGATCACAAGGAAACCCTTTCCTCGGGTTAATCGAAGTACAGATCTTCTGGAGTTGGTTCACTCCGATATCTGTGACTTCAAACAGTTCTCTACAAAGGCCGGGATAAAGTATTTCATAACCTTCATCGATGACTTCTCAAAGTATGCGTTCGTCTACTTGCTGAAGGCTAAAGACGAAGCATTCGAGAAGTTCAAGGAGTTCAGAGCCGAAGCTGAGCGGCAGACTGGACAACAACTCAAAAGGATAAGAAGTGATCGAGGCAGAGAGTACAGGTCTCATGAATTCGCATCGTTCTGCAAAGAACATGGAATTGTCAATGAGACTACGGCTCCGTACTCTTCTCAATCAAACGGAGTAGCAGAGAGGAAGAACAGAACGTTAACAGAAATAATTAACTCAATGTTGTTGACTGCTGGTCTTCCTAAGTGCTACTGGAGAGAAGCTGCATTGACGGCCACTTTTATTCTAAATAGAGTGCCTCATGCAACTTCAGACGTTACTCCTCATGAACTCTGGTTCAAGGTCAGACCTAACTTGAATGTCATTCGAGTGTGGGGGTGTCTGGCATATGTCAAGCTTCCAGATCTGAAGATTCAGAAGCTTGGGACAAGGACTACTAAGACGATCTTCTTGGGGTATGCCGAGAAGAGTGATGCTCAGAGATTTCTTGATATTGAGTCAAATCATATCATTGAATCTCGTGACGCAGAATATTTTGAAGACAAATTTACAAGGCACAAGAATATTGTTCTTACGGATGTTCCGGAGAACAATGAGGGTGCGCAGGTCTTCAATGAAGATGTGGTCCAAGAAGATGTTGTTGTTGAAACAACGGTTGAACCAGATCTCGCTGAGACATCAATGAAGCGAGTGAGGAGGCTGAAGGACTTCGGAAGTGACTTTGTCACCTATCATGTGGAAGCAGATCCGCTTACCTTTGATTAGGCGATGAAGACCAGAGATGCGGTTTTCTGAAAGGAGGCGATTGACAATGAAATTGATTCCATCACCTCAAATAACACTTGGGTGTTGGTTGATCTTCCTGAAGTAGCGAAACCCATCGGATGCAAATGGATCTTCAAGAAGAAGTTGAATGCAGATGGAACTATTGACAAGTTCAAGGCTAGGTTGGTAGCCAAGGGGTTTTCTCAGAAGCAGGGGATTGACTATTTTGACACGTATGCTCCAGTAGCCCGGATGACCAGAATGTTGATTGCTCTCGCAGCAATACATAAGATGGTGATACATCAGATGGATGTGAATACAGCTTTCCTAAATGGCGAGCTGACCGAAGAGATTTACATGCAACAGCCAGAGGGATTTGTCATCAGGGGTCTTGAAGACAAAGTCTGCAAGTTAGTGAAATCCTTGTACGATCTTAAACAGGCTCCCAAGATGTGGCATGAGAAATTTGACAAAGTTATAAGGTCAAATGGCTACGTGGTCAGCGATACGGACAAGTGTGTTTATACGAAGTTCGCTGATGGAAGAGGTGTGATTGTTTGTATGTACGTGGATGACATGCTTATCCTAGGTACAGATATTAGCTGTGTCACGGAGACAAAGAAATTTATCTCAAGCAAGTTCAGTATGAAGGACTTGGGGGAAGCTGATGTGATCTTAGGGATCAAGATCATCCGGACAGACACTGGACTAGCGCTGTCACAGTCTAATTATATTGAGAAAATGATCACTCGTTATGGGTATCGGGATCTTCCAGGGATCGATACACCGTACAGGTGTGATCTGAAGCTGAAGCCTAATTCAGGAGAAAGCGTCAGGCAGCTGGAGTATGCAAGCGTAATCGGAAGTTTGATGTATGCTACTAATGCCACAAGGCCTGACATAGCTTTCGTCGTGGGAATGCTGAGTCATTTCACGAGCAACCCAGGTGCTGACCACTGGAAAGCTGTGAAACGGGTTATGAGATATCTCAAGAAGACTCAGACTATGCACTGTACTACAGCGGAGATCTGCCGGTAGTGGATGGCTTCAGTGATGCCAGTTGGTGCTCAGAGGTGGAGAGCGAGAGGTCCACAGTGGATTCATTTTCACAATAGGTGGAGCTGCTATATCGTGGAAGTCGAAGAAGCAGACTATGCTCTCGCGGTCGTCCATGGAATCTGAGTTATTTGTACTTGATACCGCAGCCGAGGAAGCAGAATGGCTTCGGGAGCTCATGTATGATCTTCCAATGGTTGGGGCACAAATACCGACGATACCGATATACTGCGACAACTAGGCGACTGTGGCGGTGGCATCAAATGACCTCTTCAACGGGAAGAAGAGGACTGTGCGGTTGAAGCACAGGATAGTACACGATTTTATCAAGAGAGGTGTATTGCAGTTATTGATATTCGGAGTCAGGAGAACCTGGCGGATCCGTTCACCAAGGGCCTCAAGCGCCAGCTGGTCGATGACACAGCTTATAAAATAGGCTTGAAGGCATTCTGATATTGTATTATTGTATTCCTACCATAAAGTTTTATGCTATTAGTTCAAAGATTTATCTACTAGGCATCTAGCTTTTGGTTCAAGGGAGGACCACTAATCGGAAGAATATCAGGAACGGTGGGTACATGTTCTATTAGGCATGGAGAGGTTACGGACCTATAACCACTGTTGTCTACTGTTGTTTTCTGCGGAAAACGGTTCCTGTGGGAAGGTTGGCTTAATTGCCTTAATGAGTTCTCAGGCAGAGTGAATGCCTGGTGTGCTTTACAGGAGGCCCGGTAGAGCAGCACTACAAGGAGTGAAACTCCATGCTACAGTGGGGTGACTCCACAATGAGGTTCCTATATGTGGGGTGCTGCCCAGTAATAGGATAAAGCCTCGACTTTGCAGGCCAAGTCACAGCGGCATAGTACCGCAAATAGGCAGTTAGCCTAATGCTGAATGTTAAATATAAAGAGGGGTGTAGTCAGCACTACGAAGAGGAGGAGTTCCTCATGTTACAGTGGCACGACACCATGATGAGGTACTCGGTTAGGGATAAAGCCTCGGCCTTGCAAGCCATGTCGTTGTGGCGTAACACCGCAAGGGAGCCTAAGGCTTCATGCTGGGTAGTTTGGCACTACAAAGAGGCGGTTGCCTCATGCTACAGTAGTATGACAGTACGATGAGGTTCCCGGTACGGGGTAAGGCCTCGGCTTTAAGCCATGTCATGGCGGCGTAGCACTGCAAGGGAAGCACAAAGAGCTTCATGCCATATCTCTTTATAATGAACTCACCAATAGTGTATGGACAAAGAGATATCAGGCCGTCTCTTGAGTAGATGCCCAAAATTATATACTGAAACCAGGCTGACACAGGGCCTTTAATGTGTAGCCAGAAGCACATGTAACTACATTATGTGAGTGAAAAGAATTTCAGCTATGATGCAGAATTCAAGGCTTAGTCCATTCCTGTATTATAGTTTGATTTTTGATCCATGCGGGAAGATTCAAGTCGTCAGCGACATCTCTCCTAATGCATGATGGACAGTTACTGTGGGGAACACTTATACCCATATATAGAGATATGTGGGGGATTGTTAGAGTTTTGGCCTTTCCTTTAGAAACTTTAGTCCCACATCGGATAGGCCAAAGAGTTTGTATCTCTATATATTAGCTTTGCTATTATTGGAGATGCACATGTGGTGTGGAGGTGCACATGGGTTTGCCATATCGGGTTATTTTTCTAATGGGAAAAAGGCTAAAATCAACAATTAAAGCATTCATGCTTTTTGCTCTTGGGAAATTTATTTCCATGGGAGCTAAGCCCCGTAGGGGCTTAGCGACTCGGACTCGGACTCGGACTCGGACTCAGACTCAGACTCAGACTCAGACTCAGACTCGGGCTCGGGCTCATGGGCTCATGAGGCGTAATGTGGCGTTTTGTTGGCGCACTTTGCACTTAGCACGTCAGCATCGTCGCTAGGCGCATAGTGCGCTTTAGTTACGCTCGTTGCGCGAGCCACTTGCGCAGCCACGTTGCGCAAGCCCAGTTGCACATGCCCAGGTGCGCAAGCCCAGTTGCGCTGCCCAGGTGCGCGCCCAGGTTGCGCTCAGGTTGTGCTTGGGTGCGCTGGGTTACGCTGGGTTGCGCAGGGTTGCGCTGGGTTGCGCTAGGTTGCGCAGGGTTGCGCTGGTTGCGCTGGTTGATAAGTGTGCGCAGTGTGCGCAGTACGTACAGTGCGCGCAGTGTGCGCAGTGCGTGCAGTGCGTGTAGTACGCGTAGTGTGCGCAGTTCAGTACATGCTCTGTCATGCAAAGTGCAAGGAGCGCTGGGTGTGCGCAGTTGGCAGCAGAACGTGCGTTTGCATGTTCTGGGCGGTTGCTACATGTTCGGGGGGGTTATTACCACGTCCCTAATTTTGTGGCAACCAACCAGTTGCTGCAGGGCCTATATAAGGCATCCTCTCTCTCAAGGCTCATTACAGGATAGAAAGAGAAGCCACCAGAAAGTTTATGAAGTGTTCTTTAGCACAAGGAAACAGAGAATTCAGACGTGTTCTTTAACACAGTTCTGATCTGCAGCCTTCGAAAGAGAGAGAGGAAAGGCGCCGCACCAGCGTTGGTTTTGCACGGGAGTTCGTGTCCATCCGAGGAGTCAGAAGAGCAGGAGTGTTCCAAGTTCTCCGACGAACTTGCTGGTTCCTGGAAGCTGTTCGCGTAGGGCGAATAAAGCTTTGAGCAACGGTGATCATTCACCCCAGCAGGAGTTCTTCTATCTTTCGCCAGTCACCTTCTTCGTTGCTGCCAGTAACTCTGATTGTATCTTCTTTTTAGAAGTACTACGATCTGATTGCTGTGATTACGAAATCTTTTTAGATTCTCGTAATATCATAACGATATCTTTTTAGATCTTCGTTATACTTGCGCAACCTTCCTAGAAGTGTTGCGTTGGAACATTGTTTTTACAATTGTTTCATATTCTCAGTTTTCCATCGAAAAATTGTGCCCCGGCACTAACAATATATATATATATATGATTTGTTTTAGATATATTTATATTTTAATCAGAATTTGCTATAGATATATGCGTAGGTAGTTTAGTTAATATAAGGTAGTTAAACTATTACTTAGAATATATTTTTTATTTTTAATTGTGGCGGCTCTGACTAATTTTTAATTACAATAAAAACTTAGTTTTGAAATTATTAATTTAGGATACATACGATTTAGAAGAATTACGTTAATTACGATTAAAAGTTAGTTTTGGAATTCGTTTTAAATATGACTACACGTGCATTGCACACACGAATTGTTTTATTAAATTTGTTCTAATTAAACTTTACTATAAATAACCTGTCATGTGAGATTGAACCATCCAGTCAAGGATAATATTTCCTACCTTAGAAACTGTATTAACATGCCCTTAGAATATCAGAAACCTCCTGCATAGCACCTCTCATAAGGGAAACAACCACCTTATACTTGACAATTAATACAATAGAAATTCCAAAACCTCTCATATAATGTCACAGCTCGACATTATCACTGTCCCAAAGTCCTTACTCAACCAAAAAAAAATTACAATAATAAAAGTTGTAATTAAGTGTTCTAGTAATTGATATCATTCCAAACATTGTATGCTATCACATGCTCTGAGAGTATTTTTGGCATTTGAAAGTTGAAAAACTCCAGCAACTCATAGAAGTTAGCATCCATTCAATTGGTCTCATCCCGACTTCTATGAATCATTTTCAGAAAGAAAAAAAAGATATAGGCCTCCCAGAACATGCATAGGAAAATCTTAAATAAATTGTTTGTCTCATAATTAGACAAAAAAAAAAAGTTTGTATTATAGATGAGATCCGAAATTAGTACATAAAAGCACATACTCAAGAAGAATAAGAGAGAGAGTATTTATTTTATGGTAGAACCCATATATCTTAATTTCTTTGCGTTCTACCAAAATTCAAGTTGAACAAAAAGGAAATTGAAAGGATAATATTGGTTATGTTGTGGTGGAGACAAACCCATAATTTAGGACTAAGATTACTCTTCTATATATAGGTTCCCTAAATTCCTTAAACCAAACATAAAATCTACTAAATTTATTCTAAGTTCCCTCAAGTAATTTACAACTTCTAACAAAGTATATTTGGTTTAGAAATTCCAAAAATGCATAAAATGCTTGAAATTAAATTAATGTGGCACTTCCTAAGAATTTCATAGGTTTTATATATTTGGTTGGTGGAATCTATGTGGCTGCAAAAAGAGTATAGATAAAGGACGGCCCACTTGTTAGAATTAATTGTAATTGATGATAAAGGTTATTGGCCCATGAAATACTTAAAATCCCTTGAATTCTAACGACTCCAGAAGGATTTGGTTGGAGAGAATTTGCTAATGCGACATGGGCGGAAAAAATTGAACCATTAATTTTTTTTTTTTGGAAATGTCGGACGTAACACTCGAAATTTTGTGCACGCTGCGTTGCATGCCGGCCCACTACCACCACAACTTCTACCATTTATAAATGGAAGGAATAATACGCACCCGTGGCTCGATCCATCGATCTTCCGCTATCCAATCAGGATCTTATATTTCTTCTCGATAACCACAAGAGTCACTCGAGTTAGGCACAATTAATTAATATTAACATAGCAAAAGAAAGAAAAGATTTTCGGTAAACCCACGTTAAATTCCTCCGTCCCACTTCCATTTTACCAAATGAGACTCAACCAAATAGTCCCTTAAAGTACGACCACCTGGTAGAAATTTCATAATTCAACTATGTGCTACTCAGGCAATCAAAATACTGGTACAAATATAAAATTCTTATTGGCTTGGAGTATCTCATAGTTGTGCTCTAAAAGCATGTAATAGTTTGTGGTAATTTTTTAGAATATCATTTACACTTAGCCAAACAATATATTTCATCATTTATAACATATTTTATGTGTAATAAATCTTGCAAATATATTTCCTATTGCAACAAACACACGATCAATTTACTTTGGAGTTCCAATAAATCATTAGGTTTGTTTGCGTTAGAAAATACCACAA